>QNUK01000167.1:857500-1424608 GCA_013621035.1 Clarias magur | reverse complement strand
TAAACCATCAATCCAGCAGTAATGTTATCATAAAGTGGAATGATAGAAGATGAGTTACAATAAACAGGCTGTTTACAACACACACACACACACACACACACACGTCTGTAATTATGATATCGATTCATACTTGACCTGAATGTGCTACTCATCTTTCATGCCCACTGACCGGTAAAAGTTCCTACATTATGCTCTCAGACCAGATCCAAAGCACACTTAGCTCCAAAGATCAGCATTTTTGCATAATATGACCATTCTATATTGTCCCCATTCATATTGTTTTCACTAGTGGCGAGAGATGCCAGCCTAAATTTTTGAACATGCTCCAATTTTCACCACAATGATAACACTAACAAACATGACAGGATTCACATTGAGCCCAAAAGAGGCTATGAGGAGCCATTACTGACTTCGACCAAGCTCTTCATAGGTTGTCACCAATTTGCATGAATGTAGATTTGGTCTCACATTTGGTGGAGTGGAATGGGGTTATAAGGCACAGTGCAAAGTTTCTTCTACTCTTTGTGTTTAGGTGCTTAATGCCATCTGCTGTATTGGAGATTTAATATTGCATTGTATCAAATTAACTGTTTCACCTGCAATCACCATTCACTGCCCCACAAGCTTATCTTGTAAAATAATTGCTGATTTTATGATCCATGAAAAAAAATAAGAAATTATTTAGCTGGACATGCTTCCAAAAATTTCTCTGTTTAATCAGTTATAAAATATTAGGGTGCCACTGGAGATATCCTGCTGGTTGGAGGAAAACTCCAGCAATGTTTTCATATCAAAAACGGTTTTCCCAGATACAGAATCAAAACATTAATATCAGCAAAATGCCACAATTGCAATTAGACATGAGAAAAATGAAACACAATGCTTGCTAAAGAAAACACAAACCTTCTTCTTGGAGACACCAACCAGGCATTTGTTGAGATCATTTGTTGAAGTCATAATTAATACATTAATGTTTGTAATTCTTCATTGGGATGTTATTAATAGTTTGTGTGTTCCATATTAAATCTTTCATTAGGTATGGAAACTTGGAGAGGATGCACGGCGTGGTCCATATCCTTCAGTTTGCGGCCAACATGATGCAGAAGGAACAATCCATCAAACGACTGCTGGACAAAGTCAGGCATGTGGTGAAATTATTTCACAAATCATCATTTGCCACAGAACGCTTGCAGAAAAAGTGTAATCTTATCCTCATCAAAGACTGTCCAGCCAGATGGTCCAGTTCTTATTTGGACCATGGGGCAGTGGTGGTTCAGAGGGCTAAGGCACTGACTTACTGATCGAAAGATCGGCGGTTCAATTACCAGCTCAGTCAGATTGCCATTGTTGGGCCCTTAAGCAAGGCCCTTAACCCTGTCCCAGGGGCGCTGTATCATGGCTGACCCTGCGCTCTGAGCCCAGTTATGCTGGGATATGCAAAGAAGGATTTTCACTGTGCTCTAATATATATGTGGCAAATAAAGGCTTTACTTTACTTACTTACTTATTTGATAATCTTGCACTTCTTGAAATGATGGACAGACTAACATTGGTAGCTGACTTCATGGGCTGGGATTGCCTGCTACCCAGTGAGTGGCAGAAGGTGACTTTCCTCCAAGACATGCTTTTTCCATTTGCAGAACACGCAAAAGTGCTAGAAAGTGACACCAGTTGCCCTTCCCTTGTCGTGCTTCCACTGTTGGACTTGAGGAGTCACCTGTCTTAGTTCTCCCTAACTCATAGCAGGAGCTCCAGGGATATGGCGTCACTGGCACAGAAGATGAGTAAAAATATGCATCAACACTTCAGCTGTTTCTCTCCTCTTGCTGCAGCTGCATGTTTTGTTGACCCCGGTGTATCACCTGAAGTCTTCTTTGAAAAATGATGATGAAGAAGTTCAGAACCTTCTTAAAATGGTAGAAAGCTACCATTGCTAACTGTGTGCCACCAAGAGATGACCCATTTGTCAAAAAAAAAAAAAAAAAAGATTTAGGTTTTCACTGCCAGTCAGCCATCAAGGTCGAGCACCATGTCCTCAATCAGACAGAATGCAAAAAAGGGGCTGTCCCATGTCAACAATGAGGAATCTGTTATAGATGTTTGGACATCTCAGAGTTGCACAAGTGTTACCATCAAAAGCATTTCTCAGTTTAACTGGGGACCTCAAAAGTGCTTTCTGCAACAGAGCAAGACCTACCTTGGAAAGAAGTGGTCTAAATAGTGCGGTGGATACCAACTATTGTTTTGGATGTGGTTTGTTGTTTTAGTTTTCACTTTCAGTTTCAAAAACACCAGACACAGACACACATGCTTTGTATTTGCATTTTTCATGGTTATAGTTATAATTATTGGTTTAACAAATAAAATTTAGATTCTAGTTTGTATAGCATCAGTATTAAAGTTTACACAAATATTTACAAATCGGTGCATAAAGTATTTTCAGTTTTATTGTGGTCTTTTATTTCTATTGTTCAAAAATACAACTGGTTAAAAAATTGTCATGTAGTAAAAAAAATATTGAACATTCAGCAGTTGTAAAATAAATATAATTAGCTGAAAACATCAGATGAAAACATACATTTTCTATGTTAAGATTACTATTTGTGCGCATCAGCATAAGAAAGAAAGCACATGAAGCGATGCACCTATCATGCATGGAAGCAGCATTATGATCTGAGGTTGCATCAACTGCTCAGTTCTAGACTCAGCAGCGTTACGTGGCAATAAAATAAAGTCACCCATCACAAGGTTCAAGCACCAGCTCCACCAAGCTGATACTGTAGAAATGCAGTTAACCCTGTCTGTACCAGTCGTGCTGAATCAGGGCTAATCCTAACTCCAGTCCCCAGTTTGAGGAATGCATATACAGTAAATAATTTGACTATGCAGTAGTGTATATGTGACAAATAAGAGAAAAGTCAGAAATGACAAAAAGTACTAATTGGTTAAAGCAATGTGCAGTGAATGAAAGTGTGATCTTTGTTTAAATTGATTTCTTTAAATAAAAATAAAAAAAACGTTTGCCAAGAATAGACTGAAAAATAACGACACCAGGTAAGATTTTCAAAAGCTTATTGCGAAATAATGAATAAAATGGTGCAGGAATATCCAAGCAAGTTATAAATGAATCAATTTGATCTAGTCAAAAGTTACAGGATAAGAGATATGAGGCTGAAGGACCTGGTGGTGTAAACGGATGAGAATGGGAAAACTGTTGTTAAGCCTTCGAGAACACTGTAGCAGTTCACAGTGATCTAGTGCCTGGGGCTGGATATGGGTAGGGCAGAAGGCAGGAACACAGATATTTGACTACTCAAAGCCAGGCAGAAGCAGAGCCCAAAACCACAGAGGAAACAATGGTCGGAGATCAGGTAAACTGCAGGTGGAGACAATTTCTATAATAACGCAAAAGAGTATGATATTGGTACGAACATCAGATCACTCCAAGGTTGTGTTCTGGGTTCCCTGCTCTTCTCTCTCTACACCCACGACTGCTATGCTCTACACAGGTGAAACACCATTGTGAAATTCGCAGGTGACACAGTAGTGGTTGGCCTGATCCAGAACAATAACGAGGTAGCTTATCTAGAGAAGACAGCAGCACTATTTTATTTAATCTTAGACCAGGGAGACGCTGTTAGACTTTAGGAGAGGAAAGCAGGACTCTCAGTACATGCTGCTCAAGATCAACAGGACTCCGGTTCAGAGGGATTTTAATTGCTTTTCACTACTGTTGTACTTGTTCAACCATGTATGTGACAAATAAAATTCTTAAATCTTGAAAGAGAGAGTTATGGTTGGAGAGTTGAACACTTTAAAATCAACATTAGTCCTTACCCAGAGCTGCCATATTTGAAAGGAAACTGTGTTACGCGGTATCAGTTACTTTAATCTGATTGGTCAAAAAGACTCTTAGAAGGCAGGGATGGTTGTAAACACCCTTAATGACTTGAGCCGTCAAAATTAGGTTGACATTTTGGATATAACTTCAAACTCGTGAAAACTATTAAGAGACAACTATTCCATTAACACCACCCTTTGATCTATCAGCAATCAATCAACATTTGACGTTTTGGATGCACCAAGAGGAAAGACCTAAAAAAAACACCTTTTACTTTCCTAATGACTTAAACAAGTGCAAAACAAATTAGAGACAACTAC
This sequence comes from Clarias magur, assembly GCA_013621035.1. Lineage (NCBI taxonomy): Eukaryota > Metazoa > Chordata > Actinopteri > Siluriformes > Clariidae > Clarias > Clarias magur. Next base: position 1,420,447 of record QNUK01000167.1, on the reverse strand, counting down.
CCTTAACACCCTTTGACCTATCAGCAATCAATCAACATTTGACGTTTTGGATACCCCCGGTGGAAAGAAAATCATTTTACTTTCATGGGGAAAAAAAGACACCAAACTTTATTAATGACTTAAACATGTAAAAAACTATACAACCCCGTTTGACCTATCACCATTAACTCTAAATTGACGTTTTGGATACCCCGGAGGATAGATTATAGAATACACTTACTTTCATGGGAAAGGAGACACCAAACTTCCTTAATGACTTAAACTCATGAAAACTATTAAGAAACAACTACACCCCTTAACACCCTTTAACCTATCAGCAATCAATCAACATTTGATGTTTTGGATACCCCCGGTGGAAAGAAAATCATTTTACTTTCAGGAGGGGAAACGAGACAAAAAACTTTTCTTATTGATTTAAACATTTTACTCTCACAGGGAAAAAAAGACAACAACATTCTTAATTACTTAAACTTGTGAAAACTATAAAGAAACAACTACCCACCCTTAATGTACCTTTGACCTTGAGTGGTTAATATAGTTATTATTTATTCATATGAATTATGATTTATGATAACCTTTGACCTAGAAGCAATTAATCATCAATCAATCAAAAAGTTTGACATTTTGACATAATGCTCCAACCATAACTCTCTCTCTTGAATCTTGAATCCTGATATCTAGAAGACATGAATTGCATTGAAGTGAGAGCAGAGACAGACTTGACAAACTTGGCAGACATTTTGGCTAAAAACAAAACAAACAGACAAAATTGATCAACAGTCAACAAAATTAATGATTATGTTGCATCCATCACCACTTAAGTGTTGATGCTATGATAATGCTTTTGGTTCACATGAGCCACCTTATTGGTGCTCAGGATGATTATTGTAATGTGTTTGCCATCAATGATGACAACAACCCCAGGGAGATCAGCGATGCGCATGATTTTCAAATGTATGAATCTGGACATGATCTGTGATGTTTTAAAAGCTATTTTTGATTAGTTATTGCCAATATTGTTGGCTGTGACAAACTCAAATCACTTTTGCAACCTGCATCTTTGCTCTTCCTATGAAATGCAAAGCAACCTTCTCCAGCACATCTGAAAGATTCTCATTGGCTTAAGGTATGTACTCTGTGGCGGCCCATCCATGAACCTTGAACCAATCGTTCACAATTTGATCCCATTCTTTAGGCTCTCTATCAATTTTAAGCTTTTTTTTTTTCAATTAACCTTTTTGATATTGTAAGTGGTTTTCTTAAGGCTACGAAGGTGTTTGAGTTCTTCTTGCATTGTGTATGTGGAAATGCTCTAACTTTCACTATTAAACAGAAACATGAGGTTTATTTTTTGTTGGCATGATACTGAGTATATATTTGTATTCTCTTGCATGTTGTATACGTTATTATTTTTTTATTTTTATCATTTTACGTGATCTCTTGTCCCAATCATCCAACAATCATTTCCAACCACTTCGTTTCCTCAAAGAGGTCTTAATAATGTTTCGGTTCTTAACCCAATTTTAGCTCCCCTAACTCTTTAGTAGTTTTCTCTGCTTGATGCCGGCCAATAATGCAGGCCTTTCAAATTAAAGTAACATACAAACACAAACACAGGACATGTCTTTTTTTATTTATTTAAGAAAGCGAGAAACTACTAACTCTATCACATGCTCACTCACTCAGTCATTGTCTATACCGCTTTATCCTAAATTCATTGTCACAGGGGGTCTGGAGCCTATCCCAGGAGACATGGCAGGGCACGAGGCAGGGTACACCCTGGACAGGATGCTAAACTATCGCAGAGCTCACACACACATACACATACTCATGTATACACTAAGGCAATGTGGGCATGGACTGTGGGAGGAAACAGGGGGAACATGCAAACTCCATGTACACAGAGACAGGACTCACTGCATCAGTTAGGGTTAAATAACTTGTTGCCAGCTGACCCATATTAATCACTGCAGTAATTACCCATTCTTTTAGGTTTGTTTGGTTTTAGCTAGGCAGCATGGTGGTGTAGTGATTAGCACTGTCGCCTTGCACCTTCAGGGTCCAGGTTCGATTCCCGTCTCTGTGTGCATGGAGTTTGCATGTTCTCCCCGTGCTTGGTAGGTTTCCTCCGAATAGTCTGATTTCCTCCCACAGTCCAAAGACCAGCGTATTAGGCTAATTGACGTTCCTAAATTGTCCGTAGTGTGTGAGTGTATATGTGTGTGTCCTGCGATGGATTGGCACCCTGTCCAGGGTGTACCCTGCCTCGTGCCCTTAGCCTCCTGGGATAGGCTCCAGGTCCCCGCGACCCTGAATACAGGATAAAGCGGTATAGACGATGAGTGAGTGAGAGTGGTTCTTTAACAGGTACCATGCTAAAGAAAATATACAGCATCTAGTAAAACCAAGTAGCTGGTACGCCTCTGCTCTGTTAACAAGCAGCTAGAATATCTTACTCTAAATGCATAATATGCACAGTGATATGCTACAACCCTTTGTTTGTCACTGTATGTGTCTGTGTTGTATAGTGTACAGTGTGCGCCACTACAGACTCCACTCCAGGTTTTCCGGCTGTCGCCCTACACCGGCATCTACCTGATCTTCCACATGGTCGCTTCCGAGAGTGACGTCATCAATCAGCGCGACCATATATAAACCGGAGCGAGATGCCGGAAAGAGGAGGCATGTAGGCGGGGCATTGGTTGTGTTGGAGATAGTTTTTATAGGATTGTGATTTTGGCATTTTGATATTTGATCCCATTGACTTTGATTATTGCTTTGTCCCTTTGGTTTGGTTGCTTGGCTCTTTGTATATGTTTCTAGATAATTTCACTGTATGTTTGTGCACTCACCAGTATTAGGGGCTGGCTGCAATTTATTTTGAGAAGAGAGCGTTTACTCACTGTTTTTGGTTTAAGGAGTCAGGGACAGTACCTGTATATTTGTTTATTGTTTTGGCCTGGGTCAACCCTGAAGCTGATCCTGATGTGGTGTGTGTATTATATTATGCATTCTTTTGCTGAATGGCCCAACCATATACTGGGACGTAACAAAGGTCTATGTGCAGGTGAAAAATCCTCTCGACAGAGGTGTAGGCCTTGGGTGCAACCTATCTCGTATTTTTCAGGTTGCTCTTTCATCCATCCAGAGGAAGGTCTGAACCTGCTCACAGTTCCACCAGGTAAATGTCATTTGTGACTCCGCTTACTCTTTCTGGTCATTACACCTTAACAACTCTCCTTATATTATCTTTTTGTATTCTTTTCCTGATAGATCTCTCCCCCCACCCTCTAATGACTCTCCCTCCTACTCTCACCATCTCCATTGTTCATGTAACAAGCCTTTTCAGGTGGTGTGAACCTTTTGACCTTGGACGACTCAAATATGAGAAACTTACCTTAGACTGAAGAGCTTACTTGGATGAGAGGTGAAACAGATCTCCCTAACAGGGAAGAAGTCCAGCTGACATAACTCAACCTCCAGAACACCTCACTTGGATGACCCAGAATCTAAGGTAGTGCTAAATGTTTTATTTTAATTTATAGGTTAAGAAAACTGAACTGTAACACATTTGTGGCATACGACTACTACTGTTACTACTACTACTACTACTAAAATATTTATAACTGTAAAGTTAATAAAAAGAAAGGAATTACAATAATAGGGGGCATGAATGTCATATGGTGTTTAGGAGTGTTTTAAGCACACACTATGTATTCACATGTTTTGTTACATTTTATATAATTAACATAAAAAGATCTTGAAACTATGTTCTCATATTTCAACATACTCTTCGAGTTTTCTCTCATTACCCTGTCAAGTGGATGCTTGCAATAAACACAGGGAAATAAAAAATCTAAGGTGACATGTTACAAATGGTGCAAAAAAATAAAAAATAAAAATTGGTCCACTGATGCCATTTTGCTATTCATTGATTTGAAGCAGAAGTGTTCTAGCATAAATAACCTTTCTTTTGCATGACTTGAAAATAAGCATTTAGACATTAAACGTCAAAGTCCAAGGGTTTAGTTTTGCATGCCTAATTACTGATTATCCTGTTTATCTTTTTGAAGACGTTTCCACCTGACTGCACCCTCCAGGTCACCGTCATGTTCTCCAACATGCCGTTATCTCTCAAATTCGACTTAATCTGAAGATTAGAATGAGGATTTGATTAGTCAAGTCAGAGGGATTCTGTACTGTATATGTCACCTGGAAACAAAGAATTCACTAAGAGAGTAAAAATGATTGATAAAATAAAGAAAGAAGACAAAAATAACAGGAGAACAGTTATAAGAGAGAAGTTGAAACGAAATTTCCTAGTATTTTAGAGACATTCTCTAACTCACTTTCTCTAAAATAGATGACTGCAAAGCAGGATCAAACACACTCCCATCAGACTCCACCTGCAGTCTCATTATCTGACCCCTCATTGGGGAAACTAAAGACAGACAAAGAGACACACAAATTATTTAATAGAGCTTTAAGCTTATTTGTCCTACATCTGTTTCATTATTAGTTCACAGAAAGTCCAATCAGTACTTACTGGTGTGACAGACAAAGTAATTCAGGTTGGAGCATAGTTGATCATGAAACTGTTTATTAGAAACTACTACACAGCTCATTTTGTTATAAGCAATATCATGATCCCCAGGAGCCCATGGTAGGTTTGTAATAACGGTTCTGTCTGACCACTTCCAGGTGTCTCTGTATAACCCAATCCAGGAATCACTTTGACTAGTCTTTATCTGCACTAAAATGGCATCATCTGAGCTGGTGAGAGAGCTGGCCAAGTCTGTATGATATGTTCGGCAGTAAGCCTGCGCTCCAGGCCAGGTCATCCAGGAACTAGAAATGCCTATGAACTTGTTAGCACCACTGACTTTGGCTGTAAAAGAGAGAGAGAGAGAGAGAAAAACATTCAACACACACTAACACAATTAGAAGGATCATTAAAATGAACTGTGAAAATATCAATAAAATGTGTTAAATTAGTGGCTTGTAACAAGCAAAGTGAATTAAGAAATAACGGAATTACTGGAATTGAATTTAGAACTATCCAACACATTATGAAAACCTAAAAGGTTGAAGAATGTGGTCAGAAAAATATGGATGCTGAAATTATAGAAGTTACACCATAAGAGTTGGCGAGCAGAAATCCCCTATTTGAAATGGTGAATGTAAATGCATTTCCACATACAATGTGATAAGAACACACAGGTTTGGGACTCAATGACCAGGTTATCACGTATATGGATTTTTTTTCTTTCCTGATGGCATGAATATATTTCAGGATTCAGAGTGTGAAAGAGCGGTTCTGGGAACATGAGAAATCAATTTTACGCATGAACTGGAAAACACACTGTGCACTTCAATTAAAGGGTAAGGCGTGTGTGTTTGTGGGGGAGTGATTGGTGGTGGAAAGGGGGTGGGGTATGTGGCCATCATTTTGTGATCTCAAGTTCAAGCACACACTTGGGAGATGCAGTCGGGCAATGACCCGAAACACCCCAGCTGGTCCACCTCTGAATGGCTCAAAAATTGTCTTGGAGTCAGCTAGTTAAAGTCCTATCTCAGAGCTTACAAAATTATGGGATCAGCAGGGATCAGTTGGTAATGTCCTTTTGAAGGATCTTCATAGATCTTGTGATGGGACAGAGTTTTCACATGTGAACCATACCAGCACGCACACAAAGAAGGTGAACCACCACACCACTATAACCACCTTTAGCTTTACAAGACTATCAAATACAATAAACACACTAGTGCGGAACACAAACAACCACAAATATAAAAGAGAAAGAGAGCGTTATTTCAAAAGTTGGTTCAATGTTGTTCAAAAGTGAACCCAAGACTCTAGGTGCAAATTGAAACAAAAACAAAAGTTGTGCACGCAGCAAACAGGCCTGCAGTCTACATGAAGGAGAGTCAATAGACAGAGTTTTCCCTACTAAAGAGTCCAGAGTTAGTGATAGCAGAAGTCAATTGCACAGCAAAAAAGAGGCGTGTAACAAACAGGATGTTGACTCACCATCATAGCATATGAAGGGTCTTATTAGAAAACATGATACAGCACACCATTGATTATTTCCAGCTATTATACCACATGCGGCTTCTCCACCAATGTCACCTGCCTGTGCGGAGTTCCAGTTGGTAAAAGAGGCACTGTTGAGTGGGAGGTCATTTAAGGACCAGCGCCAGCTATTTACATCATTGTACAATCCGACCCAGAGAGGAGACGATGCCAAAAGCCCGTTGTTTGCTACTTCTTTATTCAATCTTAGCCAATCAGTGTCGCTTAGGATTGTTGCCAGGTCATTGTACTTCAACCTGCAGTAATTCTGTGCATCAGGCCATGTTGCTGGTGTCATGATCAGCGTATATTTGTGAGGGACAGTTCTCAGGATTGCTACAGTGACTGTAACAAGACCTGTTGGAGGCATTACATTTTATGAAAAACACTGTAAATTTTCATTAGTTAATATCTGATTACAAATTTCCCTAAAGGAAATGAATGAGTAAACGTTAAAAGAACAAAAAAGGCAAACAATACATGTTTATATTTTGTTTAAAATTATAATTCATTTGTTCTCTTCTTAACTTCTCAATCTAATAATATGAAGTTAGATTAAAAGAAAAAAAAACAAGTACAGAAGGAATGGAAAAGGTAGGGTTGCTATTTTTTCCCCTCACTCACTGAAGTAGGATTTACTGGTCCAAAGACAAGACACCCCTGTACATACACCTCTGCATGCTACATCAAATTCATTTAAATCATAATTGCAACTCTTTAATATATATTCTGTAGACATTTTTGTCAGACACATTTTTTTTATGTATTACTACTGTAATACAGTACTAATGTATATTTGAACCAGCTATACAGCGCTGAAAAAAAGACCACTGCTAAATAATGAGTTTATTATGTTTTTAAATATTTTTTTTCTTACTGGTTGTCAGGGATAACCCCTACAGGGCGCCAAAGCGCCCTGTGATTTGTATTGTAGTTTTGTTTAATTTCACTTCATTTCCCATTAGGCACCTCGGTCAGGTGACGTGGGGCACTCACCTGAACCGAGTTGGTTATTAGTTTTATTATAAATAGTTTGGTTTCTTTGAGTTTCGTGTCTTGCATCTGTTGATTTATACCTCGTTAATGTCTGTGTGTTCAGTTCGTGTTTCCCGTTACCTTTATTCATGTTTTGGTTTGTTTTATTATAGAGTTTGACTGTTTATTTGATTTCCCTGCTTTTCTTTATAATAAAAACATTGTTCCTTTTAAAACCTGGACCCCTGCGTTTATGCCTCGCACCTCGATACATGACAGAATGCAAGACCTAACCAGAGGCATAGCAGAGGAGCCCTTCCCACAGGAGATTCTTTTGGGGGGGCAACAATGTATGCGTTGTGGGGAGCCGGCGTGTAAGGCGAGCAGATTCCCAAGCGGCGTAGCGGAAAGAGGAGAAAGAGGAGACCTGGCAAGGTAGCTCAGGTAATGGCTGAGCAGGAGGAGCTGAGAGAGCAGCCAAACTGGGATGGCTGCCGGCTGGCAATACAGCGCACGCCGTTCAGAGGTGGCGCAGATTGGGGCGACATGAGTCCCCGCACCGACCGGAGGGCAGAGACAGGGAGGTCCAGACTCGGCGGTGACCAGGGTAGAAAGACACCCCACAGCGTGCGGCTACAGGAAACAGCGTGTGGGCGGTATGCACAGTCGGGAGCAGCCTCCCAGCTAGATTGGAGCAGCGTCGGGTGGAGCGCCGAAGGAGACGACCTGCTCATTCGAGACCTGCAGGAGCAGGTACCTGCGCTCCAAGTGCTGCTAACGAGGCTAAGCCCAAACCTGCCAGCCCCTTTCTTTGGTGCCAGCGATGACGTCAGCGAGCTGGTTTACATCCCTTGCAGCGACGATGACAGCGAGCTCTGCTACCATATTGCAGCGACAGCGAAGACGAGCCCTGCAGCGGCGGTGAGGACGACGAGCACCTCTTTCCGCCGCATGGCTACGGCGACATTAGCGAGCTCTTTATCCTGCCGCGTAGCTGCTTTGTCCAGGACAGCGAGCTGCCACCGCTGCACCGCACCGCCGAGCACAGCGAGCTGCCGCCGCTGCACCACGCCGCCGAGCACAGCGAGCTGCCGCTGCTGCGCCGCTGCCGCCGAGCACAGCGAGCTGCCGCCGCTGCACCGCTGCCGCCGAGCACAGCGAGCTGCCGCCGCTGCACCGCGCCGAAGAGGAGGGCGAGCTGCCGCCGCTGCACAGTGCCTTCGAGGACGGCGAGCTGCCGCCGCTGCACAGTGCCTTTGAGGACGGCGACCTTCCGCCGCTGCACAGTGCCTTCGAGAACGGCGAGCTGCCGCTGCTGCACAGTGCCTTTGAGGATGGCGAGCTTCCGCTGCTGCACAGTACCTTCGAGGACGGCGAGCTGCAGCCGCTGCACGGCGCCTTCGTAGACAGCGAGCTTCCTCTTCCTCCGCCGCCACCGTCATGCGCCGACGAGGACAGCGAGCTTCCTCTTCCTCCGCTGCCGCCTTCATGTGCAGCCGAGGACAGCGAGCTTCCTCTTCCTCCGCCACCGCCTTCATGCGCATCCGAGGATCGCGAGCCTCTTCCTCCACCGCCGCCTTCATGCGCCCCCGAGGATCACGAGCTTCCTCTTTCTCCGCCGCCGCCTTCATGCGCCGCCGAGGATCACGAGCTTCCTCCGCTGCCGCCTTCATGTGCCGCCGAGGATCATGAGCTTCCTCCGCTGCCGCCTTCATGTGCCGCCGAGGATCACGAGCTTCCTCTTCCTCCGCCGTCACGCCCTGCCAAGGACAGCGAGCTGCCGCCGCTGCACCACGCTGCCAAGCACAGCGCCTTCGAGGACGGCGAGCTGCCGCCGCTGCACAGTGCCTTCGAGGACGGCGAGCTTCGGCCGCTGCACAGTGACTTCGAGGACAGCGAGCTTCCTCTTCCTCCGCCGCCACCTTCATGTGCCGCCGAGGATCACGAGCTTCCTCTTCCTCCGCCGCCGCCGCCGTCATGCCCCGCTGAGGACAGCGAGCTGCCGCCGCTGCACCGCACCGCCGAGCACAGCAAGCTGCCGCCGCAGCACTACGCCGAAGAGGAGGGCGATGCAAGACTATGCAGAATTTGCAGAGCTTTAATAACTTAAATAAAACTAAATGCAAAACAATTGTAAACAAATTGTGTTAATGCTTTGGCTAAATAACATTAAGAAATCAGTATTTTGTAGAATAACCCTAATTTGCAATTACAGCTTTCAAGCGTTTTGCCTCTCCACCAGTTTTTCACATTGCTGTTGGGTAACTTAATACCACTCTTTCTGCAAAAAAACAAATATGTCTCATGCTTGATGGTTTGTGACACTCCATCTTCCTCTTAATGGTATCCATATGTTTTTTTGTTGTTGTTTTTTTTGTTTGTTTTTTTGCAGTAAATTGCAGTGGTCTTTTTTCCAGAGCTGTATTGCTTATTATTATTGGTTATTGTAATTAGTTACATTTTCGGCAGTTGAAGAATAAATACCATTGTGTTACATTAAGAAAAGAGAAATAAATAAAGTTTGTACTCCTCATTTGTATGGGTCTGTTACTTTCCTGAAAATGCATTGATGCATTAGCTAATCAAGAACATCTGTGCCTGATCTAATCCACACTAATGACAATTTTATTGGGAATATTACATTGACAGAAAATATTTGAGACCGCTGTTATTATCATATAAATGGTAAGAAAAGGGGAAATAAAAATATAACTCATTTAATAACAGTCTTTAGGCTGATTTCATTTCCATTTCTCCCAATTTCATAGAAATTTCCCTGATGACCCTCTCAGATTTCCCTGAAAAAATTCCCAGATGCTCCTATACCAAACTTAGGCAGAAACCTGAAGTATTTTGGTGTCTCTCTGAAATAGTTTGAAAACTGCAGCCTTTCAAAATTCTAATATTTTTTTACATTTTGCCAAACGAGCCTCTCAGAGCAACTTCCAACATGAATAACTCCACTTCTATGCTGTTCACAGATCTGAAACTCTGTGTCTGGGGCTAACTTTTTGTGTAGACTTTTGAGTGTAGACACAAATTGAGTGTGTCTAGCCTAGTTTTCTATATCCGAGGCTCTGAAAATGGCTGAAAATAAGAATCGCAATAAAACCTTCCTATCTTTGAGTGTTTGTAACTTAGGAAATACAAGAGATCATGTTTTCATAATTTTCTTCCAAGGACCTATGACATGTTGGACTCAATATATCCTGTCATCATACACATAGCTGTCATAAGAGTGCTGTAACTATTTAAGGAAATGTGCTCGATATTCAAATTTAAAAAAAAAAAGGCCATATTCATGCCTTCTTTTGGCCATGTGGGTATTTGATAATGATTTTCATACTTTTACCATGCATTCTAATAGGTCTGAGGGTGAAGGGATCCAAATATTAAGTTGTGTTTAGCTTTTCCATTGGAGTTATGAATTTTTAGGTGCGAGTAACTTAAACAACATTGTAGCCATTAAAATTTATTTGGTGTTCCTCACAGAACTCCCACAAAAAATGTTTTAACATTAGAAATATATAGAACATTAGAAAATAATATATGTAATACATAACATAACCATACAGGGAATATGTTCCAAAGTACATGTATTTACTACATAGTAGGCCTACATGTAGGATAAGTCATGGAAAACATTTATTACCAAAATATCAGCAGGAATTAAAAAAGCCTGTAGATATAGAACATGAGGTACATTAGCAGTATAGTTATTCAGCTAAATCTACAATAGACACAGCCACCAACATCAGGATGAGCTCATGTTATTGAAGTTGGCACAAATTTTGGGAAGAGATGCTGAATTTTCGAAGATTTTCTCTTGATGTTACTGGTTAGTTAAAATTATTCATGAAAATCATGAAATATATTAAGAAACTAAAATGCTGCAAACATTGTGTTGCGCAAAAGTTTCCAAACTTACGAGAAATCTGCTTCTTATGGGTGTTCCTTGGATCCACACAAAACGTTGAAGACTTTCAAAACGAGTGAGAAATCTTGCCTCATGATGGAAACAGATATCGTCATCCAGATCCAGGGAAATCCCACATCTCCATTGGATTAACTCCTTAACTGACTAAATTTCAAAAACCCATGTTTCCTTGAATAGGTATTGCTATGACACTTGTCTTCTAGAGGATTTCCTAGCTTGCACAGAGACAAAGCACTGTCACTTGTGTCCATCTTGATTATCTGGGTGATTATGATTTACTTGAATCCCCCAGCCTTTTATATTAGTTGATTATTTCACAATATTTCTAACAAGTCTGGGCGAATGCAGATCTATTACTTCATTAACAATGAAGTAATACTTGCCAAAAATTATGCATATATAATATGCTTATGTCAGCATTTAAGACAAGTATCAACATGTAACAGCTACATCTTTTAGCAGTCCAGATGAAATACTCTTAAAATCATATATTATTCATAAAAATTGCTAATATATTAGATATTACTGTATTATATGCACTGTACATGTATAATGTTATTTTGTCATCAGTTATAATTTGCCAGCTCTGAATAAAAATCTGAAAGGCTGTCACCTGGAAATAAACCAAGCTTTCCAACAAAATTAGCAGGTACAATGCATATTCCTGTATGAGTAAAACGAGTGCATTTTGTAACTACAAAAAAATTCATAACTCCAATGGAAAAGCTAAACACAACTTCATATTTGGATCCCTTCACCCTCAGACCTATTAGAATGCATAGTAAAAGTATGAAAATGATTATCAAATACCCACATGGCCAAAAGAAGGCATGAATATGGCCTTTTTTTTTTTGAAAAATTTGAATATCGAGCACATTTCCCTAAATAGTTACAGCACTCTTATGACAGCTATGTGTATGATGACAGGATATATTGAGTCCAACATGTCATAGGTCCTTGGAAGAAAATTATGAAAACATGATCTCTTGTATTTCCTAAGTTACAAACACTCAAAGATAGGAAGGTTTTATTGCGATTCTTATTTTCAGCCATATTCAGAGCCTCAGATATAGAAAACTATGCTAGACACACTCAATTTGATGAAATTTTTGAAGTCTACACAAAAAGTTAGCCCCAGACACAGAGTTTCAGATCTGTGAACAGCATAGAAGTGGAGTTATTCATGTTGGAAGTTGCTCTGAGAGGCTCGTTTGGCAAAATGTAAAAAAAAATATTAGAATTTTGAATGGCTGCAGTTTTCAAACTACTTGAGAGTGACACCCAATACTTCAGGTTTCTGCCTAAGTTTGGTATAGGAGCACTTGTGAATTTTTTCAGGACAATTTGAGAGGGTCATCTGGGACCCACTGGGAGATTTGAAATGGAATCAGTCTTTACTATTTTGGGAACAGAGCATCATTTAGTATTTAGTTAATAATTTTACCTCTTTAATAGTAACTAATTGAACCTTCAACATATAGTAGTTAATTAAATGGCACTTACCTTTAAAACACAGGAGGAGAGAAATATTCAGGTTCATAATGGATGAGTAGCTGTGGAGTCACAATACTTAAGTAAATAATCCAGAAGCATTAATTCAACATTTTGCTAATTAAATAAGCTAATTAAGTTTTATGTCCATAAACATAACAATATGGTCCTAAACACCATAAAACACTGCTTTCAGTAACCAAAGGTTTGTTACAGATTTTTTTACTTGTTTTGAACCACCTTAACTATAAGCAGAAGCATCAAGCATAAAAAACATAACTTGCCTGTTTATATAAATCTGTAGGCTAGTGTTTCTTCTGTAGGTCTGTTTTAGATCTTCACCACTGGTACACAACTTTCTTAAAAATGTATGATTACTTCACCTGTCCTCTTCTCAAACATGGAGATGTTTGACACAGACTGATTTACATGTTGCTTCAACTTTTCCTTAGACTCCAGACCCCTTATTTAAATAAAAACAAATACTGACCAATCATTCTCAAATTCAGGCCCAGAAATGAATTCTACAACTAAACTACACAGTATTGTGATCATGAAGGAACAGCTACATGATGTATGAGATTGTAACACAACTTGAAATTCTAAGAAAAATGCATTGGGAATGTTTGAGTACATTTTCTTAACAAATAAAAAGTACCTCTGGAGTAACGTGTAAAACAAGTCTTTACATGGAACTCAACAACTATAAAAACAAAGTATCCTGTTTTACATAGAAAAAGAAGTGTTACCCAAAACCAACATTATGTATGACTGATCTAATGGAAAGAGCATTTTATTATACTATGATGTGTAAACCAGGCCTGAAAACTAAATACAAGGTCAAGTTAGAATGCAAATAGAAATTCATGTCGAAGGGTTTTTCACCATCAACTTTTTGAAATCCAAAAATATCCCTAAAGCAAAGTAAGGATATCCTTCTTTTTGTCAGTCTCTCTTTCTCCCTTTTTGCTTGGTTCTGTTGCCTCCTTTTAATTTAACAAAGACGATATTCAAAAAAACATAATGCTCCATCAGGTATTACCAAAGGAAAAATGTAGAACTATCTTAATTATCATGTTAAAATGATAGATGCACAAATGAGATGGAGAGCATTGTAATGATAAAATTACATTTACATGATGTAGTAAAGACCAGAAAAAGATCAAGACTTTACAAAGTTAGGAGAAATGGATTGGATTTAATTGGATTTTTTTTTATTAAAAAAGGAAAAGAAAATCACTCTTTTCCAGTTTAGGGATAATATGTATAACAAGTATTTATTTGAAACTCTACAACCATAACAAGCCAGCTGCTTTACATAGGGAAAAAAAGGGTCATTTAAAACCACCACACCTTTGTCACATGTTTAAGTGTCACAGAAAGAGTATCTTATTCCAAGGCTGTGAGAAGAATCAACCCATAGATACAATATTAAATCTGAATTCCGGATTCAACACATTCATTTCTCAAATTGCAATCTTTAGATGTTGGCATGAAGCTGTCACGAAACCGATGGTGTTGCAGGCGAGGCATAAATGCAGAGGAAGGATGTTTAAAGATGTTTTTAATTATAAAGCATGGAAATCAAACAAACAAATATACTTTACGTAAAACAAACCAAAACAAGAATCTCGACAAGAAAACACAAACTAAACTTGACCAACATTTACGAGATTAAATCAACAGATGCAAGAACATGAACTGAAACTTAAACAGACTATTTATAACACAAATGAGACAACTCGGTTCAGGTGAGCGCCCACGTCACCTGACCGAGGTGCAACCTGGGAAATGAAGTACAAAAACGAAACTTAAAAAAAAAAAAACAGAAAAAGTCTGTCGACGGGTTATCCCTGCCAGAAGCAGGTAAATAGGTTACTAACAACAACTAACCAATGTTGGTATGTCAGAGAGATACAACAAGTTCAACATTCTGAGCTTGAGCAATTGCATGTCATAGCCTATCAGACACCACAAACTAAATTGTTATTTTTTCCATAAGTCAAAGCAAGATGGTCACAGTGAGTTGGATGCAGTGACATGCAACCGTCATCCCCTGCTTACAAAACAGATGTTCAGGAGCTTCTTGTAGAATGGGGCAAGACAATACACTATTCACCTGCCTGCCTTCACATGCATAACATCCAGTTCTTAATCCATAAGGTTTAATATGATGCTGGCCCACCCTTTGCAGCTGTAACAGCATCAACTCTTCTGGGAAGGCTTTCCACAAGGTTTAAGCGCGTGTTTATGGGAAATTTTAACCATTCTTCCATAAGCGCATTTGTGAGGTCAGACACTGATGTTGGACGAGAAGGCCTGGCTCGCATTCTCCATTCTAATGTATCCAAACGACACTCTATTAGTTGAAGTCAGGATTCTGTGCAGGACAGTTAATTCTTCCACACCAAACTCGCTCAACCATGTTTTTCTGGACCTTGCTTTGTGCACTGGTATACAGTCATGTTGGAACAGGAAGGGGCCATCCCCAAACTGTTCACACAAAGTTGGGACCATGAAATTGGCAAAAATGTATTGGTATGCTGCAGCATTAAGAGTTCCTTTCAGTTGGGTTCGGCCCCCACAAAAAGGGCCTGATAGACAGAAGTGAGATTTGTCACTCCAGAGAACATGTCTCCACTGTTCTAGAGGTGGCCAATGGTGGCATGCTTTACACCACGGCATCTGACTTTGTTATAATACCACTTACAGTTGACTGGGGAATATTTAGTAGTGAGGAAATTCCATGGCTGGATTGCACAGGTGGTATCCTATCATAATATCATGCTGGAATTCATAGAGCTCCTGAGAGCAACCCATTTTTCTTTTTCACAAATGTTTGTAGAAGTGGTCTGCATGCCTAGGTGCTTGATTTTATACACCATTAACCATGGAAGTGAGTGGCACTCCTGAATGGAAGTGAACAGTCTGTGGCACTGCCCAGGTAGCTCTGACAGCAGTCTTTAACTCTTCTGTGTTTTGAGGTCTGGTGTCTCAGATCAATCATTGTAGATTCTGTATGGGGTTAAGGTTGGGCAAGTTTGCTGGCCAATCAATAACAGGGATACCATGGTCCTTAAACCAGGTGTTAATCGTTATCATGGGCAGGTACCAAGGCCTGCAAGAAAATTAAATCAGTATCTTTATGAAGATAGTTAGCAGAGGGAGGCATGAATTACTCTAAAACCTCCTGGTAGAGGGCTGTGCTGACCTTGGACTTGATAAACCAGCAGATGGTATGGCTGTGCAAACCACTGACTGTGCAAACATTACACTGGAGCTCAAGCAATTTGGATTCTGTGTCTTTCATATCTTCCTCAGGACTCTGGGACTTTGATTTCCAAATAAAATGTAAAAAACTATGTAGGCGCACTGAGCAACAGTCCAGTCCTTTTTGTCCTGGACCAGGTAAGATGCCTCTCATGTTGTCTCTGGTTCAAGAGCAACTTGAAACATGGAGTGCAATGGTTGTAACCCATGTACTGCATTCATCAGTGCATGGTGGATTCATCTGTCCATGGGATTAGTTTCACAATCATCTCACTATCCCTGTTGTTTGGGTATCTTTTGCTACTACATTTCATCTTGTGGACAACTGTCAAGCCACCAGTCTTCCCAATGATTGTGTAGCCTACTAAACTAAACTGAGAGACCATTTTAAGACTCAAGGAAACCTTTGCAGGTGTTTTAAATTAATTAGCTGTTTAGAGTGACATCATAAGTGTCTGAATTAAATTTTCTGAAATACTGAATTTTTCGTTTTCATTACTACATGCTTTTTATACACACAGTGTTTATATTACATGCTATATAAACACTCTCCTTTACTATAACATGCTGATACATTAAAGCCTGTGGTCCAGTGTTTGAACAAGTCCTTGACTTCAATTGGGTTCCTAAACTAAACACTGAAAATAATTGTGATGGTCCAGTGCAAAAACTGCAAATCTAAATGTGCAGTTAAAGTCATAGAGGGTATGTCACAAGCAGATCAGTATAGTTCAATGTTCAGGAAAGCAGAAAGAAAAATAAAATAGTCCTAGGTGTGCAGTTTGCTTAACTTAAAGGCAGACATTCAAACATTGAAGTGATGTATTCCCAGGTCATTCTTTTTTTTTTCCTTGCGGAAGATTTTTCCATCTGGTTACACCTTCAAGGTCAATGTTGTGTTCACCACTGTGCTGTTTTCCTCCAGTGTCTCATTAATATTTAAATCAGAATAAAGATTTTGTTAATCAATCAAAAAACTAAATTAGTCCTGTCAAAAATAAATGGAACAAAATTTATTTGAATAAATTCAGTTAAATTTTTTTTTCGTCCTGGGTTTTATTTTATGCTGAAATTAGGATGATTTTAAAGTAAGCAGGACATAATGAGATCAATACCAAAAGATCATTAAATTGCCAAATTATTGGCAATATTATTTTTATTTTATTTGCATATAGGGGACAGTATATTAAAATGAATACAAAGATGCAAATAATAATATATGTACAGCCGTAATATTAGAAGACGGAAGAACAAATATTAATAGCGTCAGGTATAACATATATGGTTATGGTTGTCTATATAAAGTCTTACAAACTATGACATTACACTTTGTGTTCCAGCATTTGAACATGCCTGAAAAAATGATGAAAATTGTTAAATATTAAATAATTGCAATAGTATTGACACTTAATTTCCAGATGAAAATATCAGAATTTACATATTGCAGCTTGATATGACTTACTTACTGCACCCTGCAGGGCACTGTGGTCTTCTCCAATATGCCATTTTCCTCCAACTAGTGCTTAATCTGAAGATTAGAATTAGGATTTTGTTAGTGAATCCAAAAAGCAAAAAAAATAAAAAATCTTAATGCTAAGGCCAGTTAATAAACTGAGTAAAATGATTAAGAATAACAGCAATTTCAGCAGGAGAGCTGTAATAACACGGAAGTTGAAAAGATGTCCTCCAACTCACCTACTCCACTTGCAGTTTTATTATTTGACCCCTTGTTGGGTAAACTGTGAAAAATGCATGTGCACACACACTCACTCACTCATGCACACACACTCACTCACTCATACACACACAGTGTTTGTAAACTTGTCCCCCTTTACTGTATTAGGCCACATGAAGTAGGATCAACAGATGCATAGTTCATCATAGAAATGTTCGTTAGAAACCACTGAACAGTTCTTAGCATTGAAAGTGTAAGTCAGGTTGTCCAGGACCTCAGGTAGCATTTGAAGCTGTGCCTTTTGACAACTTCCAGGTGTGTCTGTATAGTATTGATCAGAAGTTTGGGTTCAAGACCCATGTACTGTTTATTATCACACTGGCCCTGGTGTGTGTGTGTGTGCGCGTGTGTAAAGCAAAAGAAAGTCTCACTAGAGAGATTAAAGATCCATTTTATCTATCTCTCTGTAGCAGCCTGCATGTTGGGTGCTCATGGGTCATTTGACACTGTGGCAAGAGATAACACTTAGGTAGAGAGCAGAGACTCCAGCAGGACTAACTATGGCAGCATGATTAAAAGGGAGAGACAGAAGGAAACACAGACATGAGGGAGAACTTTGATGTAAAGCGACCAATCACTTCACCGTCAACAAACCTGAGTGTTCAATGAGAGTGGGAAAGACAGCATCTAAACATACCAGTTCATCGTAATTCTCTATGTCCATGAGTCCCCCAAATCTGCTCCTTTACCTAATCTATTCACAAAATGCTTGACTAATTAAATAGTTTCTCAGCCAAGATTTAAACACTGAGACTATGTCTCATTTTAATTGGAAGGCTATTCTATAACTTTGGCACTCTACTGGCAATATACTGTACAGCACTGAAAAGCAGCATGAATCCTTTTATTGAAGGAAATTCAATAAGACAATAGCAGTGGCTTTAATTAAAGCTGCAGGTGTCGGTAAGTAGTCTCTAAATCAGACAGCATGCCCTGTCTCATCACTGTTTTATACATCTTCCCCTTGATTCTCGCTGATATTTTCACGCAGAACCCCCGACACCTTCCTTGACCCATTCCAACTTGCCTGTACTCGCTTCTTTACCTCTTTCCCACACGTTCCATTACCCTGGACCCCAAGTAATCCTGTCCCTTCTTTACCTCTTCACCCTGTATTCTTACTGTTTCACTTTTCTCCCTTTTATTGTAGAACTGTTGTGTACCATAGCGGTTAAGAATGAATATACATGTCACCAGTTCTGACAAATCGGAATGTGATATGATTGCATGATTGTGTAATTTTTTTTTTTCTTCTTCTGCATTATACTAGTCTCAGTAATCTCAGAGAATTATACTTATTATCATTACCAAAATAATGAACCTCATTTCTGGCCTCATGTGGTTCGGAGGAAACACGTGATATAGTCTTTGGCCCTGGTAGAAGTAGCTGTAATGTGGGAGCGCCCCAGTGATGGCGAGGAATCTGATACTACTAAATTAGTTTTAAAAAGGTGTTAAATTATAAGTAAAAGGTTTTAAATGAATGTTTAATAAAGTTAATTTAAGCATTTTCACAATTTTTATGGTTATTTTTTTTTAAATCAAGATTTATGAGAATCACTTATAGTACCTAATGAAATGATGAGTATTAAATAATTGTAATCAAATAAAGAATACACATTAAATAACAGTGAAATTTAAATATATGATTATTCATTGATCTATGATTATCTGTGCAATTTATGATTATAGCTGGAGCTTAAATATTAAATTTGATTTTTAACTGTTTAGTGTGCTATCCACTTGAAGTAATCACAAGTTATTTGCCATCATAGTTTACAGTTTAAGTTCAAGTTTCTTTATTTGTACCAAAGGTAAAATTGATTTGCAGTCAAAGAGTCCTCATTCACAAAACATACAGTACAAAACCAGACATAATAAAACAAACAAACAAGTCCCATAAACTTTAAACATAAGTGAACAAACATGACAAAATCTGCAAATATTGGATAATGACCTGTTTCATTATCATGAAGTTGACTGACAATAACTGAGTCATCTGCATATTTAATGATGGTTCTATTTTCCCATCTACTCTGACACATATTTGTGTAGACGATGTACGACAAGGGTGAAAGAACACATCCAAGAACAAGTGGTTTTACAAGTTTAGTTACAGTTCATCCTTTTTAAACTTGTAGAAGATGTTTCCATCTGCCTGCATGCTCCAGCTCATGTTTATATACTTCAACATGCTATTTTCCTCCAGTATCTGCTTGACCTGAGGATAAAAATCTGCATTTGTTAGTAACCCCAAAAACAAAACAAATACCCGTCACCAAGATTCCAAAAATACATTTTAAAAAGCAAAATGCTCACCTGCTCTAAAATGGACGACTGCACAGCAGAATCAAACACACTCCTATCAGACCTGCAATATCATTATCTGACTCCTCGTTGGGTAAACTATGGAGAAAACACACACACACACACACACACACACACACACACACGAACACACACACACACACACATGCACACGCACACAATTCTTTTCATTTTTCAATAATGAAACTTTCCTTTTCTAATAAGCACACAAACCCATTTGATTGATATTATGTAGTATGGCTTCATGAACCATTTATCTTAAATTTACCCCAGAGACACAGCTAAGTCATCATAAAATGATTTAGGACATTTTAGTTTCCCCCAAGTGAAATATTTGTATACATTAAGTGATTTACCTGTGTACACCAATGGGTAGAATACAGCAATATGATTTCATAAATGTGAATTCAGAGAGTTTGTTAGAATTCAAAATTGGGGCAAGCAAGTATTGCACTCAAAAAAATTAACCATGGCGTAGTTTATTATTAAGTTTGTATCCCTTTGATTTTATTTAAAAAAATTTTTTTTTTCAAAAATCATGTAATCAGATTACTTACAATTAATTTAAATTAGTTAATGATAAAAAAAACTATTTAATTTAATCAGTTAAAACATATGAATTTAGTTAAAATGTCTGCAGAACAATATCCAGTTAATTAAATAGTATGAGACGATTTACATCCAAATCTTTCAAATGGAATCGTTTACCCTGCGTTCACACCGAGAGCGTCAAAGACGCCGGAAGTCATTCATTTTCAATGGGAGCCGGCAGCGAGGGGCGGCGAAGAGCGGCGAAGGGAGTTGAAATCAGCTCAACTTTATGGTAATGAGCTATGACGCGGTTGAGCGGCAACCAGTAAAAAAGTAGAATTCCTCCGCTTGAGCGGATTCCGAGGAACGCAGTCCTGTAAACGTTTGTTCCGGCGACATTAGTTCGCAAAATGGAGGAGAAGTTAATTATTGCGGTAGCGGGTTTCCCGGTTATTTATGACATGTCCCTGTTTGTGTACAAGGACATTAATAATAATAAAAAAAATGATGCGTGGACAAAGGTGTTTGAAATTGTTGGTGTTTAAATATAATATGAAATATAATATAATAATAAAATGATATTAAATTAGACTAGCAATTCATAATGAACACCATACAAATGCCTTATACTTTGTTTATTTCTACAATACAGTTCTTTTTATCAATCAATTTCTTGTTTTCTTCCACATTTTGGTCAGTCTCCATAAGATCAAGCTTGATTGCTTTGCGGCCTCTTTAAATACAAGAAAGGCATTCGGTCTACGTCAGACCGGCGAAGCGCGGCTACGAGCGGCGACAGGCGTCAGCGGCAGGGCGGCGAGAGTTTTGGCGCTCTCGCCGCGTTCGGTGTCAACGCAGGGTTAAAAGCAGAAATGAAGCTGTTCCACACTCCAGTCGGTAGAGCGCGATAGCAGCAGCAGATGAAGCAACACTTTCATTAACATTTTTTTATTGGAGCAAGCTGAAATGTGACCTTGTTTTAAGGTAAGTTCTACATCTGTAGTCATCCTTCATTTGTTGGTTTCTGCATATTTAAATATTTTGACATTGTTGATATCGTATTACACTAATATCAATGCAATGACTAGACATTTTTTTGTTTAGTCCACTAGTTAGCTAGCTTGCACATGGCCCTAAGCTAGACTATAAGCTAACTTAGCCACTTAGCATGGCCAATATTAGATGTATTACTAATTAAAATATACAGGGATGTTTTTTCCCGTATTTATATTTACATCCTTATTTTCTGACTTAGTGCCCAAAAAGGCATGAGCCAGCTCCCTGCCTGGCTTCAACAACGCCGTGCTCCTGCCGCCTCCGCACGGGTTCGAGGACACCGTGCTCCTGCCGCCGCCTCCACACGGGTTCGATGACGCCTTGCTCGCTCCGCCGCCCCTCTTCGAGGACGCCGTGCTCGCTCAGCCGCCCCTCTTCGAGGACGCCGTGCTCGCTCAGCCGCCCCTCTTCGAGGACGCCGTGCCCGCTTCACCATCCGACCTCGGCACCAGCCTTGGATTACTCTCCTTTCCACTCCAAGGGAAAATGCCTGGCAGCCTCGCTGTGGGGAGGACGGTTCTGGGAACTTGGGGAGGGTGTCCGGGTCCTCCATTGGCGCCCCGGTGGTGTGCCTTTTGGGGGGGGGGTAATGTCAGGAATAACCCCTAGAGGGCGCCAAAGCGCCCAGATACTTCCTTTGGTTTTCTGTTTTCTTTGTGTTTTTCTGTGTAAAACTCCATGACCCGGAATGCACCTCGGTCAGGTGATGGGAGCGCTCACCTGAACCAAGCTTGCTCAATAGTTTGATTATAAATGTTCTTGAGTTCCACGAGTCTGGGTCTTGCATCTGTTTGATTAGGGTTGCTGTTCATTTAGGGTTTCTCCTAGCTCCATGTTAGCTCCTAGCCTTTTGTTAGCTCCTAGCCCTTTGGTAGCGCCTAGCCCTTTGGTAGCCCTAGCCTTTGTGTAGCCCCTAGCCTTATGTTATCTCTTATGTTATCTGTTACGTATAGTTTGTCTCCAGTTTGATCTGTCATGTGGTGTTTATTTCCTGGTTAAGTTCCTATTCTGTTTCCCTCGTGTTTGTGTTCATTAAAAGACTTTCACCCGCACGTCACCTCTGCATATATGCCTCTCCTTCTACCCACGTACACATCACAACCTACTTTAAATGATCATGCTGAATACACAGGAAGACAATTGGCTAATTAGTGAAACAAAAATTGTTTGGGTTTATTTCTCTCTGTTTGCTCTGAAGCAACTTACTGTGTCCGAAAGTTTTATAGTTTTATGATCAAATCATCCCTTACAAAAATAACTGCAGTTATACTGCTTTTCCTTAGTTATACTGCAGTTGCAATGCAGTTCAGTGCAGTTGTATTGAAATATAATTATGTAACTTATGTAGTGATAGGTTATTCTATAATAATAATAATAATAATAATAATAATAATAATAATTTGACATTGTTAATATTTACATATGGTAGATTATTATTATTATTATTATTATTATTATTGTTTGTTCTGTGAAAATCCAATAAACATCCTGTGCTAAGGATGGATAGTATGTTGATTAATTAGCACAGGTTACTGGGATGAAACATAGGAGAGAGAAACGTAGACCATGTACTGTACAGCTTTCAAACATGTGTGATACCATTATAATTACTGACTATTACAAAATGTGAATAGTGTATACAAAATGTGTATCATGTTCTCTATTTGGTTCAAGAGATTAGGCTACTAAATGCCTAAGTGGTTTGATTTATGGCTCAGTTGTAGTTTGCGATTCTAGATTCTTAATTATTTAAAGAATGCCACTGTCAACTTTAACTTTTTTCAAGGCACAGGCAAAGTTAAACTAGTTGGAAGCAGTCATACACTGATTGATTTTTATTAATTAATTAAATAAATTGCAATAATTTTGTATTACACTACATCACATATTTACATTATAGAAATACCTGCTTAAACATGATTATAGTACAGCACAAAACGCCATAGAACACCATAGAGCTTTAAAAAATAAATGATTTGCTCTTATGAAAATTTGATAAAATCGTAACATTAAATATAAGATTTGAACACAGAAAGTACCTATGACATGGATAATCTGAAGGCCAGTTTTCCTTAAGTAGCTCACAGTTTTAGATCTTCCTTACTTGCACTCATCTCAACTCAACTCATTCGTCGAAACACAAATCTTGTCTACCTCACCTGTCCTCTTAATCCTGGAAACATTACACAATGTTTGACGCAGACTGATTTTCATATTGCTTTTCATTAGACTTGACGTTCCATGTTTAAACAAAGACAGATGTTGAAAAAGCATCCTTAACCTCATTTACCTCTTTTCTGTGCTATAATGCAACAGGTTGTCTTCAGTGAGAAATAGGAATTTGTCAAAAATCAAATACAATATTCATCTTAATCTGACTATTTCAAATTTATTAATCTACAAAAGAACTGCAGGATACTATAAGCATAACCTAAACGAAAAAACACTGTAGTTTAATATAGTAATTACTATAGTATACCCTAGCAGACTGTAGTGTTTACTATAGTACTTCATTGCATGTTGTAGTAAACATTATTTTTCACGAAAGTAAGGCAAAACTTCTTCTTTTTTTCAGATCAGAAAAAGGTCAGGAGACACTTACACACCTTACAATGTTCAGAAAATAGCATTTGAATACATTTACTTGGCAAATAAAAAGTATGACAATTTTACCAGTGTTGCATTAACATGTAGAACAAGCCTTCAGTTTGGACTCGACTACTGTAAAAACATCAGTCCTGTTTAAGACTAGGCCTTGAGTATAATAAATAAGTAAATAAATACATACATACATACATACATACATACATACATACATACATACATACATACATACATACATACATACATACATACATACATAAGCTTATTCCATTACTGTGCATAAATTAGTGTTAGGCTAAATCTATTTCAGTATAAAGCTGTAAAAAAATTACCATAGAATAAATCAAAATCACAACTTGTTTAAAGAACTATTCAATATGCTTTAAAATGTCATTGCATTATGTAAAATATCTTTTAGAAAATGAATAAATATTATTATACAGGCCCAATTGCACCAAATCTCAATAAAGGAGTAACACTGTGATTTAGTTTCCCATTGATCTAACATTTCTGCTTTAATAATCAACCTGGCATGCAGTCAAGCAAATAATCAGTCCCTCCTTAGAAAGTTACAAGCATCCCGCAATCAGAGTGTAAATCCTGAGAGCTGAAGTCTGAGAATCCTCAGGACTGAAGTCTGCACTCTTTGCTTTTGTTTGCTGCTGATATGAGGACAGGATTCACGTGATGTGATTAAGCATTGTTATGGTTAAATATAAAATAAATATAAGTATGATGAGTAATGACTATAATAATAATAATAATAATAATAATAATAATTATTATTATTATTATTATATTATTATTATTATTATTTGAAGTATGCATTTCATATTGTTTTCTAAAAAACTTTAAAAAAAACAATAACACAATACATTTATGTATATAATAGCAGTAAGAAAATTTAAAAGCAAGACATTAAAATATGGCTATTCAACACACACACACTATTTATTATTAGGTTCAACTACACTTTAGTCCTAAAAAAAGAAAGGAAAAAGAACAAACTAAACATTTTGTGTCACACTGATACATTAACCTGGTTGTTCAATATTTTACAGATGTTTTCTCGTCATTACTATACTGTATCAGTTCACCTTTTGCAAAAATGCAATTTGTGCAATGATGCATTTCTGTTTAAATGTTTAATCTGTGTCACTGACACACCCAAATTTACACACCCAGGTTAGCAGTTTGAGTATGTGTGAGTGAGTTTGCATGTTCTTCCTGCGCTTGATGGCTTCTTTCCTCACCCTGGTTTCCTCCCACAGTACAAAGATTTGTGCTTTAGATTGATTTCAAATTCCCTGTACTGTGTGTGTGTGTGTGTGTGTGTGTGTGTGTGTGTGTGTGTGTGTGCACCCGCGCACGCGTGTGTGTGTTTTTGCTGGCAAACACTCCAGGCCCACTTCAGCACTAGACAAGATAATCAAGCAGGATCAATCATGTAAGGGAATGATGAAAATAGCACACACTATGTTCATTCTCTTTTATAGTTAAGTGCAGTGAATTAAAAAAATAATAATAATTAAGAAAATTAATCAATCAACAAAACCACAACAGCACTAAATGGCAAAACACTCTTTCAGCTGCAGTCTATCCTTAAACCATTTTAGCCAATACACAAAATGTGTATCTGAAAAGTCCAGTGAGTCCCTCAAGTAAACATAAAATTACAAATCCACAGAATTTTTCACTTGTGCTCATGACCCAGTTTTTCTGTAAAAATTCACCTTAAACTTTTACACCTGGCTGCAAACATTAACTTTATATTTATCACAAACAACTTCACCGCACCAGTCAGTCACACTCCTAAATAATCCATTTACAATTACAATAACAATGGATACCGTATACCTGGCCGCGCCTTTGCCTGTTCAGGACTCCGCGCGGATAGCAGCCTGCAGATCTACCCATTCTGAACAGTGCAGAGTATTTATGCACGGTTCTGCCCCTCGCATCGTTACAGGAATTGTAGCATCTCAGACCTCAAGACCCCAGCAGCAGATAGTGAGGACAGCCGAGACGATAATCAGGGTTTCTCGTCCCTCTATCTCAGACATCTACACAACACACTGCATCTGCAAAGTTACAGTATCCGCATTTTAACGATTTGGCCAATCCCATCACTCTCACTTTTCAGTATTCGTGCCCTCACATCCAGACAATGCAAACAGCTACTTACCACATGCCATCTGTCTCCTTAAACACAAAGGACTGGACTAATAAATACACACTGATCTACAACCCCCCAGCAATTTCACACACCAACCTGATTTTTCTTTTTTTTTTTTTGCACAATATTTATATTATTAGCTACTGTTTGCACAAGTACTCTTTCTTGTCTCTGTTGCTACTTTTACAAGAAATGTTTATTTTTATTTTTATCTAACATGTCATTAACCTGCACTACCTCAACTCACTATTCCAGTATATCACAGTTTATTGCATTATGTCATGTTGTCACATTGCTGCTCTTGTTTGCACATGTCCATGTACAATTTATATTTATTTTTGAATAGTACTTGGAATCGTTTTGTTAATTTATGGTGTCAACTTGGTTTATCTTATATCGTCAGATCATTAGGTGTCCTAGTTAGCGAGTTACCTGTAGTTTCTGTTAATTAATGTGGCATGTATGTAGCACCTTGGTCCTGGACGAACACTGTTTCGTTTCACTGTGTACCGAACTGTATATGGTTGAAATGACAATAAAAGCCTACTTGACTTGATTGGACTTGACAAACAGCAACCATTCTTGCTTGCTTGCAAACTGTGGCTTTGCAATGTCTGTCTTTACACTGATATCTTTCTGACATTTGGCATTTTGGAAAAGGTAGGATTTCTGCCTCATTTTTATTTTCTTTCATTTATCTTTTAATTGACCTCTGGTCACAGTATGAAGGGGAAAAAAAGTGAAATGCGGGTATTGCTAATTAATAAAAAGTAAAATAGTTCAAATTATAGTTATAGTTAATAATATTTTGTCATATGCACAACCATGTACAGTTTGGTATGTAGACATTAGCTGAGCTACAGAAGTAAGCTACAGACTGTTCAGCACTAACACTTTGACTGATAGAT
Organism: Clarias magur; assembly: GCA_013621035.1. Classification (NCBI taxonomy): domain Eukaryota; kingdom Metazoa; phylum Chordata; class Actinopteri; order Siluriformes; family Clariidae; genus Clarias; species Clarias magur. The sequence continues at coordinate 1,393,363 of QNUK01000167.1, read as the reverse complement.
ATTTGCAGTGTTGTCAGGAGCTGCTGATTATGGGCTCTGATTATGGGCATGGCAGACAGTATAAAATTGTCACGACCCGCCAAGCCACAGCTCTGTCTTAATCACTTAAGCACTCCTGCTCCATGTTCCCTACCGCCCCTTATGTCTCACCGCCTCGTCCTCCGCTCTCCACACACCTGTGTTCCATCACTAATCATCTTCCTTACCTATTTAAACCACACGCTGACACCACCTTGTCGCCAGATTATTGAGTGCCTTCCATAGCCCGATTTTCCAGCGGTTTCCTAGACCTTGCTTCCCTGATACCGACCACGCTCTCGCTTCTCGTTTTGGATTTCCACGCTCACGGACTTTTTGTATTATCGACCAACGGACCTGTTTTGACGACTGCGAACTTGGATCACGGATTTTCTCATTGTCTCTCTGGTTTTGAACCCTGCTCACCCATCGACCACGATTAAGCTCTGCAAAACAGCCACCAACCTGCACGACTTCTCCGCGCGCTCGTCGCCGTCATCGCGAAGATCGCGCTCTCGCCGGCTCCTCGCGCTTCCGCATTCCTGCTCGAAGCGCGCTACACACAAGGCTGTCTCACCGGCTCGCGGTGCTTCCGCATTCCTCCCAGGCTCGCGCTGCACACGGAGCTCGCACGCCGACTCACTCAGCACACGCAGCTTCCCGACATTGAGCAGCAATTCCTACAGCAACAAGCACGTTTATAAAAACACCCCTGCCAAACTCTCTTCCAACTCCACATCAACTATTACACAATATAACCAATCCCAAGGAGTTCCTCCCCTGCACTTGGATCCATCACGACCTCTGATTCCTAACAAAAATGTACACAATACCATGTAAAAAAGTCAGCCTGTACCATTCAACTATAATTTAACATGCACACTGCCAGCCTTTGGTTAACCTTATAAAAATGGTTGTTCATGAGATTACTGTAAGGGGCCACTAGAGGAAGATGGGAATCAGCCTAATTAGTTTCCCTCCTGAGGTGTCTGGTCTATTTATGAGATACTATTTATGAGATACTTAGCTCAGATGCTTAGTCTTATGTTGTGCTTCTGTTAGGCCTGTCAAGATTTCACAGTAAACACTCCTATTGTGCTTTGTTCTCAAGAACACATTAACACAAGCCAGCATTTATCTGCGCTTAGTTGCAGTTTATACCACTCAAGTTTATTCATTTTTGTAAATTCTCTTTTGAAGGTCTAAATTCTGTTGAAGGTGCTGTAGTCCTTGAGAGCCTGCATGACTGTGCACAGCTTTAGGGGTGATGTTTGGTCGGGTTTATATTCTGAACATAGGATTCTAAAACATCCAACACATTGGGGAAAACAACAACTTAACTTGTTCCATCTTTAATAGTTTATATATATATATAAATGCTGTAATATAAAATAATCGGTTAGAGACTGATAAGCAGCTGATGTTATCCAGATATTTTGCTGACCTTAAAGCAAAATACATGTATTCTCCTGTTTTACACAAATTACTGTTATTAGAGAGCTACAAGATGTCATACACAGTACGATATGTAGTGAAATGCTTAAACAACTGCCCGTGACCTTAAAATAAAAGATTATTCATAGAAAATAAATACGAATACATTTTTTTATTTCATTTTAAATTTAGATTTAGCTAAGATAAGAATAATATATCTATAGAAGACAAAATATAGAATATAAGAAAAGGAAATAAAATAAATGATTCTGTACAATTATAGAAAAATTTAGAGTGGAAATAAAGTGGATAAAAGACATAAAATAATATAATAATTTTTTCTTGCAAATTACTTTCAATTATCTATACACTTAATTTGTTTATTTTATTAAAACAAATAACTGGGCAGTGCTTATTTTTACCATACATTCCTGTTTTTTTGTAGGAATTCTACAGTTCTCAATAGACATACCATGGGTAAGCATCTCTTTTGCACTATTTCAATATTTTTGTTTTGTTTCCATGATTTGTTTTCATATTTTATTTACATTTTTTAGCTGATTGTACTTGCCCAAGTGCTCATTGCATCCCTCTGTTTAGGCACCCCATGATAAATAAATTTTGGTGTTTTTTTTATTGAAAATATGTTAACACAGTCTCTCTTGAAAATTGAAAAAAAAAAGCACAATATTTTCATCAGACATTGATGCATAGTTACGTTTTATGTCATAAATTGAACAAAGATACACACTACACACCCTACTTAGTAACACCTCCACTGGCAGATATCACAGCTTACAAACACTTGTTATAGCCAGCTAAAAGTCTTTCAATTCTTGTGAAACATGTTAATTGGTGTTTCTCAATTCCCCATAGTGTAGGTGTGTGCGCTAGACTTGCGATGGTTGGCATACTATCCAGGGTGTACCTTGCCTTGTGCCCAAAGTCTATAGGATAGGCTCCAGGTGCCCCATGACCCTGAACAGGATAAGCGGTATAGAAGATGAATGAACTACTGTGATGAGTCATTGTTTGGTTTCTTTAAGGAGTTTGGAGTCTAATGGAAATTCAAGACTACGCAACACATTAAAATTCTAAAAATAAACTACTGTATGTAAACACGCTCCATGTAAACTTAAATTCATCAACAGTTTTTTAACCTGTAATCAATAGATCCTGGACTTGTGTATTAAATTTTTTACCATTATTTATTTTTGTTCAACTTACATATTTTTTGTGAGGGGAAATCTACATTTGCATTAAATGTAAATAGGTTGATACATGAATCTTTTTTTTTCCATTGTAGAATATAGCCATGCTCCCTTTCTGGCCTTTAATGGATCGTGCAGTTCCCTTTCAAAAGCTACACTCGATGCTGCATGAAAACGTTATGGGAACGTCTCTTTGTTCTCCGGTTGTGAAGCCTATATATGTCAAAAACATAACCTCTGCCAAGCATGATGTCACCGGATAAGGTGCACCTGCAGAATATAAATAAGAGTGAACCGGAAACATCCTCAGATCTTTTTGTCTTCAGGACCGCTTTGTGTTTGCGTATGTGTGTGTGTGTGTGTGTGTGTGTTTGTGTGTGTGCAACAGAATCACGATAGGAAAGAAAAACTTTACTTACCGATAATGGCAAGAGTTGGTTGAGAGATGCGTGCCTCCGTGTGATTTCTTTCGGAGGGCGATCTCCACGACTTTTTCTTGAGTGCTTGGGTTTCAAGGGAAGTGCAAGCATTGTGATCTCCCTATTAAGGCACTTCGCGCGTGGTTCGCTTTTTTTGAGAAACTGCAAGCTGCGACGCATTCTTGGAACTCACGTGTGTATGAGATGGTATTTCTCCTTTTCTCTCGCGCTCTCCCCGGATCAGGAAGTTTTTAGCGTCCGCTTCTCAAGTGCGCTCCTGCGCTTTTTGTGAAGGGACCGAATAGATTTCTTCTCTCGCCGCAAAAATGAATAAATTAATTAATAAAAAAAAATCCCCAAGCACTCAAAGTTAGACGACAGGTTCTGTCGAGTGACCAGGGGAGGGGCCTCAACAAGGGTTCATCCGCTTTTTTGGCGACCTCCATGACGAGTTAACTCTTTCATGGAATAAGCCTTATTCATCTCCTGTTTTATGATGACACCCCAGATTGAAGAGAGGCTTGCGAGCAATCTCTCTCCTGGGAGCTCATCCTCCCTGAAAAAGCCCACACTGCCCACCAAGCCATGTAGACTAACATCTTCATTGGTGGGCAAAGCTTTTCAGGCAGTGGGTCAGGATGGTGTTGCCCTGCCCCTGGCGGGTCTATTGATGGCGCCGAGCCACAGATTTATTTCTCTGTGCCATCAAGCAGACGGCCCGTGCTATCAGCTGTTCTATGGCTGCTGTGGTCGCCACAGAGAGACATCTCTGATTTAACCTCACAGGCATCGAGGTCAGAGATTGCGTTTTCCTTATTGATGCCACCCCTCTTGCCTTCCGGCTTCTTTGGCGACGCTGTAAACACCGCCGCCACTAGGTTCGGGAGGTGAAGCTCTGCGAGCAGACATCTGTGAGGTTTCTCTACTACCGTGCCCAGGCAGGTCTGGTCCCCACGAGGCGTGAGGTGCATAAGAAGAGTGTGCCGAGCCAGCTACCCCCTCGTAGAGACAGGGGAGGGACTTTTCGCGCTTCGCAATCTGCCTCAAAAAGAAGAACCGTGCACATCTGCTGACTTGGCAATTACAGACTTTGCTGGGAAAAGGGTCCATAGATCATGTTCCCCTGCCAGACGAGAGATGGGGAGTTGCATCCAATTTTACATCTTCTTGGGGTGAACATCAAAATGTTGACAGCCAAAATGATTGTTTCTCAAATTCAACCAGAGGTTTGGTTTGTGACGGTTAACCTGAATGACGCATATTTTCATATAGAAATATTGCCACAACACAGGAGGTTCCTGAGGTTTGCTTTCGGGGGCGAAGCTTACCAGTATCGGGTCCTTCTACCTTGCCTAGCCCTGATTCCAGGGCAACCATATTCTGAATTGTATAGACGACTGGCTGATCCTAGCTCAGTCTTAATAGCTAGCGCTTCGACATCGGGATGTCATCCTAACTTATCTCCATTCTTTAGGATTGAGACTCAACGCCACGAAAGGCGTTCTCTTTCCTGTTCAGAGGACAACATATTTGGGTGTCACATGGGATTCGATCACAAGGCGGGCACAGCTGTTTCCCGCTTGGGTCGAACCCATTCTCCAACACCCTGAAGGAAATTAAGCTAGGTCAGAAAGTTACTCCTCATCACTTTCAAAGATCTTTAGGTCTCATGGCAGCTGCATCCATGGTGATACCTTTGGGCCTTCTGCACATGAGGGCGTTTTCAGTTGTGGCTAAAAGCCAGGGGATTTCACTCAAGGGCCAATGCCCAGAGGCTAATAAGGGTTACGCGGCGGGGGTTCGTACCCTTTCTATGTGGTTCAGACCCCGGTTTCTGACTTTGGGTCCCACTTTAGGTCTGTCTTGTCGTCGCAAGATGCTAATGACAGACGCTTCCCTCATGGGCTGGGGTGCGGTCTTGGATGGCCGTCCAGCACAAGGGAGCTGGAGAGGACATCTTCTTGCATGGCACACCAATTGCCTCGAAATGATGGCTCTATTGCTGGCCCTGAAACACTTCGTCCAGCAGTTGAGAGGTTACCATGTCCTAGTGCGCGTGGACAACACTGTGGTAGTCTCATACAGAAATTGCAAGTGTGGACTGTGCTCGCGCCGCTTGAACAAGCAAGTACACCAGGTTCTGCTTTGCGCACAGGACAAGTTCCTGTCCCTCAGATCGATTTACATTCCGGGGCACATGAATGCAGGAGTGGACTTCCTATCCAGACAAGCTGTGACACATGGGGACTGGAAACTCCACCCCGAAGTAGTCAATCAAATCTAGGAAAGATTTTATATAGCAGAGTTGGACCTCTTCACCTCACCAGAGGCAGCACAATGTCCCCTTTACTACTCTGACTTCTCCAGCTCCCCTGTGTCTGGACGCAATGGCCCACACGTGGCCCAGGTTATGCCTTTATGCGTTTTCTCTGATAGTTCTGCTCCCAGGAGTCCTGGCGAGGGTCCGCCAACAGGGTTTGCACCTCTTATCAATAGCGCACCAGTGGCTGACCAAAGTGTGGTTCTTGTATCTAATATATCTCCTCGACGGCTCACCCTGGGTGATTCCAGTGAGTAGGGATCTTCTGTCTCAGGCGCAGGGGACAATATTTCACTCCCAGCCTGAGCTCTGGAACTTCAGAGATGCTGGTCTTCCAGCCGGAGTAATTGAAACCATTTTAAGTGCCAGGGCTCCCTTCACTAGAAAAACTCAAATAGAGTGTATTTTAAAGTTGGTGCATGGTAAGACATGTAGACCCAGTCCACTGCCAAATTGTTTCAGTCCTGGAGTTTCTGCAAGAAAAGTTGTCCTCTGGCTTATGCCCTAGTACTCTCAGAACATTTTCTGTGGAAAAGCACCATTTAGTTGCCCGTTTTATTTGTGGAGCTAAACGGTTGAGGCCGCCCACTAGAGCGACGGTCCCTTCATGGGACTTAGCTATCATTCTCGAAGGCCTCGCTGACACCCCTTTTGAACCACTAAAGTCAGCGCCTGTCAGGCTTCTGTCTCTTAAGATGGTTTTTCTTATGGCTATTACTTCTTTGAAGAGGATTGGGGATCTGCAGGCTCTGTCAGTCTCCCCATCCTGCCTAGACTTTTTCCCTGGGCTAGTCATAGCTATTCTGCATCCTCACCCGAACTGTCTTCCCAAGGTTCCATTCTCGACCATTCTCGCACCCAGTTGTTCTCGAAGCCTTCTGTCCTCCGCCTTTCACAGCTCCGGAGCAAGACTTCACTTACTGTGTCCAGTACGGATCTTCGGATTTACGTCCACTGCACTAGCCAGTGGCGTAAGTCAGAGCAGCTCTTTATTTGCTATGGGGGTCGCAACCGGGGGGGCAGCTGCCACTAGACAGACTCTGTCACACTGGGTGAGAGATGTCATTGTCCTAGCCTATGAGGCGCATGGTTACACTTCGCCTCTGGGAATCAGGGCTCATTCAACCAGGGGGATTGCCTCATCAATTGCTCTGGTAAGAGGCATCCCCCTGCAGCAGGTGTGTGATGCGGCAGGCTGGTCCTCACCACACACGTCTGTTAGATTTTATAGTCTGGATGTCAATGCTACTCCGGGCTCGCGGATCCTTGAGTCAGCATCCCAGAGCTAGGTCTGACACCTCCTTGGCTATTGTGCGCACACGCTACACAACCTGGGGGTCCAGACACTTGCAGTGTGGCGGCATTGGTATTCTTGTTCCCATAGCGTTTTCCCGCAGCATCAAGTGTAGCTTTTGAAATGGAACGTCTTCTCTTAAGCACCATTGATTCTGTTGCACATCTATATAAATAAAACAAGTAATGTATAAAATGTAAAAATATCATTGACAGTAGTATGATAAAATAACTAGAAATTAGCGTTACCAGGACTCAACCATATATATCATTTGATTTCTTTGTATTAATAAGTTAGACAGAGAATTCTGCCGTACAGAAGGAAAGACAGACATGTACGTGGGCTTCAACCTGAAATAATAATAATATCAATGATTACATTAAAGATCAGCAGATTATTATTTAGCTTTAACCTTTTAACTCTTTTTACAAACTTTTTAACTGTCAATGATGGGTACTTCTGCTAGTAATAATCTTGAAATCGTTATGAAATACATTAAAATATTTTTTTTCTCTGGTTTCCCAATGGAATAAATTTTATCTCACTGCTCCAAACTATTGTCTCCTAGTTACCAAGAGAAAGCAGTGATGATTTTATTAAGAACCCATGCTGAATGCTAAATGCTGAATGTTGTATCTGAATTCTGACACTTGGCTATTCTGCACCGAAGGCAACTTGATGAACTCATTTGCTTCCTTTCTCTACTGACATTTGAGGATGTGGGTCAAAATTTGGTTTTGTTTAAATAAGGAGTCTGAAGGCTAAGGGAAGTCTAATGAAAATCAGTCACCATTACATTTCTTAAAGATTCTGACCATTTCTCCATCACTTCATGTTTAAAAGGAGGACAGTAGAAAGTAAACAGGAATTTTTAAGACAGTGTAGGAGTTGTGTGTAAATTTCAGATTACAGGTATGTTTTATATTTTCTTTGATTGTTTGAATTGCTTACTTCAAAATCAGTTTATTTTGCAGTTATTATTTTTAAAAAGCAGTTCATAAGTAGCATTTTAATGAAAAAGTCTTTTAGTACTTTAATAAATACTTTAAAAGTTAAAACAATTATTCATTAGAATAAAACACATTGAGTCAATTAAATATACAATCCTTTAGAAGCATTTTTAAATTAAATAAACCCTTGTCATTAGGAAAACTATCATCTTTACAGTCCAGGATTGTCCTCATCAATATGGCAGACTTTTTAATGTATTTTTGAGTGTCTCAGGGTAGCAGCAATTGATCCAATAGAACAAATTGAAGCAAACATGACATGTATTAGGCATTTGTATTTTAAACAGCTGCAGTTCTAGTGTGTATGGTGTCCTGGACAAATCCTCTTCAGAGGCATAGATAGTTACATAGATAATATACTTAAAAAGTGATGACTGCTGAATACCTTTGTATTTTGTTCTGTTTGTTCTTTTCTTTCCCTTTGTTCTGCAGGGGGACCTGATTGATTTGACCTTTATAATTTGCTAAATTTTTATAGAATTATTTAGAATTTTATTTTATTTTCTATCTATCTTGATTTTACAGTTACCTATTCATCATGAAGATGATATCCTTTCTCCTCCAGAGTATCACTGGTGAGAGACTTGTAAAAAAGCTTAATTTTTCAGTATGTTCATGTATGTAAGTATTTTTATTTATGCATAATAATTTTGATAGTTTCTGTAGATTTTTGTAAATAACAAATAAATGCACAGTAGTAAATGCTAATACATTTTAAACACATTAAAATAAGTTGGTAATATGTATTTATTACTGTTCTATCTGAAACACACATCTGGGGCAATATTTACTAAGCATCTCAGAGTAGGAAATTGCTCCTAAGTGGCTAAAAATTCTCAAAGTGATGCAATTTTAGTCCTACATTTAGGAGTAGGAGTAGGAGCAATTTCTCAAGATTCTTAAAATACCAAAATGTAGAAGAGCTCCGGAGGTGTTCATGCAGAGAAGCATGTGGAGGAGAGAACTTTTAGTAACATTGAATGACACTTAGCTTATAAAAGATAAGTTTGGACAAAAATATAATACTTTTTCATTTTTTAAGCATATTGGGCACTGTATGTGACAGAAGCCTAGACAAAACATCATTACTTGTTGCGCTTTGTAGAAGTCTGACCGGGTCTCGTCCCAAACTGCCGTCGCTGTCTGCAGGGTCTGTGTCGTCAGAGTTTTGTACAGTATGTAGCAGCAGTGAGCTTATTAGTACATTCAGGCACCTCTGTTCATTAACGTAATGTGTGAGTAACTGCGCATGTATGTGCACACATGTAAAAAGTCCAGTACACAACGTTAACACAGTCACTAGTTTACTATACGTACATCCACTATTGCACAAATCAAGGAGATGAGCACACAGACAGTTACATCATCGGCACAAGATGACGTTACAACAAGCCGAAATCTCCGTTTCTCCTGTCCACACAACACCACTGAAAACATGATTTTGTAAAATCTTCACTTTGGCTGGAGTTTTCCAAAAGCTCCATTTTCAAAGACCAAAACTTTGTTTGCATGTAGACGAAAAGCGAAAACCGCAGAGAAAAATGTTTTTAAAAATACATGGCTACGTGTGGACATGGCCTAAAACACAGTGAACCCTTGGATTGCGGGTAACTCAGTTTGAGAGCATTCCGCAAATTGAGCAAAATGTTTTAATACATTTTGTCTTGATAAGCAAGCGAGTCTTGATTTACGAGTGCCAAATATCATCAAGTATCCTGTGGCAGGCATGCGCTTCTTCTTTTAACGCAGAGAGTAATGTGATCACAATTGAGCCAATGAGAAAATAAGAAATACCCAAAGGCACTAAGACATTTATCACTGATCGGAAATGACACAGAAGAGTTTCACAGAAGAGTTTCATTTTACATTGTATTTGATACAATGTAAAATGAAACTCTTCTGTGTCATTAACAGTGTTGGGTGTTAATCCGTTATTCAGACAATTTATGTAATCCATGAGCCAGACAGCAGTGATTCCGTTAGTGTGTGTGTGTGTGTTTGTGAAAGTCATCCTACAAGCCCCTGCCCCCCTCTGTTATTCCTGCTGTTAGTAGTTAACAGATTATTGGCCAAATTTTGCTGAGTGATGATGGTAGAATAATTATAAAGGTCTTGTCTAAAACAACATGAAGAATCACATTTTTTATTTTCTGCAATGAACTAGTTACTTTCATCAGAAGGTAATGGTGTAATGTAACTGATTACTTTTTACTAACAGTAATTTTCTAATGTAATTAGTTACTTTAAAAAGTAACGTCCCCCAACACTGATCATTAACAAAGGGGCTTGAGAAATGATAAAACAGTCTGGAGAACTATTAATGTGTGTGTGTGTGTGTGTGTGTGTGTGTGTGTGTGTGTGTGATTAAAATGGGAACCAATCTATGTTATTGCACCTGCTGCAATGTTTTGGGAAATGGGAGAAAAACAGAAAGATGAAAAAAAAAAACACTATACTTTTTTATTTATCACTAGTGACTGTAGTAACTTTCCTTAGTAAATCTCTTTACAAATATTTATAACCAAACAAAGACAAGTGTAAATTTTCCGTGTGTTTCAATAAATATAATGTTTCCAACAGGTCTTCTTCCAGCTTTTGTATCCAACCTGCGAACTGTCCCACACAAATATGACCTGATCCAAAAATCAATGACATGGTCTGATTCACAGAATTACTGCAGGGTGACGAACACTGACCTGGCAACAATACTGAGTGATACTGATTGGTTAAGATTGAAGATGGAAACAACAAGCAAAAGTTTGACAACAGCTGTCTGGATCGGATTGTACAAAGATATCTATAACTGGCGCTGGCCCTTAAATGAAATCCCACTGAAGAATGTTACTTTTACCAACTGGTATCCTGGGCAGCCTGACAATTATTGGGGAAATGAAGCATGTAGTATAATAGGTTGGTATTATTACTGGTGGGATGTACCATGTCTAAACCTAAGACCGTTTATTTGCTACAATGGTGAGTCAATATCCCGATTTGTTTTTGGTTTAGTTTTGGTCTCATGGCTGGTCTTTATAATTTTGCCTTTAAAATCTATAAACATCAACTTTACATATTTAGCATGTGATTGTGTTCCATATGTAAATTAATGTAAAACATGACACTTTTTGTTCTCTGTATTTTTTGTGTTATTGTTACATATATGTGTACATACTGTTTATTTCACAGCTAATTTCAGTGATGTTAACAAGTTCATTGGCATCTCTAATCTTCCGATGACCTGGCCTGGTGCACTGGCTTACTGCAGAACACATTACACAGACTTGGCCAGCTCTGTTAACAGCTCAGATCACAACATGTTAGCACAGATACAGTATAAGCAGGGTGATTCTTGGATTGGTCTACACAGAGACATGGACACTTGGAAGTGGTCAGATGGGACCAATGCTTTAAACATCCCATGGAATCCTGGACAACCTGATAATTATTTTGGCAGTGAAAACTGTGCAGTGGTTTATAACAGACATTTCTATGATGAACAATGCACCAATCTGCATTATTTTTTCTGTGAAACCAGTGAGTACTAATCAAACTTCCTATGAGTTCATAAAGTAAAAAGAGGTATGGTTGATGATGGATTAATAAAAATTAAATACAGCAAAAGTAGCTCACAGTTAATCGGTAAACAATGACATTAGAAGAGATGAAGTTTGAATTAAGACAGAGATAGTTTGGTTTTGGTTCAAATGTCAAAATTAAAATGTTAATATACTGCAAGCATGTGAAATTTTATTCAATAAAATAATAAAATAAAATAATTTTATATAATAAAAACTCCTAACACACAAGGTGTATGTTTATGTGTGTGCATTTAATGTAAATTTAAGTTTAGTTTCAACCTTTATTTGTCACATATACATTACTGCAGAATGAAATTCGCTATTCTTCACAAAAATTAAGCTTTAATTAGGAAGCTGAAATCGGAGCACAGGGTCAGCCATTATATGGCAACACTGGAGCAGACAGGATTAAGGACCTTGCTCAAGAGCCCAACAACGGCAAGCTGGAAGAGTTGGGGCTTGAACCCCAGACCTTCCAATCAGTAACTCAGAACCTTAACATATTGAGCCAGCACCGCTCCTATATAAATAATATGATAAATGGTTCATTATGCTATGTAACATAATATTCACTTACAAGATTGATTGTCCTTAACAGGATAAATGCAATGTGGGCAAATTAAAACAACTGAGGTTTTGTTTGTTTTTTCTTTTTTCTTTTATTTTTTCTGTGTGTGTGTGTGTGTGTGTGTGTGTGTGTGTGTGTGTGTGTGTGTGTGTAATTATTCCACAGTTTTCCCAAAGAGGGCTCAGATAATGAAACTGCAGGTGCAGTCTGATGGGAGTGTGTTTGATTCTTCTGTGCAGTTGTCCATTTTAGAGCAGGTGAGTATCAGGCTATCTCTAAAGCTTTGCAAAGTTTTTTTTTAAAGATTTCCTTTATCGCTACTGACCTGCTCATATTTCTGTGATTTCTAAACATTTTTCCAGACTTTGAATAATTCTTGGTCTTAGAATGACACGTATTTGTATTTAATAACAAACCTTGATTCTGATGTATAGCTCAAGCAGAAGTTGAAAGACAATGGCATGCTGGAGAACACCTCAGTCACCTGGAGGGTGCAACCGGATGAAAACATCTTCCACAGGGAAAAAAAGAATGACCTGTAATGTGTCATGTTTAAATGTTCACCTTTAAGTCAAGTAGCTTGCAACCTAGAAGAAATTAGCCATACATAAAATTATTAATTATTATAATCATTATGTATTCTATATAATTATTCAATTATATATTTTTTTCAATACTTAACATTTTCATTTCTGTTTACTGCCACTTAACATGATAAAAAGAGGAAATAAAATCCATCTTTAAAATCTGGAAGAGGGTTTAATGTATAACTATGTGGTTGTTTATATTTTCATGTAAAAAAATATAGAATGTAGATTCCATTAACAAACTGTATGCACCTGAAATATCCATATAAATTACGTCACTATAGCATAGCATTAATATGCTAATATTACATATTTTTTCTTATTAATATATTTTATAATAATACAAATATTTATTTATAATAATATGTAAGAATAAATATATATTTTCACTTTCTTTGTATTTATTTCTATTTACAGTATTTAGCGCGATCATGCATATAGACTACCTGATCCTTATGCTGGTTACACTGGTTATTTGTTGGTTGAACCTGGTAGAGATATCCAACTAGCACTGCACGATAAATTAGAAGGACAGTGCAACGGACTACAATACTGCGAACCTGAGCTTGCCCATTCTTATACGCTTTTATCATATAAACTTCAGTAAAAAAGGTTTACTGGCTGCCTAATATATTCAACTCAATTCCAGCCGCCATTGTAACGAGATACTGAAAATGTAGCTACTGAGAAGTGGTGAATTGTGATGGCTAGACAACTGAAAATGCTGCGGTTGTAATGTAAAAAAAAAAAAAAAAACTTACCTTGCTCGCAGTTGTTCATTTTGTTTATGTTCATGTATACCAAAAATGACAAAAATACAAAATATGTGCAGCTTTAAAATATCCTGTATAGCTTGCAGTACAATTCAGTGTTTTTAATAGCTCAGTTTATATAGTGGTACAGTGAAATATCCAGAATGAATCTTTAAATGAGTCAGAATTCAACCGTTTGGATAATTGACTCTTTTAGATTCGGTTCACTCAGTTCGGTTAAACGATTCATTTGAAAAGATTCGGTGGATCGGTTTCAGCGCCTGACGAGAAATTTCTGGAAGATTCTCAGCAGAAAGTGACGAGAAAGCTGTCCAATCTGCAGGTGGGTCCATTTAGCTTTAAAACACTAAATAAATTTAACAAAAGGATTTTTTTCAGCGATTAAAATATTTTAACAGAGAATTTTTATTTATTTAATATAGTATTTTGTTATAAATAATGTTTTTTCCCCCCCTATCTAACTAACTATGCTAGCCATGTTCAGTCAGGGTGATGGCAGGCTGTCCTTTTAGTGCAAACTTGATTTAAAAAGTAGACAAAAACATTTAATAATCTAACTTTATCATATATTAGCCGTTAGAATGTGTAATGGTGTGAAATGTAAATTATTTTGAGTTAGAGGTCCAGGTAATGTGTACGAGTTTAGTGAGTGACTCAGCAGAACCAGATTGGCAAAATGGCTCATCTATTGAGGTTTATATATATATATATATATATATATATATATATATATATAGTTTAATAAATATGTATACAGTGGGAACCCGGATTGCGAGTAATGCAGTTTATGAGTATCCCACAAGACGAGCAAAACTTTTTTATAAATTTTGACTTGGTTTTCAAATCCTGAGTATCATGTAGCAACGCATGCGCTTCTTGTTTAGCTGCCGAGCATCACGTGATCACAATTGCCAGCAGCCGTGAGTCCGTTACAGTGCGTTAGAGTGTCGGAGATGTTTCTTGTTAATTTTCCCAATGAGGCAGCATTTCCATTTGTGTGTGTGTGTGTGTGTGAGAGAGAGAGAAAGTCTGCACAGTAGTTCCTCTCCCCCTCTCAAATAACAGCGGAGGTTACTGTGTAAGATGAGATAAGGGAGAAGGTGTTGCACAAACACACACAGGCACACACATACACAGCGTTTGCGCACACAAACACACACACATGAGCGCATACACATATACATGGCGCAGACAAAAACTAATGGAAACAGTTATCTGTCAGGATTTATTTTTATTTTTTTCAATGGTTCAGGTTAATTTGTTTTATTTTTACCTTATATTTTGTATTAATTATTTTTATATCTGTATTTTTTTATTGTGGAATGAATAATCTGAGTTTCCATTATTTCCATTATTTCTTATTAATTTAGCTTTTAATCCAAGGTTCCACTGTGTGAAGCTGAAGTAAGATGAGAGGAGGGATAGACTTTCACACATACACTAGCGGGAACCACTCTAATGACACTCGTGCACACAAACTAACGGTATCACTGCTCTATGAAACAGACTCTGGATCTTTAACAAGGAACCTCTCTAATAACACTTGCTTTTGCTTCATGTGCGCACACACACAAATGGTCACATTGATATAGTGAACTGTACACATGGCATGGATGTTGACGCACACGCACTGAGACTGAGGATGGGAGAGGATTACCCAGAAACGGTGCGTGAGAGAAAACCCATTGGCTTAGTTGCAATCATGTGGCGCTTAGAAGATAAAACTTCTTGTAGAGCTGGGCGATATGCCCTATAATTTTTTTTAGACCAAATTCGATTTTCGATTTTAAAACGATTTTTTGCTTAAAATAAATAAAAATGGAAAAAAAAACAGACAGGATAGGTTTTTTAAATGATTTATTTAAGGCAAAATGATATAACCAAACATGAACTGCTCATTTGGATTAAAAGTATATATATTAAATCACTTAAACCCGGATTACTTACATAAGTGATTTTACTTTTTTTTTTTTTAACTGTGTATATAGGCATAATGTCTTGAGCGATATAACACGACACAACATCAGTAATATCTTTCCATCGAGGCCCCTCTTATCATATGGGATACAGTGGGGAAATGTGGTCAGTGTTTTCACCTGGCTTTTAGCCAGTGTTTTTGCGCTGCTGCTTGTCTTGTTTAGCTCGCAGCACCAAACATGACGCCGATTCAACAGTGTGACTCTGTTTGAGCTGCGCGAGTAAATTAGTCGTGCTCGAGTAAATTAGCTTCCTTTAGTTGCCACAAACTTCACACAAATTTTACAACGGGCTTTGGCTTGTTCAGTGTGTAAAGTTGCGATTCCGAACAATTTCCATATGACTGAAGAAACTGCGCCTCTGTTGGAAACAAGCTCTTTGGTTTCATCAAGCGCTGCCATGTTGTATCTTGTATTTCCCACATGTGAGTCACAGAGGGGGCGTTGCAAAACTACAGAAGCTTGCGGTGCCGCACCAAAATTAAACTGTAAAATTGATTTTCATTTTTCAAAAAAATGACATAAACCATAAATTCGAATTAATCAAAAATAACGATTAAATTGCCCAGCTCTAACTTCTCGTATATATCAAAACCTCATTTGTGTTTTAAGTTAAAATTTATTTAAAAAATTTTCTCATCTTGCAAAACAATCCACAATCACAATCCAAGGTTCCACTGCACTTTAATATGGAGTCGGCCCTCCTTTTGCAGCTGTAACAGCCTCCATTCTTCTTGAAAGGCTGTCCACAAGACTTTAAAATCGTTCTGTGGGAAGTCCTGCCCATTCATTCTATAGTGCATTTATGAGGTCGGGCACCAGTGTTGGACGAAAAGGCCTGGCTCACAATCTAGTTCCATCCCAAAGGTGCTTGATGGGATTCAGGTCAGGGCTTTGTGTTCGGGCCAGTCGAGTTCTTCGAATTCATCAAACCATGTCTTTATAGTCCTTGCTTTGTGCACTCAGTCAGGCTCAGTCATGTTGGAATAGTAAAGGGCCTTCACAAAACTGTTGCTACAAAGTTTGAAGAATAGCATTGTCTAAGATGTCTTGGTATCCTGAAGAATTAAGACTGCTTTTCCCTGGGGATAAGGGGCCTGATTTCTATCATTAACAGGTATGGCTAAATACTTTTGTCAAAATAGGTTATGTTTGAAGCCCCAATGTGTTAACATAATTAATATTAACCTTTAGAAAGTTGAATAACTACTCACCAAGGCATGAAAGTGTTAACTTTTTTTCCTGGTAAGGTTATTTAGTCATTGCAATGATATTGAGGAAAAAAATAATTATGAAATTAGGAAGGTAGAAGTGTTTTGGTGTACACTGGTGTAATGATTAGTACCATGTCCAGTTTCGAGGGTTGTAGAGCTATAGAGAAAGAGAGAACATTGATAGTTTAAGTAAACCATTGTCCAAACTACTCATGATTTGTGCTCTGCTCCCAGCTTGTGGTTAAAATGTGTATTGCATATAAAGCACTAAAATGGTTGAGATGTCTTTCTACGGAAGACACAGACAGACATGATTGCTTTTTATGAGTCAATTAATTTAATTATTCCTGCAACAATAGCTAAATATAAATAATGATTTAAGCAGCCATAGAAACCTTTTGCACATACTATTAAACAGCAATATTAATAATGTAACTGTGTAGTGCCGGCCCCACGGATGGATTAAATGGGAGGGTTGTGGCAGGAGGGGCAAGTTGCATGCAGATCGGACGGACGGTTCGCTGTGTCAACCCTTCCATGGGAGCAATCCGAAAGACTAACAACAACATTAATAACATACCTAAATATGATGTTCATTGCATTGTTTCTCAAACTTTACAAATTCTACTGCATAAGAAGTTATGTATAATGCATCTAAAAAAAAATGTCTACAGCACAATCATGAAGTTATTTATAATCCATGTTTTTCAAGAGAGCAAGTAAAAAGGCATAACCAGTTACAATCACAAAAAAAGCTAAATACGGTCTGTGACAATATTAATAAAGATTGCAGTACTATTGTACATAACATTATTTGCACATTAGAATATTATGTATACATTTACATGTTATATGTTAACTCCAGAGTGAGTTGAAGAAGGTTACAGATTTTTTTCCTTCTTGTAGAAGATATTTCCATTTGGTTGCACCCTCCAGGATACTGTGAAGTTCACCATGCCCAATCCAACCAGTTTCCGATTGATCTGAAGAACAATAACTTAGAGTTTACTTATTTTTTTTAACAAATGCCCTGAAGTAATGTACTTAATATCATCTGTTTTTTTTTCCTCAAGAAAATGTGTAAAATTATTCCAACAGTAAAATGTACCAGTCATCTAAATTTAAGATTTGTTCAGGTTTATATACTTCTGTAAAGCTTCATAATTGCTCTAATCTGAGGGGATTTTTTTAAGATGGCAACTTCTCCCAACTTCAACCTCTGTAGGTTTTGGTCTTGCTTTGCTGGGAAGGTCTTCATGAGAGCCAGTTTCATCATGGTACTTGATCAGTTTTGTAAATGCACTTGATACAATTTGTTCTTGCAAGAACTGTTGCAGAAAGGCTAATCGCTGTGTTTTATAATAACAACTGACTGCTGTTGTTGTTGTTACATAACTATCTAATTCCATATCTGTTATTTCATAGTTTTGAAATGCCAAGTATTGTTATAGAAAATAAATTACTGAGCAAAAACATAGAACTTTGCAGAGAACTTTACAAGTGATCTCAAACTCAAAATGAATGGTAGTGTATGCAGTAGTACTTCCATACTGTACTACTCATGTTATTTATTACTATTTACATTATTCACAGTCATGTTCAGATTGTGAAGGTTAAAGTGGACATGGTAATGAAACATTGTGGCTGGGGCTGAAACAATTCCTTGATTAACTCGAGTAATTTGATTACAAAAAATTATCAAGGCAAAATGTTCTGCCTCGAAGCTTCTTTTAATTAATATTAAAAGCTTGCGTTATGTTTTTGCGCTAGTATTTGTTTGGCGTGACACAGTGCGCTTCTGGATGCAAGCCGCCAATAAACACCATCGAAGAGGAATGCGCTTACGTCACACACAAAGCGGAAGGGGAGGCAAACAGTTAGCTGTGTATTGATTTGAGGGAGCGTTCTTTTGCGGCCTGCAAAATGGAAGTTTTGAATTGAAATACCTTTTTTTTTTAGTTTTTGCATATGAGAAAAGGCTTTAAAATAGGAATATATGGCACTGTAGTCAATCAACTTTAAGCTATTCCTTGTATTATGAATAATGACGATGTTTATTTTGCTGTATGCATTTAAAAATTAAAAGTAGATTTTTCCAGAAAGAAAACCAATTAATCTTTGTATCTCTTATATATTTAATATTGCTGTTTAATGAAGCAAAAGTACATTTTATCCAATTACTCGATTAATCGATAAAATTTTTGGTAGAATACTTGATTACTAAAGTATTCGATAGCTACAGCCCTAATTGTGGCTTCTAAACTTTGAAATCCAGAAAAGCAGTGTTTCTGTATTTTTTATTTTTATAAATTATTTTTTTATTATTATTTTTTTTTTGTTATTTACTAATCATGCATCGCACAACTCACCTGCTGCAAAATGGACAACTGCACAGCAGGATCAAAGACACTCGAATCAGAATCCACCAGCATTTTTATTATCTGCACCTGTCTCACCGGTGGAGCTGTAATGAACACGTGCGTGTACACACACACTAATTATAATAAAATAATTCAGCATTTTAAGACCGGTGACAATGTTAGTTTAATCATAATAATGTATGGTTACATACTGAAGTGAAAAGACAGCCTAAATGTACAATATGCTTGTACATATTTTAAGTTTAAGTCCCTAATGTGATTATAATTATATGTAGGTTAAACTAGTTAAATTCACACTCTAAAAAAAAATTGAAAAAAAGCAAGAGAGGCTAAAACCATAATGAAGCAACTTCTTTATCTATTGAAGTATTGCTTTTTTTAATAATAGCCATAAAAGAAAGACTCACTGGAGTGGCAGTAGAAGGCATATTGATTGCTGCACAGTGTATTATAGTTCAGTCCTACAGCAAACGTTGCACAGTTCTCATTGCCAGTTACGAACGTAGGCTGTAAAAGATTCCATGGAATGTTTGTAGCGATGGTCTCGTCTGTCCATGTCCAAGTGTCCCTAAATAGACCAAACCAAGACGAAGTGTAGATTACAACATTATTTGTTATTTCCTTGTTCTCCATTGAGGTGGTTACGCTGGCCAAATCTGTGTGAAATTGTCTGCAATAAGCCTGAGCTCCAAACCAGTCCAGCGGAGGAATATAGGGAATGAACCTGGCAACACCAATGAGTGTAGCTGTAAAAGAGAGGGAAAAAAATACTGCTTCAAAAGAAGTGCATGCTAATGTAAATAAAGTATTGTTCTTCTCAAAACACACAAACTTTTTAGATGTTCTTTGCGTCCTGTTTAATTTTTGTACTTTTGTAAGTTCCATCTGTTGTAGGGGGATCTTCAGATTTGATTTTACAATGATTTGATTTACATTTAAAGAAAATCTAAAAGTCCAGCTGTTTCAAGGTGATCAAAAATGATCTGAATTTATCTAAAAAGTATATATTAAATCTACCACTTATGGCAATAATATGGCAATACAATAAAAATCTGTTTCCACTTAACACAGATGAGTCCTCATGTCATGGAGGAGCACATAGGAAAAACAGAGGGACAGAGAAGGAGATCAGCATCAGGTCAGTTTAAAAAGTGACAGTTGGAGGCACCAAACTTTATATCATCAGCAAATGAACATGCTTGAAATGTGTACATTGCTCTTTACACACTAGGTGGTGACACCAGAGAAAGTAGCATAATGAGCAAAAAGTTTTAATTTAACTCCCTTAAAGGGTGCTTTGCTTACTTAATATTTCAAAATGTTTAGGCACAATCAAAGCCTGTGGAATAAATCTAATCCATTTCCTCCTTTTCACACGATCCAGAATTAACGGCAGATCTGTAGTGTGGCCACCTGAAGTTAGTTATTGTAAACTGCCAAGTGCTGTATATCTAGGTGCACTACAGCTTCAGTTGTGGCTTATTTAAAAATATCAGAAAAAAAGCTCTACCTGATGCACATTGTGTACTGGGGCTGTAGAGTCAGGTACCTTCTGCCCATTTGCGAGCAGGGGGGGAAGTCAGGTTATGAACTAATTGCTAATCTTGTGTTGGAGCTTGTGCTACTGTTGCTCCTGAAATCTTTACTGTGTGCAACTAGTCGCTTTTATTTTTAAAAGCTTGAAAGACCAGCTGTGTTGCTAATTTCAAGGCTACGTATTTGACTGTTAAGACAAGTCAAATTTGAAAAAGCTAGAAATGTGCACTAACCGCTAGATTCCAATGACATGAAAATGACCAACATCCATAAAAATTGTATGCACAGGTTACGGTAGCCAGACCACTGTAGCTGTTACTGGTAAGTGTTTAATCGTCGACCCCTAAAACATCTGTGTGTATATAGATTAACCTGCTCTCAGGAAATGCACTGCTAATATGCAGCCTGAGAGTGTCTTTTATCATCTTTTAACATGTGTGTACAAGTCTATGCAACAAATCTGCTACACTCGGGCCTTTAACTGAACAGATTAACACAGACTCGCATGTGCACACAAGCATACGCAAACATATTCTTGAGCTTTGTTCTTATTAAAATGCTTTAAATGATTTTTCTAAAACTTCCTTCTTTTTTATTTTGTATGACTTTTCAGAATTTCCATGACCACATAAACCATTATGTAATTATGTAATTATGACTGGTTTCCTGATTTTTACAGTTAAATAGTGTGACACATTTCGATGTTTAGGGTGATGACTTTTATAATTGTAAATAAAATAGCTAAACGAAATATATAAAGATACTGAGAAGGTTAAAATGATATGTTAATAACTGAGAATAATTAGACTTTGTGTTATAAACGGTTAAAACAAACTAGTAAACAAGAACAAAAAAAGATTAAGGATGATAACTCACAGTCATAGCAGATAAAGGATTTCAGAGTTGCACATGGATAATCGGACCAGTACCCCATGTAATCAATTGCAGCACATGCTTCATTCCCATTAGAACCCTCAGAAGAGGCCCAGTTTGTCAGACTTGTATCATTTAATGGGGCGTCGTTTAAGGACCAACGCCAGCTGTCCATGTTGTTATAAAGTCCAATCCAGGCAGGAGAAATCATTAAGTGTCTCAGTGCTTCTGCTGATAGCCTTACCCAATCATTAAAACTTTCAACTGCACCCAGGTCAACATATGCTTTTTTGCAGTAATCCCGTGCAGCTAACCATGTCATCGGCGTCATGATCAGATGGTAGGTGTGAGCAACAGTGGACAGGGTGAGAGGCACAGTACCTGTTGACAGTAATTTAATTAACACAGCATCTGAGTCAAGATTTATTTTGTTTCAGATAAATCACACAAATATGTAAAGATTTGGTTTGTCTTTTTTATGACATTTTAGATTTTGTACTGTCAAACTGTCAAATGAAATGTCATTCTCTACATAACAGGAAATGTAGCTTTTATATAGAACATTTATATAATAAAACAACAGGTACAACTAGAGAAGCAAATTTTCTGAAGAAAATGTGAGTGGTGCATGCCGTGGCAAAACTCTGGCCTAGGGCATGGCATCATAGCTTCACAATGTTTCTTAGAGACTGATTGGTTATCACGTGCTAGCATGATTCTAACATGATTTGTAGGCGCTATCAATGTGCTAACTATGTTAGCATATTACTAGCAACATTATTGTTTTGTTAGCATGATGCTAACATGGTTAGTATGTTGCTAGCATGACTCCAAAGTGATCATGTTGCTAGCATGAAGCTAATATGATTAGCATGTTCCCAAAATGCTAATCATATTAGTATAAGGCTAATATGATTATCATGTTGCTAACATAATGCTGGCATGACAAGCATCATGCTAATGATTAGCATCTTGCTAATCATTAGCATGATGCTAACACAATTGTAACTTTTTGTAGCTTTTTGCTACCAGATATTTCCATATAGCTATTCACTGCTAGCATGTCAAAAAACAAAACCGACATGTACATTCAACGTTCTAATGCTGAGATAAACGTCTTGCAAAATGGTTGCTAGGGTTGTCTTTGTTGCTAGCACTCTTTGTTGCTATCAGGTGGCTTGGCACCTGCTAATGAAGAAATTAAAGGCTAATGTGGACTATGAATGATATAAACCAATGCTCATGTGTCTATGATATACTGTTGTGAAGATAATCCTCCATGAATTTGAGTTGCTAGCATGCTCTAAATGGTTGCTAGGGGTGTGACATATGAGTATCATGATGAACTTGAAAGACTGATTGTTTGCCTGAGTTAAAAGAGCTCTCTCCTGTGTCTACAAACATAGGGTCTACAATTTGGTTCAGTTTTCAAAGTTCTACGTTTATCACCCACTTAGAAAAGCCATGTCAAGCATCCCATTCCCGAATGAGCCACACAATTTGTCACATCTTTTATGAGTGTACGACAAATGATATGGTACTAGTTGCGCGCCAAAATCCACATTTCACAATAGTGCAAATTTGGGCACCTCTTGTGCCCCAGGGTACAGCTTGCAAGCTTTTTCAAAAATGGTAAATTTAAGATTTCTACAAAATTCTCGCTCTGTGCTACAATCTGTTAAATTTGGTCCCAATGTTAAGTCTATGGGACTTTTTGGGATGGTTAATTGCTCCCTGCTGGGACAATTTACCGCTCACCGTTTAGAAAATGTATAGCCCCATTCCTAAATAAGCCACACGATTTGACCCCTTGTTCATGGGTCTATGACAAACTGTACGGGACTAGATATGCGGAAGTGGCGCTTGCCATGGCAATCTATTGGAGTCATGCTAGCAACATGCTAATCACTCAACCATCATGTTAGCGACATTTTAATGATGTTCCTAGCAACATTCTAATATATTTAGCATGATGCTAGCAGCATGCTAATCAGCTTAACGTCATACTCAGGCTATCATCATGTTAGCAACATGCTAATCATGTTAGAATTGCATTAACATTATGCTAATGATCTTAGGGACATACTAATCATGTTATTATCATGCTAGCAACATGCTAATGCAAGCACAATTCTAATTCAATTTCAATTCACTTTTATTTGTATAGCACTTTTAACATTTTTCATCGTCGCAAAGCAGCTCTACACAATCAAAAGAATTATTTAAGTTTGTATGAAATGTGAACGTGTATGAATCAAAAAATGGTCAGATAGTCTCTGATGAGCAAGCCGAGGGCGACAATGGCAAAGAAAAACTCCCTGAGATTGCAGTAGGAAGAAACCTTGAGAGGAACCGGACTCAACAGGGAACCCATCCTCATTTGGGTTAAGCAAGCAGGCTAACAGCTAACAGCATGCCAATGATGATGTTAGGGGGCGTGACTTATGAGCACTATGATAAATGTGAAAGACTGATTGGGTGCCGAAGTTAAATGGGCCCAACTCTGTGTATGACAATGGGATATACAGTTAGGTTCAGTTTCAAAGTTCCTATTGAAGTTACCATTACAGTGCAACCTTGGATTGCGAGTAACACGATTTGCAAGTGTTCCACAAGACGAGCAAAGATTTTAAATAAATTTTGATTTGAAAAACGTGCAAGTCTTGAATTACGAGTACCTAGTATCATGCATCACGCATGCACTTCTTGTTTTTTATGGCGACCGTCACATGATCACAACTAATCCAATGGGTTTTTCTCTCTCACTGCGGAATTGTGGGTAATCGTCTCCTTTGCTCAGTCTTAGTGCTTGTTCCTTACTGGTATAATCAACATCCTTGTGCACGTGTACTATTTATTATAACACTGTGACCACGTGTGTGCATTTAAAAACTATTGTTTTGTGCTTGTGTGTGTACAGCGCGCATGTACTGTTTATTTTTTCTCACACGTGTGCGCATGTGTGTAAAGCAAAAGAAAGTCTCATTAGAGAGTTTAAATATCCATTTTCTCGCGCTCGGTGTCTGTGTGTAAAAGTCGTCCCACACAGTAGTTTCTCCCCCCTCTCAAATAAGTGTCGCACACACACACACACAAACTCACACACATACACAGTATGTGAGTGCATATACATATACACACCGCAGACAAACACTAACGGATTTTTGAGCTACAGGGGACCATATTATCCTTGCAACAATCCAAGGTGGCCTACGGCATAACACTTCTCACAGGAAAGGACAGAAGTAGAGCATCGTCTTTTGGGATGCTTATAATCATTGCTGTTCCTGCTTCGAGGACTTCTTCAGGGAGATTAGAGGTTTTGATAGTTCTTGGTTTTGACGAGATGTGTGGACCAAACTGCTAGACTTTTCCAAGGATCTCATTTGACCTTTTTTATGGCATAAATTTTCAGGCCCTAGTAGCTTTAAGCCATTGTAATGACAGAGCCTTAGATGTACTGTCTGTGTCACATCTGTGCCACCTCAGCCTTGGGGAATAAGATCTGATTCACTGGATTACTGAGCCGGCTCTTTGTCCCCCCCTAGTGTGTCTACGTGTGTACTTGTCTTTTTTGTTAAACCAAATCAAGTTCACCTGTGTCTGCCCTGTGTGTCTCTATTTATTCCGGCCGAACCCGTAGCCCCTTGTCGGTTCACCGTTGTGCACCTGTCTTTGTCTTGATGTTCATGAACTTTGTATTGTCTCGTCTCTCCCCCAGGACTGAAAGGTATTTGCCTCGAGCGGGTAGAAGGGCCGGTAACTACGTTTATACAGTCACTCAGTCATTTTCTATACCTCTTAAGCCAGTTTTCAGGTTGTATCCCAGGAGACTTAGGGCACAAGGTGGGGTACACCCGGGACAGGGGGCCAATCCATCGCAGGGCACACCCACACACACACACACTATGGACAATTTGGGAATGCCAGTTAACCTAACCTACATGTATTTATGTTCATTTATTATGTTCAGGAGTAATGTTCATTAAAATACATTTTAGAGTGAACTCAAGCTAAATTTAAAAGCTGAGAGAAACGTAAATTCCTGTAATTCCATGATTTATAATCAAAATAATTAACTTCTCGTTTCAATTTATAGATTATTCAACTAACAAAATGTTTTAGTTGCTGTCCTAATGTGAAATGAGTGTGATTTAGGCAATGTTCATGTAGAATTACATTATTACTTAAATACATAATGTTAGTATTTTAATTTAAGGCTTTAGTATTAAAGGAATAAGCTTAACACTTGTGTCTAAAAATAGGTACAACAACAAGACAACAACAAGACAACAACAAAAAACTTACCTGTGAGACACAAGAGAAAAAGACTTAGCTTCATGGTGAACAAGTACCTGTAGATGCTGAAATAAATAAATAAATAAATATACTCTGGCATTCATTTAAAAATACTGACTAGGCAACATTACAAAATGAATTGGATTGAAGTGCAAACAAGAAAAGTTCATTTATAAAGTCTGAGACATTAAAAGGAACACCCACCACATATACTGTAATAACCTTCTAAAAAGTGTAAATATTTAAATGTTTGCAATATTAAACTGCAGGAAACATGACTTTAAGACTAAAATGTATAGTGATTGAAATTCGAGAACAGGCTACAAATTTTCAAGGACACAGCTTAGTTCTATTTTATTCCTAATTTATTTTTTTATTATACATCATTCTTTTCTACTGTTTATCCAGTACAGAGTTGCATTGGCCTGGAGATTTTCCCAGGAGACTTTGTTTACACCCTGGACAGGGTGTAAATTCATTGCAGGGCACACACACACTATGGGCAATTTGGACATGCGATTTAGTCTGATCTGCATGTTTTTGGACTGTGAGAAGAAACTGAATACCAGAAGGAAACCACCAAGCACGGAAAGAATATGTAAACTCTGTGCTCACAGACCCAAGGAGGGAATCAAATCTTGACCTTCGACGTGAGGAAACAGTGTTAATCACTACGCCACCGTGCCCCCAGTATAAAATTACATGAGACAAAAGATACTTGCTAAAAATTAGAGAAACTTTCAGATATCTTCCAGTTATTGTTGTTAATCTGACACGTTATGCTAATTTCCTTAATTATTTAACAAACCCTGTTTAACTGGCACTATTCCTGGATAACCTTTTACTTGAACTAACTTGCCATAATGGCAGGCCACTCTAAACTAACACCCTCCAACAGCTGTTTGGCCAAATGCAGGCCAAATGGACGACACTTTCAGCTATTGCAAAAGAAGCTGTTCCAAATCTGACACTTCTAGAATATTGCAGCTTTATAATGACACTAATTCTAATAAGTTCCCCCTAAAAGGCTGGACATCCAGACAAATGCATTGTGAGGACAGGGTTATGCTCTGACAGGGAGGCCCTCAACATCAGGAATTGTTCGATGAACAATATAAATCATAATAATAATAATAAATAAACAATCGCTTTTACAGAAGTCGGGTGTCTGCTACCAGGATTAATGAAGTCACAAAATGTGCATGTTGTTGTTATTATTACTACTACAGTACTTTTTGATCACAGAAACAACCTAAAATGACTATAAAAAAACAAGTGATTCTTTGCTTTTTCTCTTCTGCTCAGCTCTGTGTGTATAACTGGTAAAAATTAAATAAAAGTAAATTCAGGATATTGCATAGACTGTGCTAAAAAAAGGATATGTCTATCCTTCTCTCCCTTTATTGCACAATCCTGACCCCATACACTGTATATTTGTTAAAACATAGTAATGCAAAAAAAAAAAAAAATGGTTTAAAAGCTCTGGTTTTTAAGGGCTATTTTCTCTGACAAACAGTTCCATCTTTATACACAAAATAGTATTTAGTGCTTAATATTTTACTTGGTCTTACTCTTAAGTAACCAGTAGGTTGGATTAATAGAATTTCAAATAAAAATATTGCATTAAAGGCAATATGTATATATTGTTTGTTTGTAATAGCCTACTTTTGTTCTGGCAGGTAATGCCGACCCACTCCACTGACTATCATCACAAGTGTGACAGTAAAAGGTACAATACAATTAAATTGTTTAAAGAATTAAATATTCACCATATTTGTACAATATGTTCTATTTTAACATATAGAATAATGTTAACACTTCACAGCATGTTTGTAGGAAATTTGGAACCATTTAGATAGAGAACTAACTGCAGTAAATGCGATGTGGTTTATCATCACTATCTTACTGTATATGCAGTATATGTCTTTCACTATGCAAGTAAAAACACATTCAAAATTAGAAAAATCTTAAATCTTACCTGTAAAGGTAAGGTTTGAAGGTTGGTACTTTTTCAGTAGATCTCTACGTTCTCTTCTTTGCTCCAAGTGACTTTCTGTAAGCCTTAACCTGGCAATGATCTCACAAAATTTCTGATTTCTTATGCAAAACTTTCTTGAGTATACACAGATTACAGAATGGCGGGAATTTACAATGTGGAAAATTTATTTCCCTAGGCTATGAGTCTGTTTATTTAAACAGAAGCAGAGCACGGAAAATACCATTTGTCCTTGGCACTGTGTTCTTAATCAACCTCGATATCAGGTTAAAAACAGGCTTCAGAGTTTGGGTGGAATTAATAGTTACAGAGATTGAGTACACAGTGCAGTTAGGGTTGTAAACTGATAGTGACTGAAAATCTAAAATTGTTTATACTAATATTTAGTTTTCAGGTTTAGGTCTGTATGACCTGACGTTTCATACTTATTACTTAATTAATATCTCACTGTGGCTTTGAAAAAAAAAGTGTTTTGTACACAGATGACCGCGGGTGTTATCTGGTAGGGTAAGTCTACATGTTATTCAATGATTGGAAGATTCAAAGAACTTTATTAATCCCAGAGGGCAATTGCTTTGTCTTGTTCATACAGTTGCATTGATTAGTTTACCGGGAAGAAAGGAAAAAATTAGATTAGACATGGAAAAAATTAAATGAAAGATATCATATAGCACCCAGAAGTTACATATTACACTGAAAATAATGAATAAACCAATATTGTACGTGGAATGTAGTGTAAATAAAAAGAATATTGCACAAATGCACTGGTAATCAGATATTGGACTTGGAACTTGTCTTGAGTTGTGGGAGCAGTCTTGGCATAAAGCATTATTGAACAGTAACTACTGACAATCCCTATCCCATAGTGAAAGAGATTAGTTATATAATTTTATGGGGATTGGGAGAAAAGATCTCCTGTGGCACTCTGTAGAACACCTGGTCGTAATCAGTCTCTGGCTGAAATTGCTCCGCTGGTCGGAGAGAATACTGTATAGCTGGTGCGAAGGATTGTTCAAGATTGTGTGTATTTTAGACAAAATCTTCTTCCTTGCCAGGACATCAACAGATCCTTTAATGTTCATGTTGCACCCCCAACAGACCACAGCATAGAAATTACACTCACCACAACAGACTCATAAAACATCCAAAGAATGTGAGCCTTGTGAGACCTGAGAAAGTATAACCTACCCTGTCCTTTCTTGTAGAGTGGCTTTGTGTTAATTGACCAGTCCAATTTGTTATCCAGATGCACTCCCAGATATTTATACTCAGAGACCATGTCCACTGTCTCTTCCTAGACACATATAGGAGTCACAGGAGTTCCACTTTTCCTAAAGTCGACCACCAGCACCTTCGTTTTCTTGATGTTGAGTTGTTGGCGGTTACGCTCACACCAGAAAACAAAGTCATCCTCCACAGACTGGTACTTGGAGTATCATCCCACAACCACAGAGTCGTCAGAGAACTTCTGTAGATGGCAAGATTCTGAATTATATTTAAAGTCAGATATATAGATGGTGAAAAGAAATTGAGACAGAACAGTCTTCTGAGGAGCACCACTGCCTCAGATCACTGTGTCAGACATACAGTTTTGTAATCAATTGAACCAAGGGAGTTTCAATTTGCATTAACCTTAGTTTCTCCCCCAGTACTGCCTTTCGTATGGTGTTGAAGGCACTGGAGAAGTTAAAGAACATAATCCTAACATAGGTTTTTCAAGGTGGGAGTAGCTTCGGTGGAGCAGGTGTATAATGGCATCATCTACTTCCAAGAATGGCTGATGGGCAGACTGAAGAGGGACAAAGTATATCCAGGAAAAGTCTCTCAAATACCTTCATACTATGTGATGTTGGAGCGACAGGCCTGTAGTCGTTCTGGGCAGAGGGTCATGGTATTTTGGGGACAGGAGCAATGTTTTCCACAAGGCAGGGACTTTCTGTAGAGACAGACTCGGGCTAAAGAGGTGCCTTAGGACCCCACATAGTTGTGGAGCACAGAATTTCAGGACTGTTGGGTTGATTTTATCCGGCCCTGCAGCTTTTGTAGGACAGAGCCTGCTCAGACCGTGTTTTACCTGGTCATCTAAGATTTTGAATGAGGGGAGTACAAAAGAATTAGTGGCTGTTTTCTGTTTGGGGGAGGATGGGGGAAGCAGGGGAGCCTGTATTAAAGCTGAAGTTGAAGGTGGTGTGAGACAGAGGAACATCAAATCTAAAGAAGGTGTTGAGATTAATTCTCATAGGTACACAGGTTTAAGTAGTCTCTAATGCAGTCTGTTATACCATAAATGTCCTCTTTATGTGGTTTATAGAGAACTTCCCAGTCTGTGGCCTCAAAACAATCCTGCAGGGTATTACTGGCTTCTTCTGACCACTTTCTCACATTTTTCACTGTATCAGGCTGCCTCTGAACCAGTGATTTTGTATATTGGCTGGGGATGAACAAAGGTTTTGATCTGACTTCCCCAGAAGGGGCAGGGCTGTAGCACTGTAAGCACTTTTAACATTAACTTACAGCAAGCTAAGTGTCCTATCCCTCCTGGTGTGACAATTCACATATTAAAAGTGGGGAGAGTCATTGTCAGGGATGCATGGTTGAAATCGCCAGCGATCAGAAAAAAGGCATCTGGGTGCCTGGTCTGGAGTTTGGCGGTGGCCAAGTTTGGCAGATGACGTTATATGCTGCGGCGACGTTCGCGGACGGAGGAATGTACGCGACAGTTATTATAAAATGAAAGAATTCCCTTGGTAAATAACATGGGGCAGTCCGACAGTCAACAGTTCAATATCTGGACTACTGTACAAACACACACCTTAACAGTCAAATGACTGAGGTTGCACCACACATTGTTGATGTAAACAGCCACCCCTCCTCCTTTCCTTTTACCACTCTCTCTCTCTCTGTCGCTCTGTATATCGCGGAAGCCATCCAGTGTAATACTTGTTTCAGGCACATCACCATGTAACCAAATCTCTGTAAAACACATTAGAATGCTCTTGCAGAAGATGTTTACTGTCCTTACTAAGGTGTTCTGCTCGTCCATCTTCCAGAGATTTCACAATGCCCGTGATAAGAGACGGAAGATACAGCTTGTACTTTGTCATTCTCTCCTTCCGCTCCTTTTGTGTCTCCTCATCTTTGCATCCTCTGCGCCGATTTCTTCCACCACTGCATCCTCTCGGTGTCCTCCTCCGTATCTCATCAGGGATGTTTAGAGACTGAAACACAACCGGGTCTCCAATGCTGGCTGGCTTTAAGGCGGTCAGCTGTTCCCTAGTGTAAACAAAGGAACCGTCTCTGTGGTGCTGCAGGCTGAATGCCGAAAACATAAATATTGCTGCATAACTAATAAAAATAACAATTTCAAAATACATGATTTGATAGGGCAGAACGTATTGACTTAATTAAGTTTTAAATAGATAAAAGTGGAGAAGTATTAAAAACAAGTAAAACACAAAAACCCGGAAAGCAACAGCACCAAGCTGCTGCATGCTCGCGCATGTGCAATTCACAAAATAAGCTTTATAATTTAGGGTCAAACACAAAAACATAAAGAGCACTACACTGTGTTGTTCATTATTTTAACACATTTAGCGATTTGCTGCTTCTGTGTATCATTTTAAGTGTAGACCATGTGCCAATGTTGATATAGGCCCAACTCCTTGGCTGTATGGAATATAGTGGTTGGCTAACAGGCAACGCCTTTTGTTTGCACTAAAAAGAAAGATAAGACTACAATGTATATATACTACATATATACGAAAAAGTAAAAACTACATCACTGCTTCAATGACTTAAATTAAGCCTATGCCTGACTTATTTCAAATAACATCTTTATTTTACATTCAAAAATGTTTTATTAATTAATACGTTGCCAAATAATTACAAATAATTTTAAGAATCCTGCAAGATGCTAGATTCTTAAAATTAAATGATATATTTACATTTCATACTTTAGGAGGATTAGAAACCAGTCTCAGAAAAAGAAAAAAAAAATTCTGTCTGTATGTCTGTCCAGCTAATTTTGTCACAGCATCATGCAAAACTGGCTGGACAGAATTCAATAAAACATTTCCAGTATTTTGGTATTTTCCTAGTTCAACTTGCTTTAACCTTCTGAATCTAACTCTCTGCCATAAATAAAATCAAATCATTTAGTAGAAGTGACGTTTTGACCTTTTTTTTTGCACTATCCAGCGCCTTTTTGGTTTAATATAGTGCTTTTCCCTTGAGGTGGGCATGGCTACATGTGTCACTCAACAGATACAGCAAATGCACAGCTCCACTATAAGATAAACATATATGCAGCAGTCTGAGTTGAGGGCAGAACTTTTTTAAGCAGAACTGAGAGGACATTATTATGTGCTAAAATAAAAATGTTGAGTAAAAGTAATTTAATAATCTATTTTAAAACAAGTTATTAATGAGCTACTTTCTGAATGTAAATATTGTAACCATATAATATCCGTTTTAGCTTTCATATCATAGCATGGGGCAAAAAGAGAGCAGTGACAATTATATAAAATTACTTATTTATGCAGTAACCTAGAAGTTGAATGTTAAACATACACTGATCAACCATAACAATAAAATCGCCTTCTTAATATTTTTAACTGTCAAGGCATGAACTCCACAAGACACCTAAAGGTGTGCTGTGGTATACGGCACCAGCGTGGTAGCAGTCCTGCAAGATGCAAGATTGGGCATGAATCAGACCTGTTAGTCCAGCACCTCCCATAGACTCTTAGTCAAATTTAGATCTGGGGAATTTTGAGATTAAGTCAACAACTACCTCAAACCATCCCAAAACGTTTTTACAGAGTGGCAGTGCACATTATCCTGACGAAAGTGGGCACTGCCTTCAGGGAAAACTTGGCCTGCAACAACTTTTGCTAAGTTATAATACGTGTCAAATTTGTGTCAAAGTAACATCCTGTATCCTCATCTTCTTCGCAAGGCATCGTGGTGTCTTCTATTGCCCATGTAAGTGAAGCACACGTAGCTTCCATCCTTCCATGTGACGTGAAATAAAATGTTATTTACTAAATCAGGCCATCTTCTAGTGGTTCCCTGGTTCAGTTCTAATGTTTACATACTCATGGTAGGAACTTTCAGCAGTGGACAGGTATCAGCACTGTGATCAGTCTGTGGCTACGCAGCTTCATACACAGCAAGGTGCAGTGCCGTTTGGGTTCTGATACCTTTTTATCATACCCCAAAATAACTTTTTCAGCAAATTCTGCTATAGTAGCTCTTCTGTGAGATTGGCCCAAACTGACTACCCTTTGCTTCCCATGTGGATTAAAATCCTTAGTGGTCGACTGCATCTTTGCAATCCTTTTGTGAATGAAATTATATTGTAGCAACCCAGAAAAAAATATGTACAGTCATGGCCAAATGTTTTGAGAATGACACAAATATTAGTTTTCACAAAGTTTGCTGCTAAACTACTTTTAGGGGCTTCAAAGGCTTTTATCGACAATTACATGACATTTATGCAAAGAGTCAGTATTTGCAGTGTTGGCCCTTCTTTTTCAGGACCTCTGCAATTCGACTGGGCTGCTCTCAATCAACTTCTGGCCCAAATCCTGACTGATAGCAACCCATTCTTTCATAA
The DNA here is from genome assembly GCA_013621035.1 of Clarias magur. Lineage (NCBI taxonomy): Eukaryota > Metazoa > Chordata > Actinopteri > Siluriformes > Clariidae > Clarias > Clarias magur. The sequence continues at coordinate 1,360,262 of QNUK01000167.1, read as the reverse complement.
TCACTTCTTGGAGTTTGTCAGAATTAGTGGGTTTTTGTTTGTCCACCCGTCTCTTGAGGATTGACCAAAAGTTTTCAATGGGATTAAGATCTAGGGTTTCCAGGCCATGGACCCAAAACTTCAACGTTTTAGTCCCAGAGCCATTTAGTTATCACTTTTGCCTTATGGCACGGTGCTCCCTTGTGCTGGAAAATGCATTGTTCTTCACCAAACTGTTGTTGGATTGTTGGAAGAAGTTGCTGTTGGAGAGTGTTTCGGTACCATTGTTTATTCATGGCTGCGTTTTGGAGCAAAATTGTGAGTGAGCCGACTCCCTTGGATGAGGAGCAACCCCACACATGAATGGTCTCAGGATGTTTTACTGTTGGCATGACACAGGACTGATGGTAGCGTCACCTTTTCTTCTCCGGACAAGCCTTTTTCCAGATGCCCCAAACAATCGTAAAGAGGCTTCATCCGAGAATATGACTTTGCCCCAGTCCTCAGCAGTCCATTCGCCATACTTTTTTGCAGAAGATCAATCTGTCCCAGATGTTTTTTTTGGAGAGAAGTGACTTCTTTGCTGCCCTTCTTGACACCAGGCCATCTTCCAAAAGTCTTGGCCTCCCTGTGCGTGCAGATGCGCTCACACCTGCCTGCTGCCATTCCTGAGCAGCTCTGCACTGGTGCCACTCCGATCCCGCAGCTGAATCCTCTTTACGAGACGATCCTGGTGCTTGCTGGACTTTCTTGGATGCCCTGAAGCCTTCTTTACAAGAATTGAACCTCTTTGCTTGAAGTTCTTGATGATCCTATGAACGAACAATGATTTCAAGCATCACCCTCCTTTTAACATGTCAAGTCTACCATTCTAACCCAATCAGCCTGACATAATGATCTCCAGCCTTGTGCTCTTCAACATTCTAAACTGAGTTAACAAGACGATTACTGAAATGATCTCAGCAGCTCCTTTAATGACAGCAATGAAATGCAGTGGAAAGTTTTTTTTCTGTATTAAGTTAATTTTCATGGCAAAGAAGGACTATGCAATTCATCTGATCACTCTTCATAACATATATGCAAATTGCTATTACAAAAACCTAAGCTGCAACTTTTCCAATTTCCAATATTTATGTAATTTTCAAAACTTTTGGCCACGACTGTACACAAACGGTAGAGTGTTTTAATTCAAAAAAGTGTATTGCAAAATAAATGTTTGTTATTAAATTAATGTTAAAAATAAAAACAGACGTGTGTCAGATTCTTGCCTTCACATGCGACTGTATACAGATGTAAGTAAATGTAATTGCTGTGTTGTTTGAGGGGAAAAATGTCCATGTCCAATAGAACAGGAAGGGCTTGCATGAAGAACGTCTTCATTCAACGTCTTGAACATGAATGGCTGAAATGTGGTTGAGAATTTTTTACTGAAATGAAGCTGATGACATCACAACTTGCATTCACTTTCCAAAAGGCAGCGCTCATCTAACGAGTATATATTCATGCCATGTTGTTTTTCTGGGGTACTGATTCTACATTTTCTCTGCTTTGCAAAAGTTGCTCCTTTTTGTGATCAGTATATATTACAACTGAAATAAAGCCCCACATATCAGCTTATATCAGCAGCGTTTTGATCAAAAGTGCAAAGAGAAAGTGTGCACCAAAGAGAGCAGCTTTATTTCATAATATGTATTTCATAAAATACTAAGATCATAAAAAAAAAAAAAAAAAAACAGCATAGCACAAAGCATGTTTGCATGAACCCACTGCACTGTTCGGCAGTTATACAGCTACAACCCCAATTACAGAAAAATTACAGTACAAACAATGCAGGAATTGTCTGTCAGCTGTTCCCTTTCAGGGGTCGCTACAGCAAATCATCTGCCTCCACCTATCCCTCTTTATCCTCTGCATCCTTTTCTCTCACCCCAACTAACTTCATGTCCTCTTTCACTACATTCATAAATCTCCTTTTTGGTCTTCCTTTAGACCTTCCTGGCATTTCCAATTGCAGCATCCTTCTACCGATATGTTTCAATCTCTCCTCTGAACATGTCCAAACCAATTCAAGCTGGCCTCTCTGACTTTATCTCCATAACATGTTAAATGGGCTGTCCCTCTGATGTACTCATTCTAGATCCTATCCATCCTTGTTACTCCCAAAGAGAACCTCAACATCTTCATCTCTGCTACCTCCAACTCTGCTTCCTGTCCTTTCTTCAGTACCACTGTCGATAAGCCATAGAGCATTGCTGGTCATACCACTGTCCTCTACACCCTTTCTTTCATTCTTGCTGATACTTTTGTCACATAACACACCTGACACTTCTCTCCACTCATTTCAATCTGCCTGTATTCGCCTCTTCATATCCTTTCCACACGGTTAACTATAAAGTATCTTTACTTGAAATCTAAAAAAGCTGCAACACAATTACTGATAATTTACCTAGTGAAATTAGTTGTACATGTCCCATGTACATGTTTAAACCATGTAGTATATCTTTGTATAGCAAAAAGCGTAGGGAATTGGCAGTGCCTTAATGTACTATTCCCTACTGTATATACTATAGGGTGAATCAGCTCACTGTCTTCAAAATGGATGATTGTGCATCATGATTAAGCACACTCCCATGAGACTTTACCTCCAGTTTCCCTGTCTGATGTTCCCTAATGGTTGTTACTGTTAGTATCATGATACAAATATACACAGAAAAGCTTTGTTCTGCATTTTTAGGGTTAAAAAAAAATAAAAATAAAACAAAAAACATTTCTCAAAACCCTTTAGACTAGACAAACTGATTTGATAGGAGATGGTGGTGGTGCTTGTATAACTGTCATTTTTTAATACAGACAAAAAAAATATTAATAGTATTATGACTATTACTAAGTACATAGAAGGTCAAATTACAATAAGAGTAAAGTGGTAAGTAAACAGTAAGTAAAATGGGAATAAATACATTGGCATATATACTACAAAAATAACTTTTGAATATGTCAGCATTAAAGGTGCCTTTTCCCCAAAGTTTTTAGTTTAGTTCTTATAGTTTAGTTCTAATCTACCATCCTACATCAGATTTCTACTTATTATGTTGCAGTTCTTTAGTTATCAACCCACTTAGGCCTCATCTGAATGTGTAAATTTATCATTAATAACTTATGTGTCAACTCACTAGATTATAGTTAGCTTGAAGTGGCAAAATGCTTGTCTACAGAAAAGTTGACGTGTTATTGTAAAATATTACACACTTTGTAGTGTGGTACAACATTAACTCTGTATAAAAAAACTTGTATTTTTATTAAAAAGCATTAAATGTACTGCTATATTGGTATTGTTCATAATTTCATTGTAAGCAGTACTAAGGCTTATCTTTTTTCATTATCGGTGGCCAAAAATCTTACAAAACCCATGCATGTATTAGCTTTCCATGTGCACAAAATAGGTCTCTCACCTAATTATTTTTAGCTTACTGTGACTGAACCTAAATCAGGAGATAAAAGACCTAAGGGATGAAGACATTTTACTAGAACAGTACTGGAACATGGCTTATTAAAATTAAATTTTTCTGATCTTTGCCTCTGACCCCACCTATTGATTAAAGGTTGTGGATTAGATAGACAGGTCTCTTGACATTTTCCTGTAAAAAATGTTTCCATCTGGCTGCACTCTCCAGGTCACAGTGGTGTTTTCCAACATGCTATTTTCCTCCAGTTTTTGCTTGATCTGTAAGGGAGAACAACATTTAATAATCAAATAATTTGTTATTGAATACCAATCTATATACAGTTTTGCTCATAGGAGAAGTTCAAATTTTTTTGTGCAGTGCGGCTTGTTTAACATTTTGGTTACTGTTGGTAAAAGGGCAGGTGTTGCAGTTACACAACTATAACCCCATTTACCAAATAATTGGGACAGTACAAAAAATTACAATTAAAGAAAAAATTGTAATTTGTAAATTGTCTTCATCTTGTACCTTATTGAATGTGTTACACCTCCACATGATTTTATTTAACAAGTAAATTTAGTCAGTCATTGAAAATATGCACTAATTTCTAATCTGGTGGCTGTAACATCTTCCAAAAAAGAAAAAAAAAAAGTTCTGACATCTGAACTTAGCAGGCTTGGACCGAATGAGGCTGGATCTGGAGAGCCAGGACACCCTCCTCTGGCCACATGAACAAGAGCTTCAAGTCCCCCATTCAACTGCAACAACTTCAGGGAAGATCATGCCATGACCGCACACACCACCCACTTATGGAAGGGAGCCAGGCACTTGCATATAATTTTTTTTTTCAGTGCTCTCTAATATTTGAGCTACAGGCCTCCACCTTCCCAAATGGTGTGATTTAGGGTAGCCTGTGTCATATCTCTCCTCAAAAAAAGACCTTGTTCATGGAGAACTGCCCTCTGGGAGGATCATTATCCCTGCTGTGTCAGCTTTATGCGTTTTCCAGGAAGATGCGTTGAGTTTCTCAAATGTTGGAAGGGAGGCAGGTACAAAATTGTTATGACTCATCCAGGGTCACGTTCAACCTATAATTATGCAATAAAATTTCTGACTAAAAACCTGAAGCGACTGAATCCTAGGGTTAGATCCTAATGTTTAATCTGGTGGCTATAACATCTTCCAAAAAAGGAAAAAAAAAATCTGGGAAAGGGTCATTTTAGAACTAACAATGTGACAGAACCCAAATGCTTATACAGTGTTGTTAACATAAATAATAAACAGGGATTCTTTTTTGAAGAATGTTGCAGTCCGGTGTTTTCAGATAAAAAAGTAGTAAATACAATAAAATAACATGGTAAAACATCAGTAGTATTTTCAATATAGGACAGGGTGAATAGACTTGAAAGTTGACTCCATTTTCCATGTTGTCCTAACTTTTTTGTAATTGGGGATATAAACGTAATTTATGCTGCAATTATAACTATATAATTATATAACTATATGATTATTATTATTATATAATAATCACATTGAATGTGATTTAATTAGTGTAACTGCTTAGTTTAGAAATATAGAAAAAAAAATTGTCATATAAATGCTCACCATGTCCAAAATGGATGATTGTGAATCATGCTCAAACACACTTCCATCAGACTTTACCTCTAGTCTAATTATCTGCTGTTCCCTCACTGGTGGTACTGTAAGAATCATGACATGAATACACTGGATTAACTATTTTTAGGATTCCGAATATAACATTCTTAGATGTGATCTAATAAAGACTGATTGATTAGGTAATGGCGGTGATTTTGTGACTGTGAAAGGAGATCAGAATGATAACTTTTCATCTCAATAAATTAGAAAATCATTGAATTTTTTTTTTATTTCAGCAGTTCAATTAAAAAAATGAAACTCATATTTTATAAATTTTATAAACTTTTCAAAACGCTCACAGACCATGTTACTTGCAATCCAAGGGTTTACTGTACTGAATTTTCATTAACTATAAGCTATATTCATAAAAAAACAACAACAAAAAAAAAACACTCAGTCTCTGTGTAATGAATTCACAGAGTGAATTCATATAATGTTTTTTTTTTTAAATAAATTGCTAAAATATACTTTTCCATAGTATTATAATTTATTGGGATGCACCTGAAATGTCACAAGGCCATGGAGATTTGTTGGAGCACAAAGCAAAATCAAAAATGGGGCAGGGTCAATTTTACCTCAACAAATTTAACCCAGATTTACTTACCACAATTTATTTATTTTTTATTTTTTATAGTGCACACAGACGAGAAAGACAGTTATTATAACTGCACACAGATGGAAGTACCCTGAAGGTTTATAAAGAGGTTCAGCCAGGTGTTACACATTTCTGCCGGTTACTGTTTTTCTTTTATTTATTTATTTTTAACAGTATTGATGTTATCAATGCTAATATATTCATTGTTAATTCTTACAAGAATCAAGTAAATATGTACCAATTGGTCAGCCAATGACCTACTGTAAATCAGTTGATCAGTCAAAGATGCACTCTAAACTGAGCCATTAGGAAAAGGTTAATCACAGATTCAACAGTAGAAGAGGGAGTCTAGGGACTAGACTCTTAGGAGGGTGGCTGGGTGGTATTTATGTACTGGAAGATTTAGTAGGAAAAATATCAAAACATCAATCAATTAATATGTGCTTAAGAGTGAGTAGAATTAATTTAGCATCTGGTGGACTTACTGGTGTGGCACATGAAAATATGCTGATTGTTGCATTTTTCATCTTCCAACAACTGATAATTAATTCCACAACTCTCAGGTTTGTAAAGGTTATCAGGCTGTCCAGTAGCCCATTGTAGATTGGAAACCGAGGTCCCGTCTGACCACTTCCAAGTGTCCCTATATAGGCCAAACCAGTAACAAATACTGTTGTGTGATGCCACCTGCGCTAGCAGGTTATTGTCTATGCTGTTGGTCGAGCTGGCCAAATCCGTGTAAAATTCTCGGCAATAAGCCTGAGCTTCCGACCAGTTTAACATAGGATTGGTGATTCCAACAAACCTGTCAGGGCCAGTACTGCTGTCTGTAAAATAGGAACAAAAAAAAGGCTGTCAAAATATCAGTAAAAACCTGTTTTCAGAATTTAATTTTAATCATGTTGACTTTTAGGCTTCAAAAATATTACATTAATAAAAAGTACAACAAATAATGTATAAGTAAAAGTAATAGATTCAGGTAAACACAGCTGCATGAAAATGCAGTTCAGTAAAACATTGGGTAAAGGTTAAGTCTTTGGATAATGTAGTCCTTGGGAGCCATTTTTGCATGCCATATGTTAAGTCAGGCAAAGGACTTCCACTAGGTCACTATCCAAATATATAACCTGAAGCACATTTATGCCATTAGTCACCCTGTTCCATGTGGCCTTCCTGAACTTTTTTTTTTTTTTTTTCAAAACAACCTTCATTGTAATTAAATCATTTTGTGTGCAAACAAACAAACAAACAAACAAACAAACAAAATAAAAAATAAATAAATATATATATATATATATATATATATATATATATATATATATATATATGCAGTTGCTCATTACAAAATCAAACCAAATATACAATATGTTTTGTATATTAATATTAAACCAATATTAATCAGGGTATCAGGTATCACAGAGCAGAAAATGCAATAGTAGATAAAACTATGGTTATTTAACACTTGAGAAAACAAATCAGTCTTCAGTAGATCAAGTCAAGCAACAAGCAAAGGTTGGTTGAGGGGCAGCAGGGTTAAACTGGGTAGGTCTAGTTTAAGGTCAACAGACCTTAAACAACAGGTATAACACAAATAGCAATAAAAGAAAAAGGTTATATGTACTGGCCTAAATCATAGAGTAGACTTTGCAATGCTGTCAAGGATAACTGCTAGAGGGTGCTATGCGCCCAGAGACTTTCTGTTTGTAGTTTCGTATGCACCTTGGTCAGGTGACGTGGGCGCTCACCTGAACCGAGTTGGTTATTAGTTTCATTATAAATAGGTTGTTTAAGTTCCAGTTTGTGTCTTGCATCTGTTGATTTAAACCAAGTGAATGTTAGTTAAGTGGAGATCCTTGTTTTGGTTCGTTGTGACGTAAAGTTATCTGTTTGTTTGCTTTCTTTATTTATCATCAAAACCATCTTAACCTCTGCATTTATGCCTCGCCTGCAACACCTCCAGTTTCATGACAAATGCATGCTAGTGCTAGGGTCCTGTATGGTGACTCGCCTGTATAATGGAATTCAGGAGCCTTTGTTAGTATTTCAGTGACCTCGACTAAATGTGTTGTTTACAAGGGTTTTGTGCCAATTATAGAATAGATCTGACACAGGCTTGATTTGGAATAAATCAAACAGAAATCACATTGGTATAACCAAAATATGTATTAAACAAATATTTTAAACAAAATATTTGTTTTAGTTTAATACTTCTTGATTTAATGAAAATAATCATAATAAAAACTGCAATAATAAAGTTATCTCTTTTTCACACTGTTTACATATACATACAGTCATCAAGTACTTACTGTATTCCAGTAATTTCCAAAGCATTTTATGGTATAATTTATAAACAGCACAACAGTACTGCATATTCCTTAGGTCACATTAGAAATTATTGAAACCAGTCTACAAAAAAAAAAACAGCAAATCAAAATCACAATACAGACTTACCATTGTAACAGATGAAGGGTCTGGGATCAGGGCAGTAGGCATCCCACCAGTATCCGTTTGAGTTGATAAGACCACATGATTCGTGTCCATGGTTATTATCAGGATCCCCAGAACCCCACATTCTAAAAGTGGTATTCTGCAGTGGGACTTCATTATAAGACCAGCGCCAACTTTTGATGTCATTGTAGAGACCGGTCCAGAAAGGTGCTGTTATACCTTGGCTTGATAATAATTTTCGTAGCCTTACCCAGTCATCATCGCTTTCTACAGTTGCCAGGTCAGTGTACATGACCCTGCAGTAATTCTGTGCAATGGGCCATGTCACTGGTGTCATGATGGGATAATACTTGTGAGGGACAGTTTGCAGGTTGGAAAAAACAACTGGGAAGAAACCTGTGTGATATATTATAAAAACTGCTGTAGATAAATTTTTTAACAAACATTCATGAAATGTATAAGATGTTGCTGAGCTACTGTAATTTGTCATTGCAGTGATCATAGTATCACAGTAATTAATAAATGGTTATTGAAATTATGAGACTTTTGCACCTGAAATAAGCTTAAGCAAAGACCTGCTTCTGAATTGTTGATACTGCTTACTTTTAGCCAGCTAGCTTTTTAAGATCAGCCTTAGTCCACAACACATACTGATTAAGGCAAACAATATTTTCCCCCTTTAACAAAGCCTTAGGTGTTTACAATTTAACTGTCTCTATTAACTTTTTAAACTAGTTATTTTGGAAGAACATTCTGGGACAACCCTCAAAATTTGAAGAATTAAATGTTGTCCTTGTAAGGGAATGCCCCTAGAGGGCACTGTGGATATGTGTGTTTGATAGTTTCTGTAGTTCTGTTTGTAGAGTGTGTGCGTGTCGCTCATAGGGGCGCGAGTGGGTGCGTGTTGTCCATAGCGGCGCGAGTTTGTGTGTCGAGCCTGTGTGTTTTGTGTTTTAAAAGAGCCTATGTGTTTTGTTTAAAAAGTGACTGTGTTTTTCATTTGGTGAATTTCTGTGTTGGAGTTGTTTTCTGTTCATGTCCTGTTTGATTTAAAAAAAAAAATTCTTATTAAAAGACTTTTTTTGGTTAAAACAACCTCTGCGCCCATGCCCGCCTTCTTTAAGCCCTTGGCGTTAACAACAGCCCGGACTACCCTACAGTTTGTGACAGTCCTATAATTATTTTGCCATAAGTTCAGTAATCTGTACTGCAGCATTCATCACATATGAGTGCAATAAATGTTTGCGGTAAATGTAATCGATCTCAAAAATCAATGTAGCATCCATGATAGTAACAATAGCAGGGCAAGTCAAATACATAAATGTTCTAATAGCATAAAAAATATATATGCTCACCAGTGATGAGTAGCCAGGGCTTCATGATGGTAAATGCCTGATGAATCCATGAATACATATATATATATATATGTATATATTGATACAGATATCTACTTAGTATTATACAATTAGATATTATATTTATAGTGCTTATGAAGGTTGCTGCTCTTTACTTATAGTGATGAACCAGTACATGTTTAAGATGTTGCAGCATTTAAACTCTTTAATAGAGAGTGTGTGTTGGTGGTGCGTATAGTCATATAGCCTGGTATTTTTTTTCTTCTTTTAATCACCTAATAAGTTAGTTTAGGGTTACAAGGGTAACATTCTTACAAGGGTAAGAATTTATTATTATTAATATTATTGACTAATATTGTTGGGAAAGTTCCATTAATGATATCAACATAATTAAAAGAATATTGAAAGCAAAACATAGCCATCAAATAATAACCAAATCATAACCAAGACATAATAAGGACAACATATATAACACTAATACACACCTGTCAGAGTTGCCCGTTATCAATAGCTCCTGAGACTTAAAAGTACACAGTGTCCTAGGTTAACTCGTCCTGTTTTTGTCTGGTATATGGCTGAAGCAGTGGGATGTACTTGTAATAGAAACGGAAGCTGATTTCCATTTATGTTAAAACACAAGTCTCGTTACGGTACCAGTCAAAAGCTTGAACACGCCTTTTACTTTCTGACTGACACAGTACCCTCAAGTAAATACATTTCTCTATATATTAACTGTCAATATATTGAAGGATTTAGTGTCCTGATCTACTGGTAAATTAAAAGATTTTATAATGTTAGTATTCATTGTTGCTACACAGACTGATACTAACAAATAATTAACAGAAAAAAAATATATATATATGTATTGTTATTAAGTCATTATTATTATTATTATTATTATTATTATTATTATTATTATTATTATTATTATTTTTTAAATAAGTTCACAATATACAGAATACTATATTGTATTTATATATTACAGTATATTGAGTAATATTTAAGGACTTGATGCTTTTCATATATTGAGAAATATATTCACGTCATTTTATATTTAACAATATACTTTGTAATATATTACATGTGATTCCAGTGAAAAGAAGATGAAAAAAATGGGAAATGGATTGCTTGCAGTATGTAAGGGCTACAAGAATGAAACAACAAAAATGTATTTAAACATCTTAGATTTATCTAAACACCATTTAGCTACTCCATTCCCAACCGTCTGAATGTTGAGAGGGGGCTTGATCTTGCTCAACTGACTGATGATGCGGTGCTGATGGAGACTCCAGAACATCCTTCTCACAAACTTTCAATCTCACTAGGATTAGTTACCTAGACATACTAATTCACATGATAAACCACAGGTAGCATTTGAATTCCTTTTGCCATTTAAGAACAAACATAAGCTGTAGAATTTTAGCTAAAATATATTACTTTTTTTTTTAAACCTCAGACTCCGTGGTTTTAACTTACATTCTGACTCCTTGTCAATAATAACTACACACTACACTGCTTTGTCTTCTTTTTGGTTTTCTTCTTGATTTTATCTGCAGCTGGTAAAGGAGGTGGTACACTACCGCCACCTAAAGGTCTGAATAAATCTTATTAATCTTATCATTTTGATTCATACACATTCACATTTCATACAAACTTAATTCTTTTTGTTGTGTAAAGCTGCTTTGCGACAATGTCAACTGTTAAAAGAACTTTTATTTTTTAAATAAAATTATAATTTTTTTTTATTTTATACAAATAAAATTGAATTGAATTGAATAAATTATGGATAAAGTGTTTTTTGCTGACCTGACACAGAGGCTGACAAAGGAGAAAGTGTGGGAAATTTTGTCTTTATTTAGAATCTACATGTACTTTAGGATTAATTGAGTTGGCCATGAGAAAATGTTGAACAATTAGTCATAAATGTATAATCAAGTATAGGTTTGGGTTTAATGATAACGACCCTTTATTATTAGATGACCCTTTATCATACAGAAATCACTGATCACAAACATTATCACATTGCTTCACTTCTTAATAATAATAATAATAATAATTATAATAATAATAATAATAAAATTCTTTATATTGTATTTTAGTTTTTTATTGGTCTTAAAAATTCTGTAAGGTGTAATACAAATTTGTACAAGCTTAACCATGTTGATCAACTAGGGAGAACTGGGTGTACATATGATGAAAATTCTCTCTGTCAGCAAACATGCATTTTATACCAAGGAAATAGTATATAATAATATATATATTTTGTGACTTGTACATTTTTGCATCATCATTAAATGTAATTTTTTTTTTTAAGTAATGATGAGTTAAATTTTACCTGACATATCAGAAAACCCAAATGCACAGTTTACAAGCACTGTGTACTTTATGTGTGGGAAATTCTGCTTTGAGGAAACAAAAAATACGTGAGTTGCACACAAGTCAAATATAGACTATCTCTGAGATTTAGAGATAATGAGCCATAGGAAGATTAAGAAAATGACTAAAATCTAATTTGATTCTCCAAGAAAAAAAAAAAAAAATTACAACTGTGCTACACAAATAGGGTACCACAATATTGTTGAAAAGGTGTAGCCACAATTTTGTTTAGATAATATTTATTGGCAAAGGCTTGGACTTCATTCCACTCACTCACTCACTCACAACAAGTGACTCACTCGTCGTCATTACTGCTTAATCCTGTATTCAGGGTCGTGGGGAACCTAGAGCCTACCAGAAGAGACTTATGGCACAAGGCAGGGTACACTCTGGACCGGGTGCCAGTTCATCGCAGAGCACACAGACATACAACATACTACAAAGATATACACACACGAATTCACACACTATGGGCAATTTGAAAACATCAGTTAACCTAACCTACATGTGTTTGGACCGTGGGAGGAAACTGGAGTACTCAGAGAAAAACCACCAAGCACAGGGAGAACATGCAAACTCCATGCAAACAGAGACGCCTGACTTTATTCCACTTTGCAAAAAATTATTTTATCATGTGCATGATCTGTGATCACGGACTGAGTAAAACTGATGCTGCGTGACGCACTCATGACCTTGTTCAGCTGATAGCAGCAGCATGGGATGGGGGTTTCTAGGTAGTGTTTCAAGGAGTTTGTGAACAAGACAAATTTTAGGCAAATTTTTGGGTCGTAAACTGATTTGGTCATACTCCAGGGCAGTCGTGCCTGGTTCCACTGTATACTAAAGACAAGAAGCAAGTCAAGGAGAAACTATCCTCTCTTTTGAATACATTTTACTGGCAAACAATACACTAATGCTTAACTCTGGTGTTGGGCTGCAAAACAAGTATTGCATCCTAATGTACATTGCATCCCAATGTCAGTGCCATAAACAATAAAGGTGCAAATAACATTAAATTAAAAATATCTCTAAATAAGGTAGTCATCAAAGCCATGTTATGGAAATGAAAGTATTTCTGTTTGCTCTCTTGGATTCCTAGCCACTAATAGCTTCACTCACGCTCTATCTCAAAGCAGTTGAATATGTTTTTGTATTGACACGATGTGGAAGTGTTTGGATGTTAGACCCAATTTAAAATAATAGATTTTGAAAGAATTATGTGGATTCTTCCTGGACATTGCCAGTTATCTGTAGAATCTAAATACCAAATGATTATTGAAGAAATTAGGAAGTCAATTAGTCTTTCTCAGAAACAAAAAAAAATGTTTGCCTATATGGTTTCTTGCAAACTTGCAACTTTTTGATTTAGTCTTTAGATGTTACAAATGTTCATTTGGATTTTCTTGTGGAAAATTTCTTCCAGTCCGACTTCATTGTTGAAGTTCCTGTGATGTTGTCTGACATTCCACTTTGTTTTAGTTGTTGCTTGATCAGAAAAAAACAGAAGTAGGATTGTGATTAATTTATGCCAGTGCTGAGTAACTGCACATTTTAATTATGAGACTGTTTTAGTGATTTTGTGATATTTTATTATTATTATTATTATTTTTTATTTGAACAGTAAGCTACATTGACAAATATGCTGCAAAAGAAATTGTGTAGTTTAGCCTGGAGTTTCAGAGCTGCAGAAGCTCTCCTCACTGTAAAATATGATTAGATAGATTGTGGCTATGTGACTGGAATATTTGCATACTTTGCAATGTTCAGATGATAACACATTTTGTTACTAAAAAAAAAAAGACTTAATGTGGCCTTATGGTGAGCAGTCTTCCTTAAAATAGGCAAACTATTTTGATGGTTAGTAGAAGTCTTTCTTTGAAACATTTGTTCACTAAACATTTGTTTATTTAATAGCAAAAAATATTTATTTTATTTTTCAAAATTTGTATTATACATTTTGTTACATATTTGTAATGTTGTATATTTAAACAATTTTTGGAATTTTGCCTCCCACCACAGTGGCCATGAATTAAAGCAATTATGACATTATTAGACATACAGATTTATAACCTGGGTTGTAATGGAAAAAAAAAAAATCACATTTTAATCATGTATTTCTCTGATCTTTGTAGTAAGTGGGCCACATAGACTATAGAAGCTTTAATGCTTTTAAAGTTTGTGTATAAAATGGGACTGCTGAGAGAAAGAAATACTTTTCTCCATGCTAAAACTGTTTGCTGTGAGACTGGTCCTTCTGCAGAACTTATAATAAAACCTTTGTGACTTTGCTCTTACCCCGTGTATGAATTACTTGTCTTTATAGTTTTCTTTCAGAATTTTCCAATAATAATAATAATAATAATAATAATACAGTAACCATTTTGAAAGTACAGGATTTTATTTACAGTCACTTATTTTTACTGGTATTTGGCCAATGCAGGTTAATGGCCCAGTGTGGCCTTTTTACTCGTTATTTTATGGAAAAATCAGATTTGTTGATTCAGTTGTACTCGATAAAGTCTTAAATTTGCATTCAGGAGCTGATCATGTGAAGTCGGAATATGTGGTCCAGAGAGATGTTGAAGGCATTAAGCTTAATAAAGTGACCTGTCAGAGAGACATGAGGAGTGGGCAATGCCATGCAATAAAACTAAAGTGGATGTTTGCAGAATTATTTTCATGGTGAAACTAAAATCCCCTCACAACATCTAATCAAGTCAAGAGCTCTGTGACAAAGGTAGGCCTTTTATTATCAATATCTACAATCAAAGGACACCTTTACATATGCAAATACAAAGGGTTGACATCAAAACGCAAACCAGTGGTAACACAAAGGACACAGAAAGGAAGCTTACTCAGATCTTAATTAACTTTGAACAGAATGACAGAAAGAGAACAGTATGGTGAAGGAAAGAAAATGCTCATATTCCAAAGCTTACCACATTATCATCAAAAACGTTAAAGGCAGTGTTATGGTTTGAGCATATTGACAATGCATTTGGTGATAGAATTAGGACCAGCTGACAAAATCCTAAAGGTAATTAAGAACAGAACTTCCTGGTTGGACAGCAACAAGATGGCAGGATAGCGCTAGCACTCGTGATTAGAAAACATTTAACTAGAGCCATAAAAGTAAAATGGGAGTAACATGGAAACTAGGTGCAAAACTAAGAAAGTCACGCAACCTGCAGAAATAGACAACGATAAATTGGCGCACACTCTCTACCCAGCTCACAAATAAGTGGCCAGGAGGGAAACACAGCGAATCTTTCTGTAGAGACTACTGACTTCAGCCTGGATAGAAAACCTAGATCTACAGTATGGAGAATGAATTCAGATATTTTGAATAATTATTAAATTAAACTAAATTTGGAAAATAATATTAAATCATATTTAGAGATAAATGATAAAGATGAGGTGACAATAATTACAGTTAATTACACTCGCAACTAATTTGAAGAAACTCAAAAGGCAGAAACTACAAGACCTTGAAATTAAACTAAAAAGACAACAGGAAGAACAGAGGGCCACAATGAGCAACATAAGCATAGTTCCATATGCCCTAAATCGTGCATTAAAAATTGCATCTAAAAGTCATTTAAAATCAGTGTATGTAAACCCACGGCTCGCACTTTTACTTTACAAAAGGCAGCGTTTTGATCAAAAGGGTGATAAATGCGTGCAATTTATCGTTAACAATGAAGACATACCCCACAGAAATGCAACAAACACAAATATATAGGCTACTCACTGGATTAACGCTGTCTTTTCCCACACGACAGCACGCTCCGATGTGAGCCGATTTATTCATGTCATAATATAACCTATTTTTGCTGTGTAGTTTCTTTTTTTGTGTGCATAACAATTGCATTTCCATGAATGTTTCATGGTGCTCCAGATGGCCAGTCCTCCACCGCTCAAGACTTTCATGACAATCTACCAGGTTTGTTTATTCTCAAGAGAAAATATAATACCACTGTCCATACAGTAAATAAAAAAAGTCTAAAAATCAAGAAGTATGAAATTCAACATCCGCTCTGTCTTGTTAATTCATCTAAACCCCCCGTACAGTATTTGCCAACAGCGCACCCAGTTTGCAAACACAATTATTAATTTATTGTGTATATTTAACTTCATTCAGCTGTTTAAGTTGTATGAAATATAACATGCCTACCAGCCCACTAATTATTTTCTGTTCAAAAAGACGAAGTACAAAAAAGAATACAAAAGTAAATAATTTTTAATAAAGTTAGCTTAAAACAATATTGCCTCCAATGCTGAAGCAAATATAATTTTGTTTTTGTTTTAGTCCCTGAATACAACATGACAGCGCGCTCCGAGATGAACACCGTAGACCTCGCTCTTCTCTCTTCTCACCTTTCATTCACAATAGGTGTGAAGTTATCGAACCAGTTTCAATATTGGGGGAATTAGCAGAATTGAGGGGTTTAAAACGAATTAACAAGACCAAGCAGACGTCTCTGCCTAAAATGTATTTTGCCAGCACAATGTACTGAAGCTCAGCACGTCTACTTTCATTGTTTTAATCTGTAATATTGTTAAATAATAAGTGAAATTTATGAATTAAGTGAATTATTCGTATATGCTTAAATATTCCTTTTTATTTATGGACACACAGTATGTATTATGTTTGATCTGCATTATTGTGAGACACGATGACTTTCTGGCATTTTCAACGATAAATTGCACGGGTTTATCAGCCTTTTAATCAAAACACTGCCTTTTTATAAAGTAAAAGTTTACGCACAAATCAGGGTTTACACACACCGATTAACAACTTTATTTTAGTCATAAATTCACAACCACATTTCAGCTATTATTTCCAAACATTTCAAATAATGGATGAAATGCTGGACACAAACTGCAAAAAACATTATGTTTATTATTATAAAAAGGCCGAAGCACTTCATGTACATATAAAAATATTTACAAAAAAAATATATAGATTTTTTGATCATTCATGTCTTCTGATAGCGCTCAATGTCAACACATTTTTACGTTTTAACGAAGATATGTTGGCATATTCACAAATCCGGACATTCGCATAATTAACACTACCTGAACAATAGGTCTTCACTTCGTAATATACTCGTCCATAAAAAGGAATATTTAGGCATATACGCTAAATATATTTCACTTAAATATTACAGATTAAAACAAGAAAAGAAGACGTGCTGAGCTTAAAATATCTAGGAAGGAAACGGTTGTCGTTATTTTTCAAAATCTGCATATATTCAGTAAATTTGTGAATTACACAAAGTACCTGTAATCACGTGGGTCGCTCGAGGAGCAGAGCTGCACTTAAACTGTTCAGAACGGGTGGATCCACAGGCTGCTACCACGCGGAGTTCTGAACAGGCACCGGCGCAGCCATTTATACACGCGGTTGCCAGACAGACAAAGCATGCTGTTAAAAGATGGAGGCCAAGCCCAAGCCTCTGTTTGTCTTCAACGTGACGCTCAGTTTACTAGTGCAAAAACACATCCCCCCCTCCCCCTCTCTGTCTCTTTCTCTCAAATAAATCCTTGGTAAGGGCATAAGCCCCAACAGGATACAAGTTTTTGCTTTAGTTTCCAGAGTCTGTCTGCTCTCGCGTAGAGATGGCAGAGCTCTTTTTATTATGTGTTTTCAGTTTCCTTTTGTTTTCGTTTAAATTTCTAATTAATAATCCCCCGCCATCTCCAAACGGAAAGGTCTTCCTGTGCGTATTACAAGCACTCTCACATACTCCTATTTCATTGACCCCCTCTAAAGCCCTGCGTTAGGGCTTTTATCATTAAAAACATCTCGTGGTGCGGCTCTCCATACCGCGCCATGTAACAGTATCAACTCTAAATCACAGACGTTTATCAGCCTTTTGATCAAAATGCTGCCTTTTGTAAAGTGAAGATACAAGCTGCGGGTGTCCGCACATAACTTAGTCATAAATTCACAATCACATTCCAGCTATTATTTCCAGCTGTGATCAAATAATGGATGAAATAATTATTCAATGCTGGACACAAACAACAAAAAACATTATCACATGATAATATGAATATTATAAAAAGCCCAAAGCACTTTGTATTCATATAAGAATATTTATTTTTATACAGTATATATGTGTGCATGTTCATTCATGTCTTCTGATGGAGCTCAATGTCGACACATTTTTTCGTTTTAAAGAAGTTATGTTGGCATATTCATGAATCAGGACATTTGCATAGTTAACACTATCAGATAGCCTACTATCAGGAAATTAAGTTAATTTTAAGTAGGGCTGTAGCTATTGAATATTTTAGTAATCGAGTATTTTACCAAAAATGTAATCAATAATCGGATAAAAAGGACTTTTGAATTAAACATTTAAACATGTTTTTAAGGCAGCTTAAACATACTTCTGGCAATCGTGCGAAACCATGTAGGTGAGATAGGGGTATTAAAGTTGACTGAGATTAATTAAGTGCATTACAGCAAAATACATTCTTATTTTAAAGTATTTTCTTGGATGAAAAAAAATATATATATATTTCGAATGACCTTCCATTTTGCAGCCTGCAACAGAACGCTCCCTCAAATTCAATAATTGATACACAGCTAACTGTTTCCGTTTCCTTCCGCTTTGTGGGTGACGTAAGTGCTTCTTCTTCGTTGGTGTTTACTGGCGGCTTGCATCCGAAAGTGTGTCAAAAGCATGTTGTCAACAAATAATTAGGAAATAAGGAAAGAAAAACTTTACTTACCGATAATGGCAAGCATTGTGATCTCCCTATTAAGGCACTTCGTGCGTGGCTCGCTTTCTTTAAAGAGAAACCGCGAGCCGCGGCGCCTTCCTGGGACTCGCGTGCGTATGAGACGGGATGTCCCCCTTTTTCATGGCCTTATTTTTTTTTGGCGACCTCCATGACGAGTTAACTCTTTCATGGAATAAGCCTTATTCATTCCTTGTTTTACGATGATACCCCCAGCGAAGCTCTACGAGCAGACCTCTGTGAGGTTTCTCCCCTGCCTTGCTCAGGAGTCGGGACCATTGGTCACCTAGTCCTGACCAGGTTTGGTCCCCACGAAGCGTGAGGTGCCGAGGAGAAGGTGAGTGTGCCGAGCCAGCTACCCCCTCGTAGAGACGGGAAGGACTGATCGCTCTTCGCAATTTGCCTCAAAGAGAGAGAGAGAAGAAAAAAAAAAGCACCAGACCTGAGGAGCATTATTTCTGCCAAAAAGGAAGTCCTGAGGTTGACGTGCCCTGGACCACGGGACGTGTAAAAATTCCAATAAGTGATAAAGACTCCTCCCTGACACCCTATGGGGCCCGTTGTCTAATCTCCACCACCACTGGTGTTTCAGGAAGCAGCGGTCTCCAGCGAAATGTTCCTGCCTTGTTTCAGGATGCCGGACACCTATCACCCCCCCCCTCCGTTGCACATCGTTCTCCGTGTTTCAATGGCGTGGTCTTCATTTCCATGAAACCGGAGTGAGCATATCTGCTGACTTGGCAGTTAGAGAATGGGTTTGCTGTCAAAAAGGGGCTATAGAGCATGTTCCCCTGCCAGACGAGAGATGGAGGCTTGCGTCCAATTTTACATCTTCTTGGGCTGAACATCAAAATGTTGACAGCCAAAATGATTGTTCTCAAATTCAACCAGAGGGTTGGTTTGTGACGGTCAACCTGAATGGCGCATATTTTCATATAGAAATATTTCCACAACACAGGAGGTTCCTGAGGTTTGCTTTTGGGGGCGAAGCTTACCAGTATCGGGTCCTTCTATCTGGCCTAGCCCTGTCACCCCGCACATAGAAAAATGCACGGATGCACCTCTGGCTCTATGATTCCAGGGCATCCGTATTCTGAATTGTATAGATGACTGGCTATCCTAGCTCAGTCTTAATAGCTAGCGCTTCAACATCGGGATGTCATCCTAGCTCATCTCCATTCTTTAGGATTGAGACTCAATGCAGCGAAAGGCGTTCTCTCTCCTGTTCAGAGGATAACATATTTCAGTGTCACATGGGATTCGATCACAAGGTGGGGACAGCTGTTTCCCACTTGTGTCGAACCCATCCTTCAACACCCTGAAAAAAATCAAGCTAGGCCAGAAGGTGACTCCATCACTTTCAAAGATCTTTAGGTCTCATGGCAGCTGCATCCACGGTGATACCTTTGGGCCTTCTGCACATGAGGGCGTTTTCAGTTATGGCTAAGAGCCAGGGGATTTCACTCAAGGGCCAGTCCCCAGAGGCTAATAAGGGTTACGCGCTGGGGCTTCGTACCCTTTCTATGTGGTTCAGACCCCGGTTTCTGACTTTGGGTCCCACTTTAGGTCTGTCTTGTCGTCGCAAGATGATAACGACAGACGCTTCCCTCACGTGCTGGGGTGCGGTCTTGGATGGCCGTCCAGCACAAGGGAGCTGGAGAGGTCATCTCGCATAGCACAGCAATTGCCTCAAAATGATGGCTGTGTTTCTGGCCCTGAAACACTTCCTCCAGCAGTTGAGAGGCTACCATGTCCTAGTGCGGGTGGACAACACTGTGGTAGTCTTGTACATAAATCGCAAGGGTGGACTGTGCTCGCGCCGCTTGAACAAGCTAGTGCACCAGGTTCTGCTTTGGGCACAGGACAAGTTCCTGTTCCTCAGAGCGATTTACATTTCGGGGCACATGAATGTAGGAGCGGACTTGCTATCCAGACAAGTTGTGACATATGGGGAGTGGAAACTCCATCCCCTTTACTACTCTGACTCCTCCAGCTCCCCTGGGTCTGGACGCCATGGCCTACACGTGGCCCAGATTACGCCTTTATGCATTTCCTCTGATAGTTCTGCTCCCAGGAGTCCTGGCGAGGGTCCGTCAACAGGGTTGTGCCTCTTATCGATATCGCTGCAGTGGCCGACCAGAGTGTGGTTCTCGGATCTAATATATCTCCTCGACGGTTTCGACTTGAAACCATTTCAAGTGCCAGGGCTCCCATCACTAGAAGAACCTATGCCCTCAATTGGAGTGTATTTGAAAGTTGGTGCATGGTAAGCATGTAGACCCAGTCCACTGCCAGATTATGCCAGTTTCTGTGCTGGAGTTTCTGCAAGAAAAGTTGTCCTCTGGCTTATGCCCTACTACTCTCAGAACATACATAGCCGCTATTTCGGCATGCTCTGATCGGGTTTCTGTGGACAAGCACCATTTAGCTGCCCGTTTTATTCGTGGAGCTAAACGGTTGAGGCCGCCCACTAGAGCGACGGTCCCTTCATGGGACTTAGCTAGCGTATTCAAAGGCCTGGCTGACACCCCTTTCGAACCACTAGAGTCAGCGCCTCTAAGGCTTCTGTCTCTTAAGATGTGTGATGCGGCAGGCTGTCCTCTCTTTTATAGTCCGGATGTCAATGCTACTCCGGGCTTGTGAAGCCTTGAGTCATCATCCCAGAGCTACGTGTGAGACCTCCTTGGCTATTGTGCGCACACGCTACACAACCTGGGGGTCCAGACACTTGCAGTGTGGCGGCGTTGGTATTCTCGTTCCCATAGAGTTTTCATGCAGCATTGAGTGTAGCTTTTGAAAGGGAACGTCTCGGGTTACTTAGCTGTAACCCTGTTCCCTGATAAAGCGGGAACGAGATGCTGCATTTCAATGCCGCACTGCTGGCATGCCTGGACGTCCTTCAGACAAAATTGACCTGAGGATGTTTCCGGTTCACTCCTATTTATAACCTGCACCTTTATAAGTGCACCTTATTCGGTGACGTCATGCCTGGCAGAGGTTATAAGCCGAAGTATTCGCCGGTTTTGACATACACAGGCTTCACAACCGGAAACAAAGAGATGTTCCCATAGAGTTTTCACGCAGCATCTCGTTCCCGCTTTATCAGGGAACAGGGTTACACCTAAGTAACCTGAGACGTTCTATCTAGTGCAACAGTAAAAGACCTCGGCGTGATTGTAGATTCTAGTCTTTCATTTGATGCTCATGTAGACAATATCACCAGGATAGCTTTCTTTCACCTCAGACATATTGCCAAGTTAAGGAACATATTGTCATTAAACACTACAGAAAAACTAGTTGATCATTTTATCACCTCTAGGT
The DNA here is from genome assembly GCA_013621035.1 of Clarias magur. NCBI lineage: Eukaryota > Metazoa > Chordata > Actinopteri > Siluriformes > Clariidae > Clarias > Clarias magur. The sequence continues at coordinate 1,338,336 of QNUK01000167.1, read as the reverse complement.
TGGATTATTGTAACGCCGTACTGTCTGGTTCTTCAACTAGGTGCATAACCAAGCTTCAGTTAGTTCAGAATGCAGCAGCGAGAATCCTCACCAGAACCAGAAGATACGAGCACATCACCCCTATCTTATCTATACTGCATTGGCTCCCTGTGAAATTTCACATTGATTTTAAAGTACTACTTTTGACATACAGATGTAGCAACTCAAAACAGCCAGGGTCGGGCAACTGGCGTGTGAATGGCTTATGGCTGGCGGATGGCTGACGTGTGGCTGTCGTGAATCCCCCCTCCTTCTCCTGCCAGAAGGCGTGTCCAGATTTCACAGTAAACACGCTCATTGAAGCCATATTTATTAATTTACCGTCCGCCACCACTAGATGGCGGTTTGTTCTCAAGAAGACGTTACCAGAAGCCAGCAATTTAGCTGCTGAGTAGCAATCACGTGATTTTAACCCTCCTCCCCCTCCGCCGGACTGACGCTAGCAAACTGCAATATGGAGATGAAGATGACAGTTTAATGAACTTCTTATTCAGGGTAAGTGGTGGCTTTTTTATATAAAATTTGGGTGTTAGTTTAGTTCCCAGTTTAATAATTATTTTTAATTGGCCGATTTCAAAATCAAAATCGCCTGCAACAGTCAGATGTAACTTTAGGTAACTTAATCATCTGTTTACCAAGTCTGGAGTTACACCATACTGTCACTCTCTCACTCAAAAAGACGCTAAAACTTCGGAAATACTATTAACTTCGGCTGCACTACCCGAGAAACTGATCAATATAGTTTTGTGAGCTCAGTGTATTTTTATAAGAAGAGTGTTTGTGTCCTCTGAAAATTACTGAAAGAATCTGACTGAGTATTCTCTGGATTTAGAGAAATTCAACATTCTTTTGGGGAAGGGTGAGAGTTAATCTGCCGTTGGGATTAGGTGTACCGGAGCTAGCAAGCTAAACTTAGCAAGCAGACAAAGCAAGCTAGCAAGCAGACAAAGCACTCTATGCGCGTGCAGTGCCTCCACTGCGCGTTCAACAGCTCAATTCTGCGCGTGCAGTGTCTCCCTTGCTCGCCCAACATGTTCTCAGCACACACTCGACTTCTCGATTCTGTGCGCGCTTTACTCTGCCTGTGCGCTTTCGTCAAAGTTTATTTGTGCAGCTGTGTGACCAACTTGAGCAGCGCTGCTCGAATCACAATCCTGCGCGACCCACTGGACTCTGATAGAAATAGACCCCGTCCGCCATAACTTTACATTTACCCATTATTAAAATGGAGCAGGTTAAAAGACCTGACCAAACATTACTCCTAAAGCTGTTGCACAGTCACCCAGGTCTTCAAAGACTACAGCACTCTTCAACAGCTTGTTCACGCATCTCGAATAGCGCCCGTCTGACCCAATCCTCCACAGCAGACCTCTGGTTAAAGATAATGAGAGAATTTTATAAAGACACTTTGTCGCTCTTGTTTGCACATTTGCACATGCACTTTATTTTGTCTCTGTGGTATAAAAGACATAGATTGTTCTCTGTTAACTTTAAATATCAATCTGTCTGTAAAGATTTTATTTAATATTTGTGAATTTTATCATTTTGAAAAAAAATTTGCAGTCATTCTTATTCTTTTTTTGTGGCAATTATAAACCTGCACATCGCCCCTTTTTGTACCTCCTGTGTTTCCGTAGTTTGCCTTCCCCCCCTCCACCCACAATGCTGCTGTGTATTAATGAGGGTAAGTTGTACAGAGAGTTGCTCCTGAGAATATTTCATTTTCTCTTGTTGTATTGCAAATGTTTGTAATTTCATGGAAACTATATTACATTATTATGATATTTTGGTTTGGTTTTTATTGCTAAATTAAGTTTGTGGAAAATTTTATTTTTTTGTTAAAAAAATACTTTTTGTGACTAAGCAGAAGAGGCGGAGTCAGTTTTGTCACACGCAGATTCGACAAATCACAATGCCCAAGAGGAAACCTGTTTGATTCCCCATTCAATCATCCCCCCTATAATTCACCTGTTTGAAAACCGTTAACCCGACCCCCCCCCTCCCACCCTTTTTTATTAATCCTCTAGGTCACAAAAATCCTAAAAGGTCATAAAAACATCATAAAAAAGCAATAAAACTGTCAAGAACTGAACAGTCTTCTTATATACTATGTATGTAAGTTACAAATACATTAGGCATTTGGCTGATGCTCTTATCCAGAGATACTTACAAGTGCTTTGAAGTTTACATCACTGGATAGATACTTACACTGACTTACTAGGTTACTAACTAAGTCAGTCCAACACAACTGGGAAGAGGGTTGTTTGTGGGGTGGGGGGGTGACTTACTCTTGAAGAAACAGATATGTCTTGAGTTGTCATTTAAAGATCATCAAAAAAATCGTCATTTAAAGACTTTGCTGTATGGACATCATGGGTTTTTAATTTGATGCGGGCAGATACAGGAAGCCAGAGCAGGGAGCAGACAGAGAAGTGGGGTGGTGTAGGAGAACTTGGAAAGGTTGAAAACGAGAGGCGCTGCTGCATCCTGGATCAGTTGCAGAGGACGAATCATGGACAGAGGCAGACCTGCCAGAAGAGAGTTGCAGTAGTCCAGTCTTAAAATAACAAGGGACTGAACAAACACCTGAGTAGCCTGTGAAGAAAGAAATGGGTGGATTATTCCGATGTATAGAAGAAGTTTAGCAATGTGTGGGGAAAGATGATTGTCCACGGTTACCCCAAGATTGTGGGCGGTGGCTGAAGGAGTGATCCGATTGTTGTCCAGGGATATCACAAGGTCTTGAACTGGTGATGAGTCACCAGGAAAGAACAGCAGGTAGTTTTTACTCAGATTGAGCTTCAGCTGATGAACTGCCATCCAGGATGAGATGTCTGCCAGACATTATGAGATCCTGGTGGAAACCTGTGTATCTTAAGGAGGAAATGATAAGTTGTGGTTCATCAGTATAACACTGGTATGAGAATCCATACGATGATATGACCTTACCAAGAGATCAGGTATAGAGGGAGAACAGAAGAGGACCAAGTACTGAGCCCTGTGCGAGATCAGTAGAGTCTGAGTGGGGATCTCCTCCATGTCACCTCTTAATGGATTTATCTTCTGGGTAAGTAGCAAACCATTGCCTCGCGCTCCTATGAGTGGCAACACACACTCGATAGCGTACCCGGGCTAAGGGCAGGCACAAATGGAGAACCCACACGCAGACTGAAACCCACACAGGCTGAATCATACACACGCACACAGGCTGAACCATACACACGCACACAGGCTGAACCATACACACGCACACAGGCTGAACCATACTCACACACACAGGCTGAAACACACTCGCATACTGGCTAAAGCCCACTCACACACCGACTGAGACACACAAGGGCTTTAGAACACACAGACAACTTTCAAATCATATGGAGCCTTCAAAACATGAAACCAAACCCAAAAATAGAACGCAAAACGAAAACCAAAACACGTAATGCCCTCATAACATAATTCATACTCGACTCAGTTTCCCAGAACAACCAACTATTTATAACTACTCTAATGAGCAACCTCGGTCCAGGTGAGCTCCGTCATCACCTGACCGAGGTACCTTCTGGGAAACTGAGTCTACAAACAGAACTACAAAAAACTAAAAAAACACACATCACAGTGCCCTCTAGGGGCAGTCCCTTTAAATTTCCTATTAATATTCTAAGCATTTCACTGCATATCATAATGTGTATGACTGTATATGTGACTAATAATCTTTTAATTTAAATTTGAATTTAATTTTGCCATGGGACACCACCACAACAGTTATAAAATTAAACATTTGAGATATGATTAGAAGTAAACATTTAAATTTTTCATTTTAGTGAAAGGTCTACCCTTTTAGGTGGCATAGTGCTGTAGTGGTTAGCACAATCGTCTTGCATCTCCAGGGTCCCGGTTCGATTCTGGTCAAAGGAATCACAACTTGAAGGCAAACATTCTCACAAATCAAGTCAAGGACTCTGGAAAAAGTAGGCATTTTATTATCAAAATTTACAGTCAAGGGTCATGTTCATGAATGCAAATACAGTGGGTTGACGTCAAAATGCAAACCAGCAGTAACAAAAAAGGGCACATTAAACATTGCAGAACATATGAAAAGCTTGCCTAGATTTAGAACAATTCTCCACAGATGAAACCAATGTGTACCAGAATGGTAGGACTTTAACTCAGTTGATTTTTATTCATGTAGTTCTTTACAGAATCCAAAAAAAATGAGAGGAATTATTTTAAAATTACAATTATTAGTTTGTCCCTGATAAGCAAGCTGGGGGTGAGAGTGGCAAGGAAAACCTCCCTGAGATCAAAATAGAAAAAAACCTTGAGAGGAATCCCTCCTTATTTGGGTGATGTATTAAATATAGCAGGGATTGGCTTGGCTTGGACTCAGATTCCTTTTTCAAGGGACTGACCAGAACTGGCCCGTGTTTGGTGGGTTTTCTCCAGTTACTCTGGCTTTCTCCCACAGTCCAAACACCTTCAGGTTAAGCTAATTGCCATTCCCAAATTTCCTGTAGTGTGTGAGTGTGTGTGTGTGTGTGCGCCCTGCGATGGATTGCCACTCTGTCCAGGGTATACCTGCCTCCTGGGATAGGCTCCAGGCCTGCCGTAACCCTGAATACAGAATAAAGCAGTACAGACGATGAGTAAGGCTGGTCTTCATGAAAGTGTGGCAACATATAAAAGCCATGCTTGAAAGAAAGCCATAAAAGGTCCCATTTGTAGTTCCACATGGCTTGTTGCAAATTGCAAATTGGACTTCTTATAGCTTTCTTTAAACAATTCCTAAATAAAGGCCAGGTTTGTGGAGTGCATGACTAATAGGTGTCCTGAGGACAAATCCTCCCACCTGATTGCTGCAGCTACTCCAGAGATAACATGGGACATTTTTCTGATTATCATCTTTCTCTTTTTGCCTGGCCTTGCAGTTTAGGTGAATGGCCATGTCTTGGTGGGTTTGCAGTTTCATTTTTGGATAATGGATTGCTCCATGAGATGTTCAAAGCTTGTGAAATTTATTATAAGATAACCTTGCTTTAATCTTCTACACAACCTTATCCCTTATCCCTAGCCTGTCTGGTGTATTCCTTGGGCTTCATTAGCTTTTTATTCACTAATATTCTCTAACAAGTGAGGTGCATTCAGACCGGCTTGCAGTACTCTATGAACTTCACAGGGCGTTCAGCCATGTTAATTGTGATTCCAAAATGCAAGGAGTGAAAATGTTCAGTTCAAAGGGAAATGCATGTAGGGTGGGTATAGGGAATGAGTGAACATCAGGTCTTTACTCCCCCGGGAAAGGAAATGAAAAATTTCCATCATTGCATTTCACTGGAGTGTGAAAAAAATGGAGCTTGAAAAAACAATTTATATATTTATTATCATTATTATCAAGGACAACATTATATTGAAAGGCCATTTTTTTGAAAGGCCACAAGTTTGGGCAACCCTTGATAAATAATTGATTAACACAGTCTGTCTTGCAAAGTATGGCAAAAGTTTGGGAACCCTAAGAGTCCCAGAGTCTCAGATTCTTTTTTCAAGGTTTCAGACCTTAATTACCTTGTTAGATCTCATGCATGGCAACAGCTGTCATTAGTAAATGCCAGTTTTAATGCTTTACATACTTGGATTTATCAAACCTTGTGCACACTCTTGCGGACACTGAACAACCATGGGTTCCTCTAAGTAGCTGTGTAAGAATCTGAAAATGAAAGTTATTGATGCCCACAATGCAGGAGAAGGCTACAATAAGAAAGCAAAGCATTGTCAGCTTGCAGTTTCCACAGTAAGAAATGTAATTAAGATATGGCAGTTGAAGGAAACTGTGGAGGTCAAGATGAGATCTGGAAGACCAAGAAAACTCTCGTATGCTGGTCAGAAAGACAAATCAAAACACCCATTTGACTACAAAAAATCTGCAGGAAGGTTTAGCAGACTCAGGACTGGTGGTGCACCATTTCACTCTGGAGCGATGCTTGCATTAGATAAGACCTTCATGGTAGAGTCAGCAAAAGAAAAGCATACCTGCTTCCCCATCATAAAATCCAGAGTATGCAACAGGACATCTACAGAAGCCTGATGCGTTTTGGAAACAAGTGCTGTGGACTGTTGACGTAAAAAAAAAAAAAAAAAAAACTCTTTGGCCACAATCAGCAAAGGCACGTTTGGAGAAAAAAAAGAAGCAGCATTTTATGTAATGCTGTGTTACAGCCAGTGGTACAGGAAACAATGCACTGGTGGAAGGAAGAATGGATTCCACTAAATACCAGCAAATTCTGGAAGCAAACATCACACCATAGAAAAACGCTGAAGCTGAAAAGAGGATGGTTTCTACATTAGGACAAAACATACCTAAACATACCTTGAAATCCACTGTGAGACGCAAGCTGAAGGTTTTGGAACGGCCATCACAGTCCCCTGATTTAAACATCATTGAAAATGTGTGTTTAGATCTTAAAAGAGCTGTGGATGCATGATGACCAAAGAACATTACAGAACTACTGTAGAAGCCTTTTGCAAGGATGAATGGGAGAAAATCACATTGTGAGAAAGTACAAGAATTGAAAGAATTTTAGCTTGCTATAAAAAGCTTTTGCAAGCTGTGATATCTGCCAGAGGAGGTGTTACTAAGTACTGATTATGTAGGGTGCCCAAACTTTTGTACATACCATAGTAATGTTTAATTTTTTCTTTGTTCAATGTATGGCAGAAAAAAAAAAAAAAAAAACTGTGTACCAAGGTTTGCTGAAAATACTGTGCATTTTTTTCCATTTCCAAGAGAGACTGTTTAAACATCTTTTCATTTAAAAAAATCACCAAATTCTGTTATTCATCACAGGGGTGCCCAAGCTTTTGCATAAACGGTTCAATAATATGTTTTATAATGGTATCAGTTTTTGTTTCAATAAATATTCAATATTTAATGTCTGTAGTGTGAAATTTCCAAAGCAGCAGCGACAAGTGTCCGAGGTGCTTATGTTACTGTACCATAGTAATGAATGGAGGAAGTGCTGACTTCACAGGGTGTTCTAAAGTGGAGTTTTGTCGAGGGACATTCCCTTTACCGACATTCCCTGCAAATAGAGAAGTAGAGAGCAACCTCTGAAGTATACTTTGAAATGGAACGCACCCGTGCTTCACAGAACAGCCATTTTGATACTGAGATTAAATTACACACAGGTGAAATCTTTTGACCAATTGGTTGACTAATTGACATTTCTAAATTCAAATTTTATTTGTCACATACACCGTCATACACAGTACGATAAGATTGATTTCCATTTGAAGTGATTTTCCTTTTTATTCTAGAATCCTTATTTAAAATAAACCAAATACTGAACCACATCCTCAATTTTAGCACAAAATGGGACCACAAAATGTAGTATAATCATATGTCATTAATCAGATAGAACATTCACCATGTATGTGCTTGTGTCGGAGGCAGTGGTAGCTCAGAAGGATAAGGCTCTGGAGGGATAATTAATTATTAATTAAATACATTGTACATTAAAACAAAATGTTTTTAAACATTTATGGTCACATCTATTGTTAAGACATGAAAGCTCCTGAATAAGAATAAGAAAGAGGCACAGTGTTGGTCTGAGTGTTGGAGTGTTGTAGGTTCAGTAACATTATGTGCCCAAAAGCAGCAGAAGGGATCATGAGGCATATTTTTTGCCATTTCCACAGAAATCAGACCCCATTAGGAATATTTGGGACCTGCTGGAGAAGACTTTACACAGCAGTCCAACTCTCCAACTATGGATGGAAAATGTGAGTGTATAAGCTTGTCGAAATGATGCCATGGCAAGTGAGTTTGTAAAGTGAGTACTTTAATCAAAAGGCAGTCTAACAAAATATTAGTGTATGACTTTTGTTTGGCTGGGCAGGGTCTGTTGGTCAACAACACTTTTATAAACATTTATGGTAACATCTTTTATCTTATTGTTGAGACGTGAAAGCTCCTGCAATCATTCACAAGACAACATATATTGTTCTCTGTCTGTCTATGGCTCAGATTATTTTGCTATTTTATTTTACAGATAAGGGTTTAATGTTACTAGTGATGTAAGAATGGCAAAACCAAGATACAATTAAAAAGAACTATCATTGATTAAATACACCAGAAAAAACAAAAAAAACAAAAAATACAAAAAAAAAGTTGCATACTGTACTATTTAGTTGGATCATCTTTAGTGTTGATTATAGCATTCATAAATAATGTGGCAAGATAATAACATTTCGTATTAAAAAGTAGTAAACAAACAACATCATATTCAGTTTTTGACAAAATAGAAAAAAAAGGCTGAAAACATATTTGACAGGTTTTTTTTTTCTTTTTAATACGATACTGACATTAGTTGACCTTTTCTTCCTGCCTTCAAATTTCCTGCCTGTAGATTTAATCATCTGTTTATTGTTCCTGTTAAACACTGGTAAAGGATCAAATTTACATGTGTGTGATTTAAATTAATTTTGATTTTGAATAGAATTGAACAGAAAATAATATTTTTCACTATATAATCCCCTACATTAATATTAGCTTAGTGTTACTTGACCATAGAGCAGCATTTGACCCAACTGATTATATGATTCTGGGCTTAATTACCGATTTGTTTTTAGTTTTTAGATGTAAATGTTAACATTTAATGATAGTGATGGTGAAGTGTGATGAAGTGAAGGTTGCTGTTTTACATAATTCTGTTTTAGATGCACTTCTATTTTTCTCTCTACATACTTCCTTTATGTAACATAATTCATAAGCACGATGAACAGTTTACGCTGTTATGCTAATACCACACAGCCTATGTTTCAGAAAAGCCAGATGAAAGACAATAGCATAATAATCTTAAGGAATATGTACAAATGTTAAAGACAATATAAACAATATAAAGACAAATGTACTGGTGATAAGGCCACATGGAACTGAAAGAAAGCTTTCTAATTACAGAAACTCTGAATGGCCTTTCATCATATGCAGCAGTAAAAGCCTTTGGTGTAATTATTAATTTCATTTAAAGCATATGTCATTAACATTACTAAAATAGCATTCTCGTGTTACAGAAATGTTTTCAAGATAAGAAATATAATGGCACCAAATGATGCAGAAAAACTAGTTTTCCTAAAGATTCGACTTTAATGTCTTACTGTCTTCAAAGTACAGACACAGCAACTTTAAAGTTTTATTATATGTATGGATAATTTTAAATATTGTTATCTGGTGCACTGCAGTGTCTATTTTTTTAACATATGTAAACTACATATGTTTTTTTGCATTTCTGAATGTTTATGGAACCGCAGCCTGGGGAAATTCGTAACTCGAATGTCTGAGACTACCTGAATTTAAAATAAAGTCTTATAGTTGTGGACTATTACAAAGTAAACAAGTAATTACCATACACACACAACCTAGAAATACTATAATGAAATTTGTGTGTCCATTAAAATGCAAAAACATAAACTTAATGGATTGTACCAACTTCTATGGAAGAACGTCCATGTTTGCTAAAATATTTGTTTAGTCAACAGATCATCTTGAGTTACTTTGCTGTTTCCCTGTTCCCTGAAAAAGCGGGAACGAGATGCTGCGTGAAAGCACTATGGGAATGAGAATACCAACACCGCCGCACTGCAAGTGCCTGGACCCCCAGGTTGTGTAGCGTGTGCGCAAAATAGCCAACATAACATAACTTTGGGATGCTGACTCGAGGACCCATGAGCCCGGATTAGCATGGACCTCCAAACTAAAAAATCCTACAAATGTGTGCGGAAAGGACCAACCTGCTGCATCACACACTTGCTGCAAGCGGACACCTCTTGCCAGAGCAACTGATGAGGCAATCCCCCTGGTCGAATGAGCCTTGACTCCTAGAGGCAAAGTGACCATGGGCCTCATAGACTCTGGCAATAGCATCTTGCACCCAGTGTAACAGTGTTTGTCTAGTGGCAGCCACCGATTGCGGCCCCAATGGCAAATGAAAAGCTGCTCTGTCTTACACCACTGGCTACGTACGTTCTGAGAATACTAGGGCATAAGCCCGAGGACAACTTTTCTTGCAGAAACTCCAGCACTGAAAGAATTCGGCAGTGGACTGCGTCTACAGCTTGTCTGGACATCTCAATGTTGAAGCGTCTCCCGAAACCTAGCGGTGTTTACGGCGTTGCCAAAGAAGCCGGAAGGTGAGATGGGGGCATCAAGGAGGAAAACACGATCCCTGTCCTTGATGCCCGTGAGGTTAAGACATATATGTCTCTCCATGGCGATCATATCATGGCAGCCGTAGAAGGGCCAATAGCACGGGCCGTTTGCTTGGTGGCACAGAGAAATAAATCTGTGGCTCGGCTCCGCAAATGCAACATTGTCGATAGAACCACCAGTATAACAGTAATATTTCGAACATTTTGCAGGCTGCCATTTGGAGAAACCGGAAAATAAAGAACCAATGTTTTTTTTTTTTTTTTTATTCAATATTGTACAGTAAATATCAATAGCTCTAGTTCAGATTTTTCATGTTTGTTGTATAAAATACACAGATGTGGAAATTACCATCACTGTAGTATTTTTTCGTTACAATATATTATGACTTTTTTATGACTTAATTCTGCGGCGAGGGAATATGTCACTTTGGGCCACCTGGCGGTCATTTCACGAATTACTTTGAAATCCAACTGATTTATTTTGGCCACTGTCGTTTTGTTGCGGCGGTAAGCATGGCGATAATAGACATTCCCCTCGTCTACTTACTGTAACACCACACCAAGACATTGAAGTGTGAATGTAGCTGGGCTTCAGTCATATTTGCAAATCTTGGGGGTCAGTTCAGAAAAAATACAATATAAACATCATACTCTGATTTAATTATAACAGTAGAAGTATGAAATGGGTTAGGGTTAGGGTTAGAGGATGAAGTGACATCCTCTAACCCTAACCCTAAGAGGATGGGTTAAGCAGAGAACCTTTCATGAATTTTAAAACTATTTGAAATGAAAATTGATGCAGATAAGTTCAGGTAAATCATTGTCCAACCTAGTCATGATTTGTGCTCTGCTCCCATCTTGTGGTTGCATATAAAATAATAATAAACAGACAAATAGACAGACATGATTGCATTTTATAAGTGAATTTATTGAATCATTCCTACAACAATAATTGTTAATAAAATCATTTTCACATAATTTTGTAAGCAGTGATAGAATATTAATCTTTAGCACACACTATAGTATTAAACTTATATTAATAATGAAAGTAAATATATGATGTTTACTGCATTGTTTCTCAAACTTTACAGACTTCCATTCCAAAAAAAATCTACAGGACAATAATATAGTTATAGTTAACTAGAAAGGCATAACCAGTTAGACTGTACTAAATGTCATTTTACGGGCATTTGTCTATTCTCATATCTATTGCAATTATCTTGTGCATGACATTATTTGCACATTAGAGTAAATGTTATAGGTTAAGTAAGACAGAGCTGGTGTGCCTTGGGTATTACAGAGTTGATTTTTTGCTTGTAGAAGATCTTTCCATTTGGCTGCACCCTCCAGGTCACTGTGGTGTTCACCACACCAAGTTCATTTAGCTTCTGCTTGATCTGAAGAACAACAAAGGAGTTTCTTTTCACATAGTATTGTTTTATAGTTATGTACCAGTAGGTTTACCAGTTTTTTTTTTTCTTATTTAAATGATGAAGAAATTGGAGTTAAGGACTCATGCTAGAGCTGGATATGCCCTATAAATTTAATCTCTGATTTTTATGCCCTATAAATTAAATCTCTGATTTTTTTTTTTTTTAGGCCAAATTAGATTTTAGATTTTTAAATGATTTTTTTATATGCCCTATAAATTGAATCTCTGATTTTTTTTTTAGGCCAAATTAGATTTTAGATTTTTAAATGATATTTTTTTGCTTAAAATAAATAAAAATGAAAAAAAAAAAGAACAGACAGTATATATTATTTATTTAAGCAAAACGATATAACCAAACATGAACTGCTTATTTGGATTAAAAGTATATATATTAAATCACTTAAAAAATTTTGCAAACCACATGAAACTTACATGCTGAATAAAATCAAATAGGAGTCTGACAGCATTTTACATGTTTTTTTTTTTTTTTTTTAAACTGTGTATATGGGCATAATGTCTTTAGCGATATAACATAACACAACATCAATAATATGTCCATCGAGGCTTCTCTTATCATATGAGACACAGTGGGGAAATGTGCTCGCTGTTTTCACTATGGCTTTTAGCCAGTGTTTTTGCGCTGCCGCTTGTCTTGTTTAGCTCACAGCGCCAAACACGACGCTGATTCAACAGTGTGTCTCTGTTTGAGGTGTGCGAGGAAATTAGTCGTGCTCAAGGAAATTAGCTTCCTTTTTGCGAAACGGGACACTTTCCACACGACTGAAGAAACCGCGCCTCTGTTGAAAAACAAGCTCTTTGGTGTCATCAGAGCGCGCTCTTATGTTATCTTATATTTCCCATGTGTGAGTCACAGTGGGGGCGTCGCAGAACTACAGAAGCTTGTGGTGCCGCACCAAAGTGAAACTGTAAAATCAATTTAAATTTTTAAAAATCGGCATAAACCATAAATTCGAATTTATTCAAATTAATTTGGAAATTTTATCATTCACACAAATTTCTTGCATTTGCTCAGGTCCTGGTTTTACTGAGGATTAGTCTGATGTCATGTTAGATTGATGTGGAATCTCAAAACGTACTTCAAAATGTTGCGATTTTAAAAAACAAGAAATCTTTTAATTAAAAAGTATGTTAATCCATTTCTAGATGGAATTACTCCTAATGATTCGGGTCATGTAAAATGTAGCATTACAATACTTTTTAAAATATATTGTGCATTTAAGCGCATGTTATATTATTCAGGTTCAGGGTGTATACTGTACACATAGTCCCAGACTTACGAACAAGTAAGTCAGAGAAAGTCTTATATGCCTTTGACACCAATATACAATGTAAAGCATACCCATCCACTTAACTAAAGCTCTGTCCCCTTTCCCCACACTTGGTCATCATGTGGTCCAAAATCGTTAGCGAGCCTAAGGAAATGAATCTCACACATGTCAAATGTAACAGTATTGTCTCCGTGCCTTTAAGTCTTGAGGGGAATCCCGAATGCCATTTTGTCTCAGCTGTTTTCCACTGTATTCGACTGTGAAGTATGTTTTGTTGAGAATTTTCCGAAATTAGGATTATTCATTCATTGTATCTGGTGCACTGCAGTGTCTGTTTTGTACAACACATGTGAGCCATCTTTATGATTTATTCGCATCTATGAATGTTCATAGAAGTGCAGTCTGTTTGTATCTATGAATGTTCATGAGTCAGGGACTACCTGTACTGGGATGGTAGTAGGTTGTGCCAAGTTGAGAGCAGACATGATAATAAGACTCTGTGGGCCCTAACACAGATTGTTGCTAAGTTTGTAATGAGCAACTCACCTGCTGCAAAATGAATGACTGCAAAGCAGGATTAAAGACTCTCACATCAGAATTCACTTGCAGTTTTATTATCTGCACTTGCCTCAATGGTGGAGCTGTAACGAACAGACACACAGACAATTCACTGTTTTATAATTGTAATCATATTAGAGGTGCTTATTGACATGCAAAAACTAGACTAAATATGCCACATGTGCCATAGGCTGTTACATGCTTAAAGTTTAATAAGACCCTTGCAGGATTTTGATGCATTCGTCCCTATTGATGACGACATGCAAATTATTATCAAATCCAAATAAAAATTTTATTTGCCACATACACAGTACGATATGCAGGATTTGTATATAAGGACTTGTATACTTGATGGTAAGTCTATACTAAAATCATAAAAAATACACTGTTTTACCTATGAAATCATTGCATTTTTAAAATTAAATAGCCATAAAATAAAAAACTCACTGGAATGGCAGTAGAAGGCATATTCATCACTGCATGTTCCACTATAGTACATTCCTACAGTAAACGTTGCACATTCCTTGTTGCCGAATACATAATCAGGCTGAAAAATACCCCATGGAAGGTTTGTAGCTATGGTCCCATCTGTCCATGTCCAAGTGTCCCTAAATAGACCAAACCAAGATGAAAAGAGGAATACAACTCGATTCCCTATGTCATTGTTCTCCAGTATGTTGGTTGCACTGGCCAAATCGGTGTGAAATTGTCTGCAGAAAGCCTGAGCTCCAAACCAGTTCAGCAGAATAAAGTTGTAGGGAATGAACCTGGCACTTCCAATGAATGTAGCTGTGAAATAGCAATAAAAAGTAACTGATTACTCTTTCAATTTGCAGATGATAGTGTGCATAAAATATTATTTATATGAACATTCCCAGAACACACAAATTCCCAGAACATCACTCATTTTATTTTGTTCTCCAGGGTCAATTATACCATGCTGTACATTTTAAGAAAAAATATACTTAAAACTTGATATTCTTGGTCAGAAATTGTCTCGGTTGGCTCTTCTAAAATAGTCTTAGAATTAATCGACTTATTTATTCTTTTTCCATATAATTTTAATGATAAAAAATGCTGTCTGTTTCTGGTCAACAGAGGTACGTTTCTTTTTGGTATGCACTGGGGAAGTTCTGATGTGCTATCCTATGGGACCCAATTTTCCTGGAGGGATGACTGAATGTGATGCTTGAGGAAAAATACACAGAACAGCATCAGGTCAGTCGTATCAGCAATTAGCATTTTGTTCTCAGAAGAATGTACAATTTGTTAAAACATCTGAGTGACATTATCAGAGATTATCAGAATCACTATCTAATAGATAGTTCATGACACCAAATTTAAACTGATCAACAAAAGGTGATAAGTAAATGACCTGGAGGCATAACATAGTCGCAGAAGTTATTACTTTTTAAGTAAAAAAAGTTAAAAAAAAAAAACAAACATGACAAGTAAATGACAACAATAAACTAAATAAACTGAACAGAACAGGTTCATTCAGTTTTATTTAGACAAAGTTGAAGACAAACTGATGAACAAAAACAATGCAATCCAGAGACTGACTGTAATCAGAAGCTTAAATACAGTCAGTAATCAGGACAGGCTAGCAGTAACACCTGTGCATGACCACAGCATGCAAAAGACAGAAACACAAAATTTTAAATGAAACGTCGAAGCACATTTAACATAAAGAAGTCCTAGTAGGCACAGAGTGCCCTCCAGGGGTCACTTGTGAGGAAAGAACCTGCTTGAGTTCTGTACATTTAAAGCAGGGAATATTCTAAACAAGCGCTTATTCACTCTTTTCCTGTAAGACCGCTGCCCTGCACATTTTAGTGCTTTCTCAGCTCCCACAAACCTTGTTTCTCTAATGATTTATCTAACTGCCTTTTCTTTATCAAAGTTGAGATGCTAAAACACTAAAATATAAAGGACATAAGTGGTCTGGAATAAGGTTGAGGACTAGTGTAGAGTCCTGTTGTTCTCCAGGATCAGGTAGAAAGATATATATCTTAATAAAATAGACAATTTCTAAGGTTGATAAATTGTTACAAACCTAGTCAGTAAACAGAAACAAAGATAATAAAATCAGGATGGTGACTTACAATCGTAGCAGATGAAGGATTTTGGCAATGAGCAGGGATTGGCTGACCAGTACCCCAGGTAATCAATTGCACCACATGCATCACCATCATTAGAAGGTTCCGAAGAGGCCCATTTTGTCAGAGCTGTATCTTTCAATGGGACGTTGTTTAAGGACCAGCGCCAGCCGGTCACGTTGTTATATAGGCCAATCCAGCCAGGGAAAATCATAAAGTGTCTCAGTGCTTCTGCTGATATCCTTAACCAATCATTAAAACTTTCAACTGCACCCAAGTCGTCGTATGTTTCTCTGCAGTAATTCTGCGCAGCTGACCACGTCATTGGCGTCATGATCAGATGGTAGGTGTGAGCAGCGGTGGACAGGGTGAGAGGCACAGTACCTGTTGGCAGTAATTTAATAAACAAAGCGAAAGTCAAGTTTGCTTTCGTTAATGATTAATCAGTCAAAATAAACTAAAAGTAAACAATCCTAGTTTGTTTTTCAGCACATTTTTCCTGTTAACTGTCTGATCAATTTAACAGATTTACTTTGGGTGGAAAATATTTTCAAACCATAAATGTTTGGTTCTGTTAAGCAGCAAATGAAATGGCAAACATGATGCTCCACAGGACAGAAAATTAAGTTTTTGAGCAGGGTAATGGTTATAACCATAAGCAGCCTGTCAAAAAGATGACATCAGACTCAACTAAGAAGAATAGTCAACTGAACCACCTGGCATTTTTTCCCTCTGACAGCTGTAAAGGCTGAGGTTCTGAGACTTTTGCTTACAATGCACTGGTAAATGCACTGGATTTGATCACCACTAAAGTGTTATTTTCTTATTAATATTTTAGTTGTATTTAATTAGTGTGTGACAACATTATATAATGTAGCCCATTTTGTCAATATATATCACTTGAACAGTAATTTTTCTTTTCTTTAAGAGGTATTAAAATTCTAATTTTCAAATTCAAATTTTATTTGTCACATACAGTCATACACAGTACGATATGCAGTGAAATGCTTATACGACTGCTCCGTGACCTTAAATATTTTTACAAATGAAAACTATAAAACTATAAAACAAGATTCCAGCAAAATTAAAATGACTTAAGTAATAAATTAGTGCAAGGTATTGTGAAACACTATAGAGCAAAAGCTTTGATGACAAGGAAAGAAGGGGAAGAAGACACCAACACCAATTTTATGACCAATAATAACTCTAATAGCAAATCAATGCTGTTATGCTTATTATGCTAATAAATAAGAAAATAAATAACTACCAAATGTGATATTTTATACATAGAACATTCATATATTAATGAAATACTGCCCACTAAATCTAATTCATAATTAATAAATTTTATATATACACAGTCTAATGTAAAATTTTAGGCATACCTTGCTAAATGGCAGATGTTGGTGATTTTTTTAATTGAAAAGATGCTAACACAGTTTCTCTTGAAAATGGAAATAAAATGCACAATATTATCATCAAACATTGGTGCATAGTTACTTTTTATGTCATAAATTGAACAAAGTAAAAAAAAAAAAAAACATTATTGTGGCACTGTGCAAAAGTTTGGGCACCCTCCATGAGCAGTACTTATTAACACCTCCTCTTGCAGATATCAAAACACTTTTATAGCCAGCTAAAAGTCTTTCAGTTCTTGTACTTGGGATTTTCTTCCATTCTTCCTTGCAAAAGGCTTCTAGTTCTGTAATATTATTTGGTCGTCTTATATGCACAGCTCTTTTAAGATCTACCCACAAATTTTCAACGATGTTTAAATTAGGGGACTGTGATGGCCATTCCAAAACCTTCAGCATGAGGAATTTCCATAGTGGATTTCAAAGTATGTTTAGGATCATTTGTCCTGTTGTAGAAGCTCTTCTTTTCAGCTTCAGCTTTTTTACAGATGGTGTGATGTTTGCTTCCAGAATTTGCTGGTATTTAGTGGAATCCATTCTTCCCTCAACCCGTGTAATGTTTCCTGCAGCCACTGGCTGCAACAGAACTCCAAAGCATGATAAATGCACCCCCATGATTAATAGTTGGCGAGGTGTTCTTTTCATGAAATGCTGCTCCTTTTTTTTTTCTAAACATGCCGTTGCTGATGGTGGCCAAAGACTTCTATTTTAACTTCATCAGTCCACAGCACTTGTTTCCAAAACACATCAGGCTTCTGTTGATGTTCTGTTGCTTTTGCCAAATAATTAGTATTTATACTTATGATATTGGATTTTATAATGGGGATGCAGGTAAGTTTTTCTTCTGCTGACTCTTCCATGAAGGTCTTGTAGAACGGTTCACCACCACTACCGAGTCTGTTAAATTTCCTGCAGGTTTTTTGCAGTCAAATGTTTTTTTTTTTTTTTTTGTCTTTCTGACCAGCATACTAGCAGTTCTCTCCCAGTGTTTTCTTGGTCTTCCAGATCTCATCTTGACCTCCACAATTCCCCTGAACTGCCATCTCTTAATGACATTTCTCACTGTGGAAACTGCAAGCTGACAACACTTTGCTATCTTCTCGTAGCCTTCTCCTGCATTCTGGCGATCAATAACTTTCATTTTCTTACACAGTTGCTTAGAGGAACCCATGGTTGTTGAGTGTCCGCAAGTGTGTGCACAACGTTTGAATAGTCAAAGTATTTGTAAAGCTTTGAAATTGTCATTTACTCATGACAGCTGTTGCCATGCATCAGATCTAACGAGCTGATTAAGGTCTGAAACCTTGTAAAAATAATCTTAGACTCTGGAACACCTAGGGTGCCCAAACCTTTGCACAGTGTCATGATAATGTTTTTATTTCTTATTTTGTTCAGTTTATGGCATAAGAAGTAACTATGCATCAATGTTTGCTGAAAATATTGTGGACTTTCTTCCATTTCTGAGAGATATTGTGTTAACACCTTTTCAATTAAAAAATACACCAAAAACTGAGTATCATGTATTACACATGTGCTTCTTGTTTTGACACCGAGTCTCACGTGATCACAACTGAGCTAATGGGTTTTCTCTCCCCTGCTCGGCTAATGGGTAATCGTCGCCCCTGCTCGGTCTTAGAACGTCTCTTACTGGTATAATCAATGTCCGTGCGCGCGTGTACGCAGTGTATAACACTGTGACCACGCATGTGCGTGTAAAACATCTTTTATTGAGTGTTTGTAGGTGTGTCTGTACAGCGCACTTGTACTGTTTTCTATAGCATGTGTGTATGCACATATAAAGCAAAAGAAAGTCTCATTAGAGAAGTTAAAGATCCATTTTCTTTATCTGTATCAGCCTGCAGTGCATGTGCATCATTTGATGTCATGCACTTACACACACGCACACACACTTGCACTCCCTGCCCACCGTCGCCTTCACACATAAACACACACACACACACTCTTCTCTACACAAAAACACTGCTCTGTTGCGATTCTTTTCAAAGATAACGTGCAGGTTAAACACACACAATTTAGATTATTTTTATGTTTAAAATTATGTTTATTTTTTTGAGCTGTGGAATGAATACTTTAAGTTTCCATTATTTTTTATGGGCAGATATGAAGTGTTTTGATATACAAGCTCGCTTCCAGAACGACTTGTGCTCGTAATCCAAGGTTCCACTGTATATAAATACTAATTATTTGGCAATAGCATAAGATCAGCTTTAACTTTAAAGGGAGTTATAATCGAAAAAATAGCCTTTATATTTTGGTTGTAATCTCATAATTAGAAGTAAGACATTTTTTGCCATAATATTTTCCCTTTCTAGGACAGGTTTTGCTGTAAATGACACAAGAGAGTAGGGAAGTAAAAAAATAAAAATAAAAAATTAACACAACATGTAAAACTCACCAGTGAGACACAAGAGAAAAAGATTTAGCTTCATGATGGAGCTGCAAATGTTGAAATAAAATACTGTTAATTGCATCATGTTAAATGTACTGACAATAAGAGAACCAATGATTAATTTAAAGTGTGAGGCCTTATATGAAGAAAAGTCCCACTTTAATATCCTTTTAAAAGGTATAACCATATTATGCTATATGCAAATTTTTGCATAATTCCAGGAAATCCTAATCTGCCACAGATCGTTTAGGACTGTATTATGTTATAAAATATATTCATAAAGCATAAGTATTAACAGTATAAACCATCAGATATGCTATGTACAACTCAGTCACCAATTATTCAGTAAATGTTTGTATCTCCCTACTATTATTTTAATATAACTTGGACAAACAGCATTAACATTTTTAAGAGGGTCACTGAGAGATTTATAAACCCTTTCATAGAGCACCTTTGGTCACAGCAACATCTGTGAATGGGTTAATCGCCGGTATCATACAATATATGCAGCATATAGTTTCCCTGTGCAAGTAAAACCAAGTAAAAAATGTCAGACTATAAGAGTCCAACTTCATAGCCTACCTGTGAAGAAAAGATGTTGTGGCTGTTGTTTCTTCTGAAGCTCTTTGTTTCTGAACCTAGCTGCAAGTGATTCTTTCTAAGTCTTAATTTGGTAGTGATCTCTTTAAATTTCTGATTTCTTATGCAAATCTTTTGAAGCGTCTAGGGAATAGATAATAGAAGAAATTTACAATATGGAGAACTAATTTCCCTAAGGTATGAGTCCGCTTATTTAAACAAAAGCATAACATGGAAATACTCATTGATGTCCTTAGTCAACCTCCAATATTAGAAAAGAAACAGGCTTCATGTTTAGTGTTGAATTACCCAGATGGTTATAGACACACTGCCTGTACTGTAGCAATAACAGTTCTAAAGTACTATAACGTTCTAAAGTTCTATTCAACTATACTGTTCCAGGGGACACATTTTCAAAAAGCTAAGAGACTGTGGCCCAGACATTTCCCTAAACTGTTACTCTCATTATGAACTTACACTTGACACAACATGCCACCACATTCAACACTTATTTTTACTTCAATTCAGATATCACAGCATAATCAGAAAAAAAATGTATATAGTACTTGTTTTAAAATAACTAGGTCACATCACATTTAATTATGGTTACTTAATATAACAGCTGCATCTAATCTTACAAATAACCATGTCTATTGTTTAGCACAGAAATACAGCATCTTCTCATGTAAACATTTAGCCATTTTTTATTAAACATAACTAGGATGCATCACAGGCTTTAATTCTCATTGTCAGTAAATAGCTTTTATTTTTTTAGCATGGCGCTGCTTTTACACGATTTTCCTGGAGCGCACCAGAAAAGCTGCTACTGAAACTTTCTAAAGATTCCCTTTAAACCGAGCACCTGTTTTTGGTTACATCAGAAATATGTCCAGTGAGTATTTTGTGGCTGTTCACAGGTAAATATTGTTTCTGTTGCTGGCAGGCCATGATTTTATAAACAGTTTTTACTAATTAACCTTACATCACACCAGTACATTACAAAGTGACTTCACCTCTCCCAAGTGCCCATATGTAAGAGAGTTTCCACTAGAGAGAAAAGAAAGATGAAGGATATAGGAGTATGGACAGAAGAGTCTGTGTCTAGCCTGCAATTGGGACATTTTAAATCTAAATCACTTTGTAGTCCTGCTTACAAAGAAAAAAACAAACAAATCTTTAAGCAGGGAGCAGGTCCTGATTTGCATCCGGCTAAAAAAGAGGTAAAGGTTGACATTTTAAAAGCTAAAAAAACAAACAAACTACAAAGTAGAATTGGAGAACAAGATGGCTCGAAAAAAAATTTGGTTTGACTTGGGCGTGTATGAAAATTATAGCAGGCCATCACAAAAAAAATTTAGTGACAGATTATTTAAAGGTTTTTATTATTATATAAGAAAACTCAACTGCGTTCCCCTCACCCTGTTCAAGACCACAGAGGATAGAGGACGAATATCAGCAGTAGTGGTCAGCACAGCAACAACGAGATGATCAGCTTATCACTAAGGTGAACTATATCATGCTGCAAAGAACTGGGAGCATATGCAGACTCTTCTAAAGGAAGGTGCAGCACTCCAGAGGCAGTTCGCCCAGTTTGCAAAGGAGGAGAGTAAACCAACCTTTAGTAAACCAACTGTTAATTTATGCTGCTTGTACGGTTTTCTCATGGTTCATGTTTTTGTTTTAGTTCTCTTGTCATAGCTTCATGTTTAGTTTGTGTTTGCTTATCTTTATTAAAATCTTATCCTCTGCAAATATGACTTGCCTGATAAAGCTGACACGTGACACCTGTACTTAAATATGTAGCTTTTTTGTTGAATTAAATTTTAGGCTAATGTTAAACTCTTGCATTTAAAGTTATTTAGTATTGTTTAAATGCTGAGCTAGGTCTTTAAGTGAGAAAACTTACAAGGAAAGATTACAAGGAACAGGCTATATTTAATTAATCATAAGATGGTGCAGAGGCGGCAGGAGCATGGCGTCCATGAGCCCGTGCGGAGGCAGCTCACTGTCCTCCTCGATGCAGGACAGCGGAGGCAGCTCGCTGTCTTCCTCGATGCAGGACGGTGGAGGTGGAGGCAGCTCGCTGTCCTTCTCAATGCAGGACAGTGGAGGTGGAGGCAGCTCGCTGTCCTTCTCGATGCAGGTCAGCGGAGGAAGCTCGCTGTCCTCCTTGGTGCAGGGCGGCGGAGGCGGAGGAAGCTCGCTGTCCTCCTCGCTGCGCGGAGGCGGAGGCAGCTCGCTGTCCTCCTTGATGCAGGGCAGTGGAGGCTGAGGCAGCTTGCTGTCCTCCTCGATGCAGGGCAGTGGGGGAACTGGCTCATGCCTTTTGGGGAACTCTGGTAGGTCTGGGCCTGCTGCGAGGCTGGCTGGAGGATCTGGGCCTCCACTGAGGCTAGCTGGAGGGTCTGGGCCTCCACTGAGGCTGGCTGGAGGGTCTGGGCCTCCACTGAGGCTGGATAGAGACTGGGTGCTGGCCTTGACGCCAGCTGCCTCTTTGTCTACCTTCGCCAGCTGTTCCTGAAACAATGCCCCCAGCTCCAGCAGGGTTTGCATTTGGCCCCGATCTCCCGTCAAGCAGCAAATGTTTATCTGCTGGATCAGAGCCTGGCTAGTTGGTGGAGCTCCAGCCTCCATCGTTGAAGCTCCACGCCATCCGCCCTCTGATCACCAGCAGACACATGTTCACCCTCTCCAGCTTCTCTTTGAGGTGCTCCACCGGCAGTTGTTCTGGCGCGCCCCAAGTTGTCCACCGGATGGCAAGCCGACTCCCCAAAAAGGTCACTTACCCCGGCGTCACAGTCACAGCCCTCCCCAAAAAATTTTCCCGGGGAGGCTCCTCTGCTATACCATTTTGTGGGTCTTGCATTCTGTTACGGGTACTGTGAACAAAAGGAACAGAACATGAACTTAAACCAGGGATAAACTAAACATGGAGCTACACAGACTAGGGGTTACAAACAGACTGAGAGACAGACAGGCTAGGAGACAGACAAAGGCCAGGAGACAGACAAAGGCCAGGAGAACACAGAGCCAGGAGAACACAGAGCCAGGAGGACACAGAGCCAGGAGGACACAGAGCCAGGAGGACACAGAGCCAGGAGGACACAGAGCCAGGAGGACACAGAACTAGGAGGACACAGAACTAGGAGAACATACAGCTAGAAGAACGCAGAGCTAGAAGCATGCATAGCTAAACATCAAACCAAAACAAACAGTAACCCAACACGAACAGATGCAAGACAAGGACAAACTGAACACAGGAACATTTATAACCAAACTAATGAGCAACCTCGGTTCAGGTGAGCACCACATCACCTGACCAAGGTGCATTCTAGGGAATACAGTTCAACATAAAAAAATAAAAATGAAAACAAAAGGAAACAAAATGGAGTCTCAGGGCGCTTTGTCATAGGTACGACTACTGCACCCACTGTTTCTTGGCTGTGACCATCCATTTAGTTATAAAGTTTAATGGCCACAGGAAGGTAAGAAGACCTGCAAAAGGATCCTGCCTCAAATGCACAATGCCGAACTTTTATCACCTGCACCCACTAGGGGTGAAAAGACACTAGGCTATTGTTACACTACAACCAAGGATGGCTACAAGACACAACCTCACCTCCGGATCGGTAAATCTGACCACAATGCCGCCTTCCTCATGCCAAAATATAAACAAAGGCGCAATGAGGAAGTTCCGGCTGTACTACAGGACAAAACTAGAGTCGCAACTCCAACTGAGTGACTCTAGTAGTGGGATTAAGGACAATAATGGACAATAAAGCACCAACACCCAGTATGACAAATGCGAACATGTTTCTGGCAGATGAGCTAAACACTTTCTATGCTTTCATCGAGGCTGTGGCTAACAATGCTAATAGTCCTAGCAAAGCTAACTAGGCTAACAACACTAGTAGTGCTAATGGCTGCAGACAGAAAGAGAATGACGATATTCTCAAGTACTTTGGGTAGTTGCTCAGTCTTCATAATCTCTTTACTACTGTACACACTAGATCCACTACAGTTTGCTTATCTCCCAATCAGCTCAACAGATGATGTAATCTCTCACCTGGAAACTAGAAAGCATGCATGCATGCGAGCATTTATTATTCAGCATTTAACACTAGAATTCTCTCCACACTCACCACCAAATTGGGGCACCAGCCATGGGAGGGATGTAAATAACAAAAGCATGGGAAAACTCTATGGACAAATCATATGGACGTAGACATACTGCTAATAGTTCAATGTCTGGGCTAGACAAATGTTCCTTCACTATAATGTGTCCAGGATTGCATCATCTTTTGTTCACATATATCGCGACCCACGTTTCCTTTCTTCCTGTCGCTATTGCTGCAATTTCTGGCTGCCTGCACTAACCGCCAACTAAAAAGCTATCTCATTGAATCTCATAGTTTAGTATATGTTTTTATGCAGCCAAATTTCTGTGAAACACATAACAGAAGCTTTGCAAAGCTTTCACACTTTGGTATGATAGTAGTTTATCCATCTTATTAATTAATGATCTTATGTTTCCCATTACGATAGAGGGAAGAAACTCATATTAATTATATTAATATAATATCAAAAATCATATTGAACTATGTATTTTCTTTTTTCCGTAGTGTTACGTGTGCGATATGGATAGCCGCACCACGTGATGTTTTAATGATAAGAGCCCTGGCGCAGGGCTTTAGAGGGAGTCAACGAAATATGAGTAGGTGAGAGTCCTTATGATATGCACAGGAAGACTTTCCCATTTGAAGATGACATGGGATTATTAATTAAGAAACCCAAAATGAAACAGAAAAAACTGAAAATACAAACTAAACAGAGCTCCGTCATCTACATGAGAACGGACGGGGCTCTGGAAACTAATGAAACTGAACTGTTGCGTGTCTCTCTCTCTCTCTCTCACTCGCTCGATGGCGTCTTAGACAGGCAGATGCTGGGACTTTGCTTCCGTTTCTCAACAGCACACTGTCTGTCCATCTTTTCTTTTTTTCTTTCTTCCTTTCTTTCTTCTGTTTTCTGTCTTTTACTTTGGCCCTGATACCTTACCAGTGCTACCTAATGATCATTTGATGTGCCGAGGTATCAGGGCCCTTTATATAAATGCGGCTCATTCAGGCTGATTGCCTGATGGCGTTGTTGTCTGGCAACTGTGTGTCTCTGAATATGCCATACACGGGGGTGGGGCTAAGAAACATCCATTTCGGTTTATTAACCCGTGCAGTGTAGGTTTAGTATTCAGTGCGCAACTATATTATAACACTCAAAGACCTTTTATTTGGGGTAAAGTGACCGATGTGTCTAACTTTTTTCAGCAGAGCTTCTGTTTTACTGAATAATCCACAACTTTTCAGGAATATGTAAGACCTTTTAACACTTGAATTAGATGAATATCATCAATGTCAGAATATCATCATCACATCCCTCCCCCCAAACAGAGCAGCAATGGGAATTTACTTACATACATCTTAACAGAGTCGTTTACATAATGTACACATTTAAACAATTTATTCTCACAAGGTTACGTTACAACAAGCTAAAATCTGATTACAAAACAACACTGAAAATTTTCAGTGAAGAGTTTTAGAAAATCTTCACTTTGGAAGAAAACTTTTCTGACTTTCTGAATGCTCCATTTTCAATGACCAAAACTGCATTTGCATATGGATGAACCCATGCCATGAAAATCCAAAACCAAAGACAAAAATCTTTTAATATTTTTAAAAGTACTCAACTATGTGTGGACATAACCTACTCTTATTACTTATTTCTCTTCAATCTCTGGTCTCATTTGCCATATTGTTTTAGAATGAGTTATTCAGAATTGGGCAGCACAGTGGTGTAGTGGTTAGCACTGTCGCCTTAAGAATGTGTGCTTTTTCATGCGAAAACCCGCAATTCGACGCACCATGCCGCGAGATCCCACAAGCAACATTCGGGAATTTAAATAAATGTGCTGTGATTCATCTAAAGCCAGACCACGTACAACGAAGAATTGTGTATAATTAGTTAGCCTAAAACAATATTGTTTCCAATGCTGAAGCAAAATCGTTGTTTAAAATGTTTCTTATATAGTTTTTATAATGTCTTAACAAGGACAAAACAATGAAAGACATGGCAATGCCTCGGAATAAATGCTCTTTAAATTAATTTGATTTCCTAGATAGTAGTCGACATTGAGCACCATCAGGAGACATAAATATATATATATATATATATATATATATATATATATATATATATATATATGGGTGTGCTGTTGGCAAATACTGTAGGAGGGGGCGGGGTTGTAGATGAATTAACAAGACAGAGCGGACATCTCTGTCTTTATTCATTTATTTCTCCAGCAAAACAGAAACAGACTTTTCATTTCCGTTTTTTTTTTCTTCCTAATAATAATGAATGGAGAAAGCGCAATCAAAGGCCAGGGATTCTGTGTGCTGTCACCTTGTATTCAGCAAGTAGCATATATTTTTGTGTTTGTTGCATTTCTGGCAGATTATGTCTGCAGTTTCATAACAATACAACAATATTGTTTTATTATACTTATCATATTTTTTTTTATTCTTTGTTGTACCTCGTCTTTTTGCACACATACGTGGGTGCGTTACAATAATAATAATAATAATAATAATAAAAATAATAATAATAACTTTCCAGCTACTACTACTAATAATAATGGAGAAAGTGTCAAAGAAGAATCATCATTGAAGGAGAGAAGAAAATGAGGAATCAATACATATTAGTATTTACAGTTTGAGTTCGTGTAACATCTGTACCTCCACAGCTCAGGGGAATAAGATCAAGTTACCCGGATTACTGAGTTGATGCTTTGTCCCCACCTAGTGTGTCTATGTATGTACTACCAGCACTTAAGCACTAAACACGAGCACCTGTGATTCCCTTGTGTGTCTGACTATTTATTCCAGTCGAACCCGTAGGGATTCGCCTGTTCACTGTTGTGCACGTCTCACGTCTTCACCCGGTTGTCTTAATGTATGTGTCTACTTTTCCCCTCTCACTCCCAGGACTGAACGGTGTCTGCAGGTGTGGGATACTTTGAGGAGAAGGAATTCCTCAACCCGTCGCATGGACTTTGCAAGTGTTTCATTTCGCTGTTTTTCTCCTCCCGTGTGAGAGTTTTGTTTTGACCCACCTGCAGACCCAGTCTGGGAGATTTTTTTAAGACCGCTGAGCGAGTCCAGAGACGTTGTGTTATAAGAAAAGAAATAAAATATATACTTGTGAACATGGAATCTGCATGTGCGTCTGATTCTTCTCGGGGAGACATGACAGTTCGACACGGTTATGAGCTCTGTTGCTTGCTGTCAATGGGCGCCTAAGAGAGAGTAACACATTTTCGGCTTCAATAGACACACAATATCTCAGATTGAAACATGACTGCCCCCTACAGGTAATGAATGTCATTTTCACAGCTTCCCGAAGAGATCCCTTTTATCGAAACGTGCGTTCTTAATGGCCAGATCTGTAAGTCTCCTGGGATAGGAAATACAGGATTCAGCGGTATAGACGATGAGTGAGCGGAGGGTGAGAGTATTTTAAATTGTTTATCCTCATAATTTAAGGTTGCATTCAAATCTTTTTGAAATATTGACCATCTTAAGTAATAACTCTGTGATTGCTGCTTTATCTAAATTTATTTTTATTCTTAGTTACCTTTTTTTTTTTTTTAACGTTTTTTTCTGCTGCATGTTTGTTTTAGGGTGAATTAGTTTTGCTTGAAAAATATTGCGAATGATTCCTTATTTAAATATTTAATTAACAATTTACACTTAAATATTGAACTTGGAAATATTTTATCTGACAAGAATTTAATAAGCACAATGGAATAATAAGTGGTCGTTTAATTTAAAGATGTCTAATTTAAGAAAAAGAAGAAAATAGATGGAATTGAAAAAGAACATTACAGGGGTTGGACAATGGCACTGAAACACTGGCCAATTTAGTGTTGAAGGTTTCATGGCTAAATTTGACCAGTCTGGTGGCCAATCTTCATTGATTGCACATTCCACCAGTAAGAGCAGAGTGTGAAGGTTTATTTGAAGATTTAGCAGAGTTAAAAAAAAAAAAAACATTTTGATTAAAATATCACAACGCCCACACCATTATGGGTGACATATCAGAGTTCAAAAGAGGACAAGTTGTTTGTTACGCGTCCCCCTGGCATCTCTGTGACCAATACAGCAAATCTTTGTGTATCAAGAACCACGATATACAGGGTAATGTCAGCACACCACCAAGAAGGATGAACCACATCCAACAGAAGTAACTTTGAATGCCAGAGGAAGCTGCTGAGAGGGATAGTGCGAACCTGGATTGTACCCAAAAATCCCCAAAGAAGCATACCACCCAGACTGTTGCATGCCCAGAGTGAAGCATGGGGGTGGATCAGTGATAGTTTGGGCTTCGATATCATGCCATTCCCAAGGTCCAATACTGGTGCTAGATGGGCGCGTCACTGCCAAGGACTACCGAACCATTCTGGAGGACCATGTGCACCCAATGGTTCAAACATTGTATCATGAAGGTGGTGCTGTGTATCAGGATGATAATGCACCAATACAAACAGCAAGACTGGTGACAGAGTGGTTTGATGAACATGAAAGTAAATTTGAACATTTCTTATGACCTGCACAGTCACCTGATCTAAATATTATTGAGCCACTTTGGGGTGATTTGGATGAGCGAGTCAGAAAACGTTTTCCTCCACCAGCATCACATCGTGACCTGAACACTATTCTGCAAGAAGAACGGCTCAAAATTTATCTGGCCACTGTGCAGGACTTTTACTGTATTTGTCATTCTCAAGACGAATTGATGCTGTATTGGCTGCAAAAGGAGGAGCCCGACACCATACTAATGAATGAAAGTGGTATATAATTATATATTTAAATAAGTTTAAAGTATATTTAAAGAAGAAAGCATATGTATGCATATTATAAATAATAAATATTATTCAAAAATATTATACTTGTAATATTTTCCCATGCCCCCTACTGAGTTGGAGATGTAAATGTTGTTCTTGTTTACCTTATGTTAAAAAGAGGAATAACTCATTTCAGCTTGCAGCTTAGTATAGGTTTGAACATTACAGGCAGTGGTCAAATTGTAAAAAAACTATAAAATCAGGGAGGATGGTGTGGTCAATTATTATTATTATTATTATTATTATTATTATTATTATTATATGTTTTGAGGGTGGGGGTATACAACTAACCATACAAAATGATTGAGAAATATGTAAAATTAAGAACAGTTTTGTTAATAAAATGTAAGCTCAAATGAATCAACGTGGAGGATTATAAGAGTTGAATAAAATCTATATAAACATTATTAATAAATTAATTTAATTAAATAGTATTGTAGTATGACTATGCAAATCAAATCAAATTCCTGTCTCTCTCCTTCTCTCTTCCTCCCTCTCTCACACACACAAATCATTAAATTGAATGACTACTGTCTTACAACTGTCTTTAAATATTACGCAAATCGATCATCCAGTATCATACTGTTATTATTGTATAAAAGCACCACCATGTCTCCATCAAACTCCCTTCATGCACATTACTTCACTACCACTATTTTACTTTGTTTTTGCACTACCTAGTATAGTACATATGATGCTCACAGGGCAGCCTGCCCTACTTTACAATCTTCCTTATGTACTCTATACTGCACACACTCAGGACCCTCTCACCTTATTTAATAACAAGCAATATGTTGTGTAACTACTGTGTTATTACTTGTACAGTGTTTTTATGTTTGTCTGTACTCTGAGAGCTACAAACAGCCGGAACCAAATTCCTTGTATGTCTCAGCATACATGGCGAATAAAACCCGATTCTGATTCTGATGAATATTGTGACATTTAAAAATGTAGGTGAAACCACGAAATCTAATGAAAAAACAAAACCTCTTATTTAAATTGAATGAAATTACACAAATAAGGTAAAGACCTCGTCTTTTATAATCATTAAAGCTGCCTGTCATTTTGAAAACTCCTGTGTTAAACTGAATCCATCGTTTCATTGCGTCTCCCTAAGAGGATTTGTGTATATGTACTGTATCATACCTTCAGTTCTCTGTCAAAAGCTGAGCTTGAACTGTTCTCTTGGCCAGTGCATAAAATGACAAACTTGCGTGAGCTTGTGAGCAGTGCTTTACAATGTTAAATTCTAATTGGATAATTGCTGTTATTTATAGATTTGTAGATGCTCATACATAGAGAGTTTTAATATTTTATTTTAATGACAAATTTTACATAATACACAACATTATTAATCTAAAGGGAATGGTAAGGCGGATGGTGGTTTTACAGAGAGGATGGTTTTTTGTCATTTTATTGTTATTTTTTAACATGTGGGATGCCATTCCCCTGCATCCCCTCCCAAATCAAGCCCTGGTTAGAGGTACTTTTTTATTGCTTTATTTTGTTGTGGAAGATGTTTCCATCTGGTTGCACCCTCCAGGTTACTGTGATGCTCTCCAACAGGCCATTTTCCTCCAGTTTCTTCTTGAGCTGAACATCAGAATTATCATTTTATTACTCAATCCTGAAGGAGAATAACATTTTACCCTTAAACCAAATAATAAAAGTAGTAACATGGTTAGGCATAACAAGAATTTCAGCAGGTGAGTCATGAAACAAAAAGATGTGCTGCAACTCACCTGCTCTAAAATCGATGATTTCACATCAGGATTAAACACACTCACATCAGACTTCACCTGCAGTCTCACTATCTGACCCCTGGTTGTGTAAACTTGAAACACAGACACAGTTGTTTTTTATTTAGTAATAGTAAATAGTAGGTAACCTTGTAAATCCTTTCTGTCTTAACTTTATAAGCTCACATGAATTTGGGTCAGTACTCACGGGTGTGGCAGACAACATAATGTAGGTTGGTGCATAGTTCATCATAATACTTATTGTTATAAACCACTGCACAATTCTCAGCATTCGAAGCGTAATCAGGTTGTCCAAGAGCCCATGTGGCATTTAAAGCTATTGTCCCATCTGACCACTTCCATGTGTCTCTGTATAGTCCAAGCCAGGAATCACCCTGGCTAATCTTTATCTGCACTAAAGTGGCATCATCTGAGCTGTTAAGGGAGCTTGCCAAGTCTGTATGATATATTCTGCAGTAAGTCTGAGCTCCAGACCAGGTCAATTGAGGACTAGGGATGCCAATGAACTTGTTAGCACCACTAAATTTTGCTGTAGAGTAAAAAACACACACAGCTCTGAAAAAGTGAAACAAACAAATTTTCTCTTTCTCTCTGTACACACATATCTTTACCTCAAATCTGCCTTTATAAACTGCTCACAATTCGTGAATACCCCAGTATTTGGTGTGGATTTTTTGGTTGGATTCATGAATGCATCTTTTTCATGATGTCTCCTATAATTTCTGGCATTTAAATGAACATTTAGAACATTTAAAAATTAACTTTTAAAACGGGGCAGCTTTAACAAATTAAAAAAAAATGGAAGGAAGTTAGCTTATATTTGAGGAAGGGTCAGTAACTATCAGTGTGTCTAGAGGAAAATGAGAAACGTTTTGGGTTACTTGGCTGTAACCCTGTTCCCTGATAAAGCGGGAACAAGATGCTGCGTGAAAACGCTATGGGAACATCTCTTTGTTTTCCGGATGTGAAGCCTGTGTATGTCAAAACCGCCGAATACTTTGGCTTATAATTTCTGCCAGGCATGACGACACCGAATAAGATGAACCTGCAGGTTATAAATAGGAGTGAACTGGAAACATCCTCAGGTCAATATTTTCTGAAGGACGTCCAGTCACGCCAGCAGTGCATTGAAATGCAGCATCTCGTTCCCACTTTATCAAGGAACAGGGTTACAGCCAAGTAACCCGAGACGTTCCCTTTCAAAAGTTACACTTGATGCTGCGTGAAAACGCTATGGGAACGAGAATACCAACACCGCAAGTGCCAGGTTGTGTAGCGTGTGCGCACAATAGCCAAGGAGGTCTCAGACTTAGCTCTGGGATGCTGACTCAAGGATCCACGAGCACGGAGTACCATTGACATCCAGACTATAAAATCTAACAAACGTGTGTGGAGAGGACCAGCCTGCCGCATCACACACCTGCTGCAGGGGGAGGCAATCCCCCTGGTTGAATGAGCCCTGATTCCCAGAGGCAAAGTGTGACCACGTGCCTCATAGGCTAGGGCAGTAGCATCTCTCACCCAGTGTGACAGAGTCTAGTGGCGGCCGCCCCTCAGATGCGACCCCCATGGCAAATAAAGAGCTGCTCTGACCTATGCCACTGGCTAGTGTGGTGAACGTAAATCCGAAGAGCACGTACTGGACACAGTAAGTGAAGTCTTTTCTGCTCCGGAGCTGAGAAAGGCAGAGGACAGAAGGCTTCGAGAAAGACTGGGTGCATGGTCAAGAATGGAACCTTGGGAAGATAGTTAGGGTGAGGATGCAGAATAGCTTTGACTAGCCCAGGGGCAAAGTCTAGGCAGGTTGGGGAGACTGACAGAGCCTGCAGATCCTCAATCATCTTCAAAGAAGTAATCGCCATAAGAAAAACCATCTTAAGAGACAGAAGCCTGACAGGTGCTGACTCTAGTGGTTCGAAAGGGGTGTCAGCCAGGCCTTCAAGTACGATAGCTAAGTCCCATGAAGGGACCATCGCTCTAGTGGGCGGCCTCAACCGTTTAACCTCCACAAATAAAACGGGCAACTAAATGGTGCTTTTCCACAGAAACCCCATCGGTCAGAGCATTAGAAATAGTGGCTATGTATGTTCTGACTGTACTAGGGTATAAGCCAGAGGACTGTTCTTGTGAACTCCAGCACTGAAACTATCTGGCAGTGGACTAGGTCTACATGTCTTACCATGCACCAACTTTCAAATACACTCCATTTGAGGTCTGCTCATAGCAGATGTTTCTCTGTGGTGACCGCGGCAGCCATAGAACGGCCAATAGCACGGGCCGTCTGCTTGGTGGCACAGAAAAAATAAATCTGTGGCTCGGCACCATCGATAGACCCGCCAGTGGTCAGAACTTTTAGCAGGTGACCTTGGTGTGCCTGCAAAACCGCCATGGTGAGCAGGGCAGCACCAGCCTAACCCGGTGCCTGAAAAGCTTTCCTCAACAACGGAGATGTTAGTCTACACGGCTTGGTGGCCAGTGTGGGCTTTTTCAGGGAGGATGAGCTCCCAGGAGAGAGATAGTTCGCAAGCATCTCTTCAATCTGGAGTATCATCATAGAACAGGGGATGAATAAGGCTTATTCCATGAAAGAGTTAACTCGTCATGGAGGTGGCCAAAAAAAGAGGAGGAACCCTCGTTGAGGCCCCTCCCCTGGCCACCCGACAGAAACCTCTCTAACTTTGAGCGCTTTGGTTTTTTTTTTTTTTTATTAATTAATTAATTAATTTCTATTCTTTATTCTCTATTCTTTATTTCTATTCTTTATTTTTGCGGTGAGAGAGGAAATCTATTCGGCTCCTCCACAAAAAGCGCCGGAGCGCGCTTCAGAAGCGGACGCTAAAACTTCCTGATCTGGGGAGAGCGCGAGAGAAAGGGGAAATACCGTCTCATGCGCGTCTGCCAGATAGGCACGCTATCTCCATGTAAGCAAGTGAGGAAGTCTCTTTCCCCCGCTCACAAGAAGCGTCGGAGCGCACTTGAGAAGTGGACGCTAAATCTGGGGAGAGCGCGAGAGAAAGGGGAAATACTGTCTCATACGCACGCGAGCCCCAGGAATGCACCTAATTCGGTGACTTGATGCCTGGCAGAGTATTCTGAAGTATTCGGTGGTTTTGACATACACAGGCTTCACAACCAGAGAACAAAGAGATGTTCCCATAGCGTTTTCATGCAGCATCTAGTGTAGCTTTTGAGAGGAAACACCTGACCCAACAATGCAGACTTCTTCAGTATCACCTCAGCATTGCCAAATCAATGTAGTTAATTCATGCTAAATATTATTATTTTTATCAAAATGTTTCTCTTTCTTTCTTTTTTTATTAAAATGTCTTAAACATAAAAAAATTATCAGAAACTTTAATGAAAAAGTGACAGAACAGGTAACGTTAGTTAATGTTAGAGAAAGTGTATTTACAGAGTTTTTATATTGAAGAAAGAGGTGAATTATTTGTGAATTATGAAAAGAGTTTGACTCGATCAAGCAAAGAAAGATGATTTTTTAAATGTCTAAGCCATACAACCATCACTAAATTAAACAAACCAAGATATTGACTCACCATTGTAGCATATGAAGGGTCTTAATAAATTACATGGTACAGCACACCACTGATTATTCAAAGCTAATACACCACATGACCTTCGTCCACCAATATCACCAGCCTCTAGAGGGTACCAGTTAATATAAGTGACATTCTTTAGTGGGAGGTCATTTAAGGACCAGCGCCAGCTATTAATATCATTCTGCAATCCGACCCAGGCACGTGATGCTGCCAGACCTTTGAGTGTTGCTTTTTCATTAAATCTTAACCAATCAGTATCACTGAGCATAATTGCCAGGTCTGTGTACATCACCCTGCAGTAATTCTGTGCAACAGGCCATGTCATTGGTGTCATGATCAGCTCATATCTGTGAGGGACTGTTAGCTTGATTGGTACAGAGATTGGAAGAAGACCTGTTGAAAACATTATTTTTAATAAAACACATGGTATAATTATACTGGTCTGTACTTGATAAAATGTATTCTCAGGGAGAATTAGTATAAAACAAAATAGATATAAATAAGATATAGCACTCTAATTTGCAGGATATATCATGTATTTCAGTGTTAGGATCCATTATAGATATGGTATTAATTTTAATTAGTTTACATACAGCATATGTTTTATTAATGTTTTATTGTTTTAATTTTTTATTACTGCAGCCTCAGCAACTACTGCACTATAATGAGCATTTGTATAATTTGTTTTTCCTATTTAAATGAATTATATATTTTTTTATATTAACCAGGTTAACTAATTTGGTTTAACTGCATATTGTGTCATAACATGATTAAAACAATATAGTTGTTTATTACTATAATGGAAAAAAAGTTAACATCCTTTATCTTTATTATTAACTTCTTTAAAGTTTTATTTATACAGAATTATTTATTATTTTTATAATGATTTGTATTCATTTATATTTCTCATTTGATAGATTAAATCTAATACCAGCATTTATTATATTTGGAATTCTATTGTATATACTAATACACATACAGTACATTCATTATGTAATATACTGAGTAGCAAAAATTATTTAAAATATTAATTTGTAAATTTTAAATTTATTTAAAATTCTCTCACCAGTGAGACTGAGGAGAAGAATATTCAGCTTCATTATAATCTGTGGAATTGCATAATATAATAATAATAATAATAATAATAATAATAATAATAATAATTACATGCAATGAGCATAAATACATACCTACAGGACAAAATAAAGTCCAACAGCTGGCACTTCTTCAAGAGATTAGTTTTTGATCTTTATTGTTTGCACACAAGCCTCTAAAAATCTTATGTTTACTTTTCCCCTCTTCTTTCTAGCGAAACAGAGATTACGACATTGTGTGACGCAGACTAATTTACATTTGACTTAAGCTTATCCTTAGCCATTGGACTTGCTATCAAAACAAAACCAAATGCTGCAAATTATTCTCAAATTTCAATACAGAAAGGAAGCAATGAATGAGTTCAGTATGGAATTGCTACACTCAAAAAAAATGCTGGGTTGTTTCTGTAAACACATTGTTGGGTTGTTCATGCTGGGTCAAAATTCTGGGTTATTTCAGGGACTTTAAACACATTGTTGGGTTGGGTAATGCTGGGTCAAATGAGATGTAGTGGGTCAATTACAAATGAACACCTGGTTGGTTTATTTTGACCCAACAACTGGTTCATTCTTTATTTCTCCAAACGGCAGCCTGCAAAATGTTTGAAATATTACTGTTATTGTGTCACAAAGTGTAGTTTTAAGAGGTGTTTAAGCGGGAATATATGTGTGTACAGCTCAAAACATCAATCGGTTATTAAAGATAGCATCTATTTAAAAAAGTGCCGCAACGATTTCTAAGATTTGAGCTCCAGGCAATCCTACAGTGCTCCGCGGTTATGTAGCCGCAAAACATAGCCTCATCTTGGCAGAAACTTCTGGAAACAACCGCTGGCTGTGGTGTCTCTAAAGTGGTTAAAACAGCATTTTTTTTTCCATTTTTCTTTTTCTTTTAATTTTTACTAACAGGTAATCTTTGGTATAATACGGTTATGGTATAATAATATCGCGGCTGTGAGAAGCATCCTGTACGCTGCGTTCTATTTGCACTATACCCGGAGTCCTCAAACCCTCGAGTGTGCACTTCCAAGTCAACTCCGCTCTTTGCGTTTTTGGAATTGACACACGGCATGAGGAACTTTCTGGATTCTTCACTTCTGAAACGGGGGGCACGAGGCCACTTAATGCTGACAGGATTTTATGGTAAGTTTATATAAATTTTTACCTAAATTTTAAATGTTGTAGTTGTGATAGAAGCAAGCATATTTCTATGTTAATTTGCTTTTCCACCGTTTTAGTCGCACTTTGATATGGGGGTGAGAGGAGGTCATGTTTTAATATTCTGTGCCAACAGTCGGCTATAGTGTATTTTATGATAAAAGTGCATTTGTAGCACACACACACAATCTTTAAAAAAAGCTGTGTGTGTGTGTGTGTGTGTGGAAAGTCTCTTGGCATATTTTTATATTTAATAGGTGTCAGAAGAAGCTATTGGGATACAGTATGTTTAATGACGGTCTTAATATGTCTTCTGTTTCTGTCTGTAAAAAAAAAAAATAGTTTTTTTGACCTAGCAGTTGGTTTATTCTTTGGAGAACTTTCTGGATTCTTCACTTCTGACTGGATCATGCTCAGAGCACACAGTATTTTATGGTAAGTTAATGTAAATTTAGACTTTTTTTTTAGTAACTTGTGGTAGGAGCAAGCATATTTTATTGTTTAAAATAAATGCTTTGATATTAATATTGTGTGGGATTAATATTGTTTTCCCATTCTGTTTTGTTATTCAAAAAATGAGAAAGTAATTTTATTACTCATTTTTGTCCATGTCTGCACTATAGCTCGTGCCTCCTATATAAAATATTGTGATATTTTTAAATACTCAATAAATAATATTAATGTCTTTTATCATATAGTATTTTAGGAGGTGATAGTCTGGTGCTACATCTAATATTTATTTGCAGTTCATATAAAGAAGAACTGCAGAAATAAAACTACAGTCATTTACAGATTAAACTGACTGCACTTGAAGCCCTGAATAAATCTTCAACTGTGCAACATTTCACTGCTTCTTCCTGAATTGCTTGACCTGGCCACTTGGATTAATGAATATTGTTATTAATATTGAATTAATATTGAATAAATAAAGTAAATGCCAATTCAGGAATGCTAACTTCAGTACACAGGGATAATATATATGTCATTAAAAAAAATCTTTATTTGTTTATTTATTTATTTTATTTATTTTTTATTATTATTATTTTATTTTATTTTTAATCTTTTTTTTGGGGGGGGGGGGGGTCCTCCCAGTGCTACCAGTGCAGATCAATCCCAGCTATTTGTTATCACCCTGAGGGTGGCTTCACTGTTGTCACGGTTACTGCTTGAAAGAGAGGCATGATAGCAGAGGTGGAAGTGATCAAAGGATTTTAATAACCAAAACAGGGAACAAATAGAACAGAACATGAACTGTAACCACCGGACATACAAACTATAAACATGACAAACTAAACCAGGAGTAAACTAAACATGACAGACTAACTAGACTAGACATTACAACCAGACAGAGACAGACAGGCTAGGAGATAGACAAAGGCCATTTACTACACTAATGAGCAACCTCAGTTCAGGTGAGCGCCACATCACCTGACTGAGGTGCATTCTGGGTATTCACAGAAAAGAACACAAACAGAAAAAACAAAGGAAGTCTCTGGGCGCCCTCTAGAGGTAATCCCTGACATTACCCCCCCCCAAAAGGCGCACCACCGGGGCGCCAAAGGAGGACGCGGACACCCTCCCCAAGGTCCCAGTACCGTCCTCCCCACAGCGAGGCTGCAAGGGATCTCCCCTTGGTGTGGAAAGGAGATTATTCCAAGTTTGGTGCCGAGGTCGGATGGCGGAGCGGTCACGGAATCCTCGAAGAGGGGCGACGGAGCGAGCACGGCGTCCTGGAACCCGTGCGGAGGCAGGAGCACGGCGTCCTGGAACCCGTGCGGAGGCGGCGGCAGGAGCACGGCGTCCACGAACCCGTGCGGAGGCAGGAGCACGGCGTCCTCGACGGCGGCGACGGAGGCGGCTCATCGTCCTCGGCGGCGCATGACGGCGGCGGCGGAGGAAGAGGCGGCTCGCTGTCCACTTCGGGGAACCCTGGAGGGTCAGGGCCTCCACTGCGGCGGGCTGGAGGGTCTGGGCCTCCACTGAGGCTGGCTGGAGGGTCTGGGCCTCCACTGAGGCTGGCTGGAGTCTGAGTGTTGAGCTTGGCGAGCTGGTTCTGGAGCAGTGCGCCCATCTCCAGCAGGGCTTGCATCCGTTCTTGGTCATTCACGGACCTGCACACATTGACCTGATGGATGAGCTCACCTGCCAGCTTTTGGAGCACTAGCCTCCACCGTTGATGCTCCTCACTCTCCTCCTTTTGAGGACACCCAGATTCCTTCCGAGGCGTTCCACCAGCAGTTGCTCCACTTGCTCCGGCGTGCCCCCAGTAGTTCCGCCGGAGGGCAAGCCGACTCCCCACGAATGTCACTTGCCCTGGCGTCACTGTCATAGCCCCCCCCAAAAAAATTTCCCAGGGGAGGCTCCTCTGCTATATTACTTTTTAGGTCTTGCATTCTGTCACGGTTACTGCTTGCCGGACGAAAGAGAGGCATGATAGCAGAGGTGAAAGTGATCAAAGGATTTTAATCATAACCAAAACAGGGAAGAAACAGAACAGAACATGAACTGTAACCACCGGACATACAAACTATAAACATGACAAACTAAACAAGGAGTAAACTAAACATGACAGACTAACTAGACTAGACATTACAACCAGACAGAGACAGACAGGCTAGGAGATAGACAAAGGCCAGGACAACACAGAGCCAGGAGAACATGGAGCCAGGAAGAACTCAGAGTCAGGAAGAACACAGAGCTAGGAAGAACACAGAGCTAGGAAGAACACAGAGCTAGGAAAACCATAGAGCTAGAAAGAACATACCAGACAAACAGTAACCCTAGACGAACAGATGCAAGACAAGGACAACATAGAACTCAGGAACATTTATAACCAACACTAATGAGCAACCTCAGTTCAGGTGAGCGCCACATCACCTGACTGAGGTGCATTCTGGGGATTAGAGTCCTTCACAGAAAAGAACACAAAGAAAACAGAAAAAACAAAGGAAGTCTCTGGGCGCTTTGTCGCCCTCCAGGGGTAATCCCTGACAACTGTAGAGTATATTTAAAAAAATATATATATATATATATATATATTTTTTTTTTTATTTATTTCAGAGCTGTATAGAGAGCTACCAAACAAATTTCATTGTATCATTACAGTGACAATAAAGTCTCTTTATCAGTGGTGGCTGGTGCAAAAATTATTTGGGGGGACGCAAACAAAATTTAAATTAAACTTTTAATACTTCTCTGTAAATAGCCATTTATCAGGTGATTGCGCATCATTATTACTAGTATAAAATAAAGTCCTGATTCACATCGCATCCAGTCAGCAGCTTCGCGTGCCGTAAGAAATGCTGGAAAAGACTCGTTGAGAATGGTCCAATCACATGAGACCAAATATTTAAAAACAATATTGATTTGCTAAGAACAAAAGTTGGAGGGTTCAGGGCGGACAGTGCTGCGCCCCAAGGATGATTTGACCAAATCCAATCAGTGCTCAGCCTCAAGTCACATGGTTTTCAAAAATTTATATGCTTACATAGACACTCGTTTGTCCGGTGCCCCGCGTACACGAACACAAAAGATACAGTTTAGATTTTTTAAATTGCAAATAAATTTTATTAACAAATACAGCGGAATAATGTTACTAAATCACTTTATTTCATTATTAAAATAAATAATTATTATGTTAAATAATTACATGTTAAAGTTCTTCTCTGCCTAACTTTAAGGGGGCGGCGCCACTGCTCTTTATCTTATCTATAGAGGGAAAGATAAGGCCAATAAGTGTGTGATTTCTAAATTTATTTGGGTTCCTCTCAAGATTTCTCCCTTTTGCCATCTCAGGAGTTTTTCCATGCCACAATTGCCCTCGGCTTGCTCATCACGGACTATCTAATCTTTTTGATTCATACACCTTTTTCACGCTTCCCTAATTTTCTTTAAATTTTGTAAACGCTGATTTGTGACAATGACAGTTGTTAAAAGCGCTGTACAAATTAAGTTTAATTGAATATTTGTATATTTTTCCAAACAATACAAAGCAGCCATAACATTAACATCACAACCATATAATATTGATTATCATATACCAGTAAACTGGTAAGAGGATCATGGGCACCAAAGGCACACCTACATCTGCAGTGACCAAAGACCAGCCTGTCTAGTCTAATGGACAAGACAATCAAGCACAAACTGCCAAAAAAGTCAAAGATGGTTATGACAGAAATGTATGGAAACACCCAGTGCACCACAGCTTAGCACACACAGGGCCTACAGTCAAAGATCCCAAGGCCACCATCTTGGCCCTCAAATTCCCCAGATCCAAATCTGATCAAGCAACCATGGGACAAGCAACCATCTTACAAACATGCAACCCACAGCACCCAAATCATCCTTTGCCAACATCCTGGTGTTGTTGATTTTACCTTTGAGGAGAGGCAGTGTGTTTGTTTTTATTTAAATTTATCTAGTCCATGAGATAGGTGAGATGGAAATCAGTCTCTATCATGTAAATCACAAACTGCTATTCTGTTGCCCAGGATGGCATTGCATATGATAATAAATTTAGAAACTAACTAACTAAATAAATAAATAAAAACATATCTAAAATTCTTATGTACAATGTTTTAGTTGTAATAGCTTTGATATTTTACAGATAAAATTTTATATTAGCTATCGAGTTTAACATAGTATAGGGTTTAATTGGTGTAGGACTCTTTAATGTTTTACTGTACTGATCCAAATACACTGTACTGTTAATTCAATCCAATTCTATTTTATTTTATTCATTTTAATATTATTGTCTTAATGGTCATTGTCTCAAAGCAGCTTCACAAAATTAAAAGAAAATTATGGAAAGTGAAGGAGCATGTAAAAATGTGTATACATCATAATGATCAGAGTCCCTGATGAGCAAGCCAAGGGTGACAGTGCCAAGGAAAAAAAAAACCCTGAAATGTCAATAGGAAGAAACCTTGAGAGGAACCAGACTCAACAGGGACTCACCCTCCACAATCTCCTGATGCCTCAGGATGGGTAAAAAAACAAAACAAAGAACAGGTGGAAAAGAATTAGCATAGTTGATGTTCATTATATTAACAGCACTAAATGAGAGTGCATTTAAATGTACTGGAGTATGAGGTTATGGGATAAATAGTGTGTATGCCAGGCTAATTAGATTTGTCTTTAGTCTGCATTTAAACTGGGTCACTGTGTCTGAGTCCAAAACATTATCAGGATGGCTATTTCAAAGTTCAGGAAGTAAATATAAAAACACTCTATCCCCTTTTGTGGACTTTGATATTCTGGGAACTACCTGAAATCCAGGACTTTGTGATCTTAAGGAGCGTGGTTTGTAATGTGTCAGAAGACCAGCTAGATATAAGGGAGCTAAACCATTTAGAGCCTTGTACTTAAGTAATGCTAGTTTGTAGTTACGAACAGGTAGCCAGTACAGGGATGATAATATTGGGGTTATATGATCATATGTTCCTAGTTAAAATCACAAATGACTTGTACTTAGCTTCAGACCAAAGCCTCATCTCAATACTCATTTTACTTGATCTTAGTGCTGCATTCAACACTATAGATCAAAATAATTCAGTAGATTGCTTACAAACATAGATGGTACATTGCTTTCACAAAGGTATTCAGAGACAGCGTTAAAATGGTTTATATCCCAGCTGTCCAATCAATGCATTTTTTCAATACCAGAGTCAGTTTTAGGATCTCTTCTGTTTTTCATATGCATGCTTCCCTTGAGTAACATCATTAAAAGACATGGGATTATTTTCCACTGCTATCCACTGCTATGCCAGCGTGTGGCCATGGACCCGCAGAAACTGGAGGTTGTGAGTCATTGGCCTCTAACCAAGACTCTTAAACAACTCCAGCGATTTCTCAGGTTTGCCAACTTCTATCGCCGCTTTATCCAGGACTATAGTACAGTTGCAGCTCCATTAACCGCTCTGACTCGTCCATCATCTCACCCCTTCAACCTTACCTCAGCTGCCATCTCCACCTTCCACGAACTCTGTCGCCTGACAAACGTTCATTGTGGAGGTGGACACTTCGGATGTGGGCGCCGGGGTCGTTCTCTCCCAGCATCCCTGCAGTTTCTGCTCCAAGAAATTTGACCCCCTCAGCAGCGATACGGAGTAGGGGACTGTGAGCTGCTGGCCATAAAGTGGGCCTTGGAGGAATGGCGACACTGGCTCCAGGGCGCCAGAGAGCCGTTCATCGTCTGGACCAATCATCAGAACCTCATCACTATCCGCACGCTGAAACAACTGAACCCCAGACAGGCGCGTTGGACACTGTTCTTTGAAAACTACAACTTCCACCTTATCCTGACAAACCATTCCTTGTGGAGGTGGACGCTTCAGATGTGGGCGTCGGGGCCATTCTCTCCCAGCACCCCTGCAGTCCAAGAACACCAAGGCCGATGCTCTCTCACGACAACACGAACCTGTTCTACAGCCTACCAAAATTCTCGCACCAATCAGTTGGGACTTAGAAATGAGGGTTCGCCAGGTGCAGACGCTACGTACCCGACGCAATCAGGA
The DNA here is from genome assembly GCA_013621035.1 of Clarias magur. Classification (NCBI taxonomy): domain Eukaryota; kingdom Metazoa; phylum Chordata; class Actinopteri; order Siluriformes; family Clariidae; genus Clarias; species Clarias magur. The sequence goes on along the minus strand of QNUK01000167.1, from coordinate 1,295,281 downwards.
CGTATTTCCTCCAGTGGGGACACTCCTCTCCCCTTTCTGGACACCCCGGGAGGCGATGGACCCTGCTGTTCATTCAACGTGCCTTCTGGTGGCCCAACATGAAGAAGGACATTGACGAGTTCGTCCAGGCATGCCTAGTGCGTGCCAGGTCCAAGGTCAACAACCAGCCATCACCAGGTGAACTTCAGCCACTCCCGGGTTCTTTCCGGCCCTGCACACACATTACCATCGATTTCATCACGGGCCTGTCGGTTTCCGAGGGAAAAGACACCATCCTTACCATCGTCAACCGGTTCTCCAAAGCTGTGCACCTGGTGGACCTCTCTAGACACCCGTCATCTAAAAGGACAGCCGAGCTGATATTAGAGCACATCGTCTGCCTGCATGGGTTCCCAAAGTACATCGTCTCAGACAGGGGGCCCCAGTTCACGTTCCGGTTCAGGAAGGTCTTCTGCCGTCTGATCAGTTCCACTGCAGTCTGTCCTCTGGCTACCACCCACAGACTAACGGTCAGACGGAGCGGACCAACCAACAACTGGAGCACTACCTGAGATGCTTTATTGCTGATCGCCAGTGCTCCTGGGCCCGCTACCTCATTTGGGCTGAATTGTCCCACATCCTCCACACATCCTCCGCCACCAACCTAAGCTCGTTTGAGGTATGCTACGATTTCCAGCCTCCGATGTTCGACCATCAAGAACCGGCGGTTGAAGTACCGTCGGCCCAACAGTTGGTTCGCCGGTGTCGACGGCTCTGGAAACAAGTAAACAACACCATCCGACGCACTGACACCCGCTACACTCTTCAGCATCGCCATCGACACCTACCGGGACGATTGTACCACGTAGGTGACAAGGTATGGCTATCAACAAAGAACCTACACCTACAAACAGAATCACGAAAGCTATCACCAAGATTCATTGGACCCTACTGCATCACCCTTCGGATCAACCCTGTCACCTACCGGCTCCATAAATTTTACCTCTGTACTGTATTTTACACAAAATAAATGCTATTACTTGTCCCTAGTGAAAAAGCCAGTAAGCCTTTTTTTTTAAAATTACATTTAAAAAATTATAAGGAACTTTACAATATACAAAACAAAATATTAGGTTTACAGGACCATGAGCCCCTTCCTCCTCCTCCAGCTTCAGTTTCACATTTGACATCAGTGTTAACCATCAGAAACAATTTTTTAACTGGTGAATAATTTGAGAGTGAACAACTGAAAGAAAAGATAAAAAATAGCATCATGTTTAAAATAAGTAATAACTAAATGAGTAATGAATTTAGTATTAATTAATCAGTAGTGTTACAAGACATTTCACTTCACTGTGTTAGATGCTGTTGAGTCTTGCTATACTTTAATGTTCAAGATGTTTGAAGAGTTTGGATAATGTATACTTAAACTATATGAGCCCCTATTTTCACATTTATATTTGTTTGCCTCGGATGACCTAGGGAATAAATCTGGAGAGAAAAAAAAACATGTCCGGTAGAATCTTCCTCTTTTAAATATGTTTTACTAGCAAATCAAACACAAATGCTTTTCTCTGATGTCAGCTTTAAGAGAAGCCCTCACAGTTGTCTTTACAACCAACCCCATATTAAACCTGGAAAAAGAACTAAGCTGTAAAGCCATGAGTTTACATGACACACTGAAAAACAAAGTTTATCATTTTATACAAACTTAGAGTTTCCTCTGTAAACTAAATGTCTAAATAATTCACTAATAACCAAAGTTTTTGCAAACATTTAAAAAACAATCAATTACTTGAATAAATACTATTACTACTACTACTAATAGTACTTTTAATAATAACAATAATAATAATAATAATAATAATAATAATAATAATAATCACTAAGAGAGATGTTCATCCATTACAGAATGTGCAAAAAAAAGGAACTCCTGTGCAGACACACCTATTATGAAACCAACATGTAGTGAGAGTGTGTTTACTCCAGTTAATATTGCATTGAAATATTTCTACTGCAGTAACACACCAACCTCAACAAGGAAAGAAGGAAAGAAAGGAAGATGATAGCCAAATGCTTCAGGTTAAAGTGGGAACGAATAAGTCTAGTTAAAAGATGCATATAACACACACACACACACACACACACATTATTATTATTATTATAATTATTATTATTTTAGGTTTATTTTTTAACCATTTTATTTACTTTATTTATTTTCACAATGCCTTTACATACAGAAATGAAAAGTAGAGGAAATACATACAGACAATAATTTGTTCCACAGCCCCCAAAAAATAAATACAGAAAAATAATTAGCACAAAATATAAAGTAAAAAAAAAATAAAAAATGAACCTGCATGTTTGTGTGTGTGTGTGTGTGTGTGTGCAGCTAAAGTAAGGTGCCCCTCCCTTCTCCCCTTCTCTTACACAGTAACCCAGAGACACAAAGACTGTGCCTCTCCTCGGATTCATGCGGATTACATAGAATGAGAATATTTATTTTTTATGTAACTTTTTTTTTTCTAAAGTAGACCCTTTAAGCTTTATATAGATATATTTCCCATGTCGTTGTGTGAAGTATTCGCAGAGTTTCAGTTAATTTTAGTGATGGGTTTCAGAAAGATATTCACAGAGACTGAGATGGCTGAAAGCGCACCCTTTGTCCATATAGTGAGTATACCTAAATAAAAGAAGACCATTTACAGATTATATATATGATCAAAGATGACAGAGCAGTTTAAGTTTATTTCATGGTTACCAGAGAAAAAAAAAATCACCTAGACTTGCTGGCGGGTCCGTCGACTCCTTTAAACATGCAATTGTCAAAACTATCATTTAATCCTTTCGATGAAAGGATTATGAGAGTAGAATAAAAATCTCCATAAACAATAGTAATTAAATAATTAACTATTGACTAGTAATTAATAATTGACTAGTATTGTAGTTTTGTCTGACTAGGCACCAGTCTCTCTCTCTCTCTCTCTCTCTCTTTCACACACACACAAAATATAAAATTAAATTCTATATGTCACCTTTGCCCCCAGCTTGCTTATCAGGGACAATATAACAACGACTATTGTTAAAAGCACTATACAAATTAAATGTAATTGAATTAAATAAAAATTGAGGTTGGAGACCTTGGGTCTTCATCAATGATTGAGAGAAATTCAGATTGTAATAATGTGACAATATTTTAAATATTTACTTTTGAGTGACCCCTTAATCTCTACTTAGGGACTATCATACACAATACTTGCAATATCACTCTGCAATAAAACACAGCTATAAACTGTGATCCTCACTTAAATATATATATTTTTTTTCCCCTTAGATTTTTTCTTGTAATTTAAATGTGTCTTTGTGGTTCCATGTGACAGTGAGCAACTTTAACAAGGCAAAGTAGTTTCCTTCCAGAATTACTGTAAATTATTTGGATCTGAATCTTGAATATTGAGTCCAGATGGTCTTATTATCTATTTATATGTGAAATTATTTATTTATTTTTTTTTGGAAAACTGATTTTTGACAATGTACTATGGAAAACGTGTGCAATAACAGTAGAAAATATATACACAACTGTGTGAATTTTAACAGGCTGGCCACCATATTCATCCTGCCACTAGAGAGAGACAGAGAGCTGCATTTGCAAAACTCATCCAAGTACCATGATAACTGCCTCTCATGAAGACCTTCCAAAGAAATGAGTTCATTTAGAGTTACCAGCCACAGAAATTACCTAGTAACGGCCCCTTCCACTGAAGTGAATTTGCTACTGACCTTTCCCAACGTCTCCTGATTTAAACTCGTTTCTGAGGTCACTGCAGTAGTTAGTTCAGTTCATTCAAATCAATAAATCGAGTGTTAAGGATTTAATAAAATTTGTAAGGACTTGAAAATGACTCTACAGCGCATTAAAAACATGTTATCAACATAAGGTTTCAATAGAAAGCCGTTAAGTAACTTAATGATGAGTCCGAAATAGCTGATAATAAATTTCAAAGACTGCACAATCTCCCACAGAACGTTCACCCTCCCCAACAGCAAGCTTTTGTTTTCTCTCTGCTGCCAGAGAGAAAAAGGGCACTGTGCTAGATGTTGTTAAGACAGCATGAAGAGCCACTTTTAAGTGCTTACAGGGGCTGCTACCCAGTTGGGCCCGCTCTCTCTCTCTGCCTGACACCATCGCTCGGCAGCTTCATGCCCATGCCAGCTGGGCACTGCCTCTGGATCCGCATGAGCACACCCTCACTTCTTCCCTCCCTTTCTTTCCTTTTCTTTTCCTTCTAACCTTTTTCTTTCCATAGTTCCTCAATAAATGACCCTTCCCCTATAAGACCTTGCCTCATGTGGGTGGTGACTACATATAATTAACACAGTAACATTTATCAATTTTATCAGTAAACCGGGAACAGGATCATGGGCACCCAAAGCTCACCCATGGCTGTGGGGACCAAAGACCAGCCCATCCTGTCTGATCCCCCAAAATTCAGCATGAATTGTTGAAAAAGCCAAAGCTGGCCACATTAAAAAGACACCAAAACAATGTAAGTGCATCACAGCGCACTGCACACATGTAACAAAAAGGATGCCAAAGCTGCCAACTGCCCAGATCCCAATTTTTTGTGAGCACCAATTGATAATCAATATTTAGAAATTCAGGTGTGCCAAAATGTATGGTCTTACATTCCTTATCTTGTAGTTCAGCAGACACATTAAAATTAAGTGTTGAAGTAAATCTTTCAGAGTTTATTTGAGCACAACTGAACTTATACAGAATATAGAAATTAAATTCAATGATTCTGATCATACATATAACTGTAGAGAAAGAGGAAAGGAGTTAAAATGAAAGTGATAAATATTGAATGTGTGTTGAGTGTAAATGAGTGTTGAATTCACACCAGACAGTGTTTACATAGATACAGTTTGACTCAAATGACCTCTTCAGTGTTATTATTTTTTATGACTGTTCACACACACAGTTTTTCCACAGTTTTCTGCCTGTAGTTTTGATTATTTCCACTAGATGGCAGTTGTGTACTTGAACTCTTGCTTGTTTCAATAACTGTTAATGTTAGCATAATTTTATATTGAATTATTTTACAATGTTACTTGTGATTTTTATATACAGTTATCATCTGTTTGAATAAGATACAAGAACTTTGGTCATGTTTTATTTTATTCCCATATTGCATTTTGCATGGCACTTCCTGTGGTGGCATAATTTTTATCACATTCTATTTCTTTTATATGAAAATATTTTTTTTTACCATTGCACACTGATACATTAAATGCTATGGTCCATGACTTGTAAATCCCCTCTTTGATGTTCCACCCTTAATACACAAACTGGCCATTTCATTAGGTCCCACCAAGTAGATGATTAACATATCTAATCAACCAATCACATGACAGAAACTCATTTAATGCATTTAGGCATGTTGTCATGGTCAAACCAAACGCTGAAGTTCAAACGGTGCATCAGAATGAAGAACAAAATCCCCACAAATATCCTCCCATTTCTGGATACACTAAGTGTACACTAAGTAGAACAATGACTTTTATTGTGGAATGTTTGTCTGGGTCCAAATACCTTGTTGAAGGTCAGAGAAAAGTGGCCAGGCTGGTTCAAGCTGATGGAAAGCCAACAGTAAATCAACATCTAGGTACAACCAAGTTATGCCAAAGAGAATCTTTGAACACACAGAATGTCAAACCTTCAAGCAGTCAGGCTATAGTAGCAGAAGCAGCAGGTGCTGCTCCAGGCTACGATTTGCAGGGGCTCCGCAAAATTCAAAATAAATAGAAAATATTGCCTTGTAGGATCAGTTTCGATTTCTACTATGGCATTTAAATATTGTCATGAAAAAAAAAACACGAAAGCATAGATCCATCCTGTCTGGTGCTTTGGTGTCTAAGAATTTTTCCTGGCACAGTACGAGCTCCTTAGTACCAACTGAGCACGGTTTAAATGCCACAGCCTACCCAGATATTGTTGTTGATCAGGTCCATCTCTTTATAAGCACAGGATATCATGCCATGTCACAAAGCAAAAATCATCTCAAACTGGTTTCTTGAATCGCACATTGAGTTTAGTTTACTCAAATGTCCCTCACAGTCCTCAGCTCTCTATCCAGTGGAGAAACTTTGAAATGTGCATTTTGAAAAGTGCAATGAGAGATTAGCATCATCGGTGTGCAGCTGACAAATCTCCAGCAACTGCTTTATGTTATGTCAATATGGACCAAATCTCTAATCAATATTTCTAGCACCTTCCAATGCCACAAATAATTGAGGAACCATTGAAGGCAAAAGGTGACCAACCCAGTACTAGAAAGGTTTCCCTAAAGAAGTGAACAGCAGAACTGGTAAATATTAAATAATAGTTAGAATCAATTTACAGATGAGCTGGAGAAGAAGGCATGGTAAAACAGTGAAATTAAAATTTGATTAATAAATAATTATTGCTGGATCTAGAATTATCTATGAAATATATGATTATAGCTGGAGCTTAAATATTACATTTTATTAAAATGTAAAATTATTTAGTGTGCAATCCAGCCGAAGTGAACACAAGATATTTGACATCGAAGTTTGCAGTTTAAGGGGTTTTAGTTACAGTTCCCTTTTTTAACTTGTAGAAGATGTTTCCATCTGATTGCACTCTCCAGCTCACTTTTATATTTTTCAGGATGCCATTTACCTCCAGTTTCTGCCCAATCTGTAGATCAAAATCAGTTGTTTAGTTGGTAAATCCATTATCAGAATAAAGACTCATTACTTAGATTGAAAAAATATGAAAAATGTAAAAAAAAGCAAAATGTGTGAAATGTGAGAATGAAAGCAATTCACCTGCTCTAAGATAGACGACTGCACAGCAGGATCAAGCACACTTCCATCAGACTTAACCTGCAATTTTATTACATGACTCCTCGTTGGGTAAACTATGAAAAACACACACAGACACAGTATTTTTGTTTGTTTTATAAAATTTCATAAAGTGCATATTTACATTTAGGCATTTGGCAGATGCTCTTATCCAGAGAGACTTACATTTTTATCTCTTTATATATCTAAGCAGTTGAGGGTTAAGGGCATTGCTCAAAGGCCCAACGGGGACAACTTGGTGGTCGTGGGATTGGGCCTAATGTTATAACCACTGACATACCTGTGACCCCTGCATATGGAATTTATAGGTTTTATAGTGCATACGGGTAGCCTTTCACAATAGGAAGAATTGTGAATCATCTATGATAATTATTAATCTGAGTAGAAGAGGTAAGTTTAAGTATATGACATACATTTGCTTATTGTGCAGGGACTTGCTTGGCCAACGCAAAACATCATTTATTTTCCCTCTAATAAAATGTTTGTATATATCAAGACTTTTGTCGACTTTAAGTGATTTCCCTGTGTACACTGTTCAAAAACTAATCCAAAGTTGGGGCAAGGAGGTATTGGTAATGAAGTGGTGCGTCAAAAACATATAACTGAGACCTTTCTAAACAAACATCCTCCTTTTAGTCTAGTACAGAACCTCATAGAAATTAAAATAATTACTCACGGGTTTGACAGAAATGATAATGCGGGTTGATGCATTGTTCATCATAGAACATGCTCTTATAAACCACTGCACAGTTCTCACTGCCATAATAATTATCAGGTTGTCCAGGATACCATGGGATGTTTAAAGCGTTGGTCCCATCTGACCACTTCCAGATGTCCGGGTCTCTATTTAGGCCAATCCAGGAATCACCCTGGTTAATCTTTATCTGGTCTAAAATGGCATCATCTGAGCTGTTAAGAGAGCTGGCCAAGTCTGTGTAATGTGTTCGGCAGTACGTCTGAGCATCCGGCCAGGTCAGCTGAGGACTAGAGATGGCGATGAACTTGTTAGCGTCACTGAATTTGGCTGTTGAAAAGCAAAAAGAATTAATTAATTAATAGGTATGTGTGTGTGAAAAATGCTCTACACCCAGATTTATTTTGATTGTGCAAAGCTGCTTTGCGACAGTGACAACTGTTAAAAGCGCTATACAAATCAAATTTAATTGTACTGAATATCGGCGCCATTAACTAAATAGTATAAAATGTAAAGCTATGGATACCATCACTTGTTCCACACATCAAACACTGTAGTGGTGTGACATAGTTTATAAATATCCCACTGCTGTTACCGTTAACTATTGTTTATTGTATGTATCTATTGTTTGCTACTCTTATCGATTAACACTACTCCTGGAAAGCCTCTCATCCAATCAGATTACTTTTTGAAAAACTATTAATATAAATATAAAACACTTTGTGTGAGTCATTGGCAGTTTAAAACAAGGAAAATGTTTGCATGCTTTTAAATAAACAAAGTTAGGTTTGCTTGGTTTGGTTGCTGATGGACAACAGAACCTTATCAAAGACGTTTATCAAAAACCCTATTGAACTTCATGTTTTGCCAAAAATGTGTAAGTTTGAAGGTTCTGAAAGAAGATCAAAAGAATGTTGTGTTAATTATCTTATTGTGGGTACAATTTAAAATGTGCAAGTATGAGTGTTTATTCAATGTTCACATGACATAATTAACACAGTCACATAATAGAATTAGCAAAGCTATAAATAAGATACTGACTCACCATCATAGCATATGAACGGTCTAATCAGATTGCACGGCACATCATACCACTGTTGATATGCAGCTATTATACCGCATGCTTCATTTCCATTATAATTATCAGGCTGACTAGGCCACCAATCGGTAAAAGTGACTGTCTTCAGTGGGAGGTTGTTTAAGGACCAGCGCCAGTTATAGACGTCCTTATACAATCCGGCCCAGGCATTTGTGGTCAGACCTTTTCTTGCTGTTTCTGTGTTCAATCTTAGCCAATCGGAATCACTAAGCATTGCTGCCAGGTCATTGTACATCACCCTGCAGTATTTCAGTGCATCAGGCCATGCCACTGTTGCCAGGATCAGGTCATATTTGTGAGGGAAAGTTAGCAGGATTGATACAGAAACTGGAAGAAGACCTATTGGAAACATTATATTTAATAAAACACAGTATATTTACACTGGTCAATATTTGATTGTTTATGAATATTCCTAATGTTCCTGTGCATTGTGCCCAAAAATGTCTTGGTGTGTCGCTGTTTTGTTTTGTATACAACACATATTTTTGTTATAGTGATGTTTTAATCATGTTAAACTTCAAAATACTGTAATTGGAAAAAATAGTAAAAAGTCATTTGGATGCAGAATGAGCGACCAACTGTCTTATCCTCAGTTACCTAAAAACATTGTGGATCTATGTGGAACCATAACTGCAGTAACAGTCTATCTGGTCAGTTTGGACTGTAATTTCTCTGTGTCCTAAGATCACTAAGCAGTTGGTTGTCCACAGTGTCCCACTGCTTGTGGCTGCATCAACTACACACACAAATTGCCATAAACTGGTTTTGCTCAATATTTGGTCATGGTCATATTTTGTCATTTTGGTCATGAGCAAAGCTGCTCTAGTTAATGATTTCATCACTGATCATAAAACAGAAACCTGACAGCTAAACACTGGCTTCTCTGAGCTAAACTCCACCTGGAAATATAAAATTAACCACCTTGTCTCTGCCTGATCAATCCTCCTTTGAGCTGATAGTTATTTAACTTCTCATTTACAGTCCTTTTTTTATCCTTTTCTTAGTGCTCATTATTATTTATGTTAATGTTACAAATACATTCAGCAGGTATCATAATGTCCTGCTAGACAGCTTTGGTCTTATTCAAGTTATTGACTTTTCTACCCACACCAAGGGGGATACCACCTGTTGTTTACAGTGCATCCACAATGTAACATTGCCACTGTTTAACTAATCCTCTGAGACTCCAAGGTTTTATTATTTGACACCTTTCTACTATTGCCTAAATTAAAAATGCACCTTGTCATTTTGCAACATAAAAAATTGTTGATCCAGCCGAGCCTTCTGGTCTTGTTTCCTTCCTTATCCTTTTGAATTTGATCGCATCTCTATCAACTATCATGGATCATCTACATAGCGTGGCACCATCTATTAGTGGTTAGCTTTCTTCCTTGCGGACAGCACACATTTGCGTGTGGGTGTTATTATTTCTATAAACTACCTCATTAGAATCCCCAGTTATCAACACATTGCAAAATAATGACATTTTTTGTTATCATAAATGACCCAAAACTAAGACATAATTCAGTACATTATAAGTCTAATAAAATCTGTTGCCCTCATTTTATACACTTTTCTTTGATTTTGCACACACACACACACACACACACACACAAAGAACTACTCAATTACAGTAACGCGAGTAAATGTAATTTGTTACTTGCCGATTCTGCTATTTTATTAATTGTAGGGTTACCTTGAGTGTCATCAAAATAAATATTTGTGAGACTTAACTTATCATGTAAATGATGACAAGAAAACATTAAATAATTATAATAATAATAATAATAATAATAACAATAATAATAATAATAATTATTATTATTATTATTATTATTATTATCCATATTTATTTTATTTAATTAATAAAACATTTTAATCCAATTTATTTTTATTTCACTATGTAGTACTTTATGATTAGCAAAATTGAACAGGAAAGCATCTGATTAAATATTCCAGATATTAAAAAGAGAAAGTAATTTATTGAAAGACTCTCACCAGTCAGACACAGGTAAATAACAAGCTTCATGATGAATGAGTAGTCCTGAAGTCATACACGAACTCTAGATAAAGTATAAAATACCAAAATATAAAACAATGTATTATTTACTCAGAAAAAAGAAAAATACTAATACATGGGAAGACAGTTGGCTAGTTAAAGAATCTCAGTTGAAGCAGCTTAATTAGTGCTGTGTTCAAATCATACTGATAAACTAATACTATAAATTAATAAAATAAACCATCTAAACTAATATTATACATTTCAGTATAGTATAATATCTGATTAAACGTCAATAAACACCACAGAAAACTGCTTCAATAAACCAATAATTTGCTCTTACCGATTATTTTATAAATATGTAATATTAAGGTTCAAATTGTAAAGATTAGATTTGAACACTGAAACATACCTGTGACATGAAAAATCTGAAGGCCAGTGTTTCTTCAGTGTCTCAGTTTTAGATCTTCCCTGCTCACTCTCTTGTCTCTAAACATCATGTCTACATCACCTGTCCTTCTAATCCTGGAAACATTACAGCATGTTTGACGCAGAGTGATTTCCATATTGCTTTTCTTTAGACTTGGAGGTCCCATGTTGAAAAGGCATCTTTAACCTCTTTTCCCCCTTTTCTGTGCTAAAATGCAACAAGTTCGCCATGTTAACAATCCCCAATATTTACACGGCTGCTTTATGTGTAGGATCTTCCTAATGTGATTATTTTTAAATGATGAATCTACAAAAGAACTGCAGTGTAATGTAATCCTAACCTAATGGGAAAAGATGTAGTTTAATATAGTCATTACTACAGTTAACTATAGTATTCCCTATAGTACTTGCATGTTGTAGTAAATTTATATATATATAAATTTTTTTTTACTGATGTAAGGCAACAATGTAGCATTTTTTTCTTAAGACAAGAAAAGATGAGAAATGGGTGAGGGGTGGACACTTACACACCTGACCTTCAGAAAAGAGCACTGTGTTTATTTGAATACATTTACTTGGCAAATAAAAAGTATCAGAATTTTTTCAGTGTTGGACTAACGCGTAAAACAAGCAACAGCATGTTCAGGTTGGCCTCTACTCCTATAAAAACAGTGTTCATGTTTTACATAGTAAAAGAAGTAAGACTAGGCCATCAGTTTAAAAAAAAATAAAATAAATCATACAACACTGGTGTACATAAATTAACATTAGGCTAAATCCATCTACAACTGTATCAAAATCAACATTCTTTTTAAAACAACTATATGAGATGCTTTAAAATGGCATTACATAAATTAATACATATTATTATACAAGGCCAAATGCACGTGATCTCAATAAAGAAGTGACAGCGTGGGATAGATCTAACATTTCTGCTGCTATAATCATCATAATGCCTGGAATGCAGTCGAGCAAATAATCAGTGTCTCCTTTGAAAGTTACTATGATCCAGCAGTCAGAATGTAAATCCTTACGACCTATCTTTAGCTTTATATTACGACAAGATTCATGTGATGTGATAATGCATTGTTATGGTTATATACAGTATAAAATGTGTGTACTGAGTTAATGACAGCAGACTATAATAAGTCTAATTTTAAAATGGGTAAAAAAATAGTGGACTAAGTGTACGTAAAAAAAATGGAGTGTGGCTCCACAAACATTTGTAGATGCAAAGAAATAGTGGGAGTAGCCCATGTGTATTGTACATAAGCTGCATCACTGGTGTCCACCTTGCGATTTGGGTCTCACGAGATTATAATACAAAACGAAAAACACCAAACCTGTGTTTTTTTTTTATGCTTTACATTATTATTATATGCAATAGGCATTTTTACATTTTTACAAAAAAATGTAACAATGACAGCAATAATAATGTATATTTGTTATAATAGCAGTAAGAAAATGTAAGAGCAGGACATTAGAATAAGGCTAAGCCCAACCACACACACACACGTTAAAATAGAGTTGCAAGAAAACGTATGTAAACCCTTTGGGATTACGTGGAGTTTTGCATGAATTAGTCATAAAATGTGTGCTCACAACAATAGAAAAACACAGTCTGCTCAAAATAATACTAAACAAACATTATATGTTTTCATGTTTTTAATGAACATAACAGGGAAACATTCACAGTGCAGGGTGGAAAAAGTAAGTGAACCTTTGGACTTAAGAACTGGTTGACCAGTTGCAGATCAGACCTGCACAACGAGCTGGAGTCATTTTGGACCACCGGGTTGAGGTCAGGATGTCTTGATAAACTCAAGGATTAATTTTCCATCAATGACAACAATCCATCCAGGCCCGAAGGCAGCAAAGCAGCCTCAAACCATGATGCTCCCTCTGCCATGTTTTACAGTGGGGATGAGCTTTTGATGTTGGTGTGCTGTGCCTTTTTTTCTCCACACATACTGTTGTGTGTTTTTTTCCAAACAACTCGATTTTGGTTTCATCTGTCCACAGAATATTTTGCCAGTAGTGCTGTGGAACATCCAGGTGCTCTTTTGCAAACTTCAAACATGCTGCAATATTTTTTTGGACAGCAATGGCTTCCGCCGTGGTGTCCTTCCATGTACTCCATTCGTGTTTAATGTTTTCCTTATTGTAGATGTCAACAAAAATGTTAGAATGTGCCTTTCTGTAAGTCTTTAGCTGACACTCTAGGATTCTTCTTTACCGCATTAAACATTCTGCACTGTGCTGTTGCAGTCATCTGTATAGGACGACCACGCCTAGGGAGAGTAGCAACAGTGCTGAACTTTCTCCATTTGTAGACAGTCTGTCTTACCGTGGACACATGAACATCAAGGCTTTTGGAGATACTTTTAGTACCCTTTCCAGCTGCATGCAAGTCAACAATTCTTGATTGTAGGTCTTCTGAGAGCTCTTTTTTGTGAGGCATGGTTCACATCAGGCAGTGCTTCTTAAAACCAGTAAACCCAAATCTGGTGTGTGTTTTTAAAGGGCAGGACAGCTTTCAGCAACACATCCAATATCATCACATTGATTGGACTCAAGGTTGGCTCACTCCTGGCTCCAATTAGCTCTTGGAGAAGTCATTTGGCTAGGGGTTCACATACTTTTTCCACCCTGCACTGTGAATGTTACATTGTTCAATAAAAACATGAAAACATATAATGTGTGTGTAGTATTATTTTAAGCAGACTGTTTTTTTCTATTGTTGTGACTTAGATGAAGTTCAGAGCACATTTTATGACCAATTCATGCAAAACTCCACATAATCACAAAGAGTTCACATACTCTTTCTTGCAACTGTAAGCAGCGTTAATTGCCAACACACTCTCTTTCAGCTGCAGTCTATCCTTAAACCATTGTAGTCCAATGAGTCCACCAAGTAAACATAAAAATACAAATCCTCAGCATATTTCACATGATTAAATTATGACTCCAAACATTAGCTTCATTCACTGCACCAGTAAATTATACTCAGCAGTTTGAATAATCATTTTACAATTAAAATAACAATTTATACAAATTATATAATCCAATAAGTTAGAGAGCAGCATATACTAGCATAGATAAACACACTCACTCACTCATCCTCATTACCGCTTAATTCTTTATTAAGGCCTGGAGCCTATCCCAGGAGACTTAAGGCACAAGGCAGGGTACATCCTAGACAGGTTACCAATTCATCGCAGGGCATAGATAAACTATAAATAGCATTTTATAGGCTGACATTAATATGTCTCTGTATGCGCAACATTCCTTTTGTACCAGCAAAAATATAACATGTGTCTTTCTTGTAATTCTACCTGTATTTGCCCTGAAAATTACATCACCACTACTAGCTAATTGCTAATTTACTGGGTATGTTGATGTTATCATTCAGGCCAAGAATTTGAAGCGCTCACCCATGAAGTACCTACATTACAATTGGTTGACACAAAGTTCCGATGCTTGTAAATAACAGAGATGAGGGAGTCATTGGTGTGAAGCATAACACAAATTCAGTTGTGCAGGAGACCAGATTGTTGGCAAGGGTAGAATACACTGGGTTGAGAAGGAGCAATTATTTAAGTTTGAGATTTTCCAGGTTTAGCAGGAAAATCTCAAACTTAATCAGCTCAGGTCTAAATGTGCAGGGCGGTGGTCAAATGGACAGGGGTGGGGTGGTGGGGGGAGGGGGGTTAAGGTAGGGAAAAAAAAACATTATAACTTCAATGCAATTAGGAAATACAGTCACACCACAGAATGCTACAGAATAAACCGCAGTTCATTCATAATACTGTCAATAGATATGACCAGCAAAATACAAAGGTATACAGCTATTTTCGGGTGTTATGATGTTATGAGTATAATATTATGTGTTGCTATCTTAAATAACACTGGAAAATAATTTTACACAGGTTCATGCAATGTTGTCTATAGCCTGCTACAAAAACATTACTGCCTTACTAGCAAATTTCTGATTTCGATAAGCTTTTTTGAAACATGAAATATTTTTTTTTCTTTTTTGATTGTATTGAAGTCTTGACACCATTCAGAGAAATGTCCAATAGTTTAAGTGTTTTTTTTTTTGTCTTTTTATGTTCTTATGTTCTTTTTATTGTTTCTTTGCTTAGATGTCTTTGCTATTTTTAGAATCTTGTAATTTATTGTAGCCATGCACTCAAAAAAAAAAATGCTAGGTTGTTTCTGTAAACACATTGTTGGGTTGTTCATGCTGGGTCAAAATTCTGGGTTATTTCGGGCACTTTAAACACATGGTTGGGTTGGGTAATTCTGGGTCAAATGAGATGTAGTGGGTCATTTACACATGAACACCTGGTTGGCTTATTTCGACCCAACAACTGGTTTATTATCGGGTTTATTTATTTCTCCAAACGACAGCCTGCAAAATGTTTGAAATATTACTGTTATTGTGTCACAAAGTGTAGTTTTAAGAGTTGTTGAAGCGAGAATGTATGTGTGTACAGCTCAAAACATCAATCGGTTATTAAAGATGGCGTCTATTTAAACATTTGTTCCAACAAATTCTGAGATTTGAGCTCCAGGCAATACGGTGCTACGCGCTCATGTAGCCGCTCAATGCTGCTTTGCCTTGGAGAGAACTTCTGAAAACTACCGCTGGCTGTGGTGCCTCTGCAGTGGTTAAAACATAAAATGTATTTAATTTTGTGTATTCCTAACAGTAATCTTAGGTATAATACGGTTATGGTATAATAATATCGCGGCTGTGAGAAGCATCATGTGCGCTGCGTTACATTATTATACCCGGAGTCCTCAAACCATCGAGTGTGCACTTCCAAGTCAAGTCCGCTCTTTGAGTTTTTGGAATTGAGACACGGCATGAGGAACTTTCTGGATTCTTCACTTCTGACGTGGCGGGCACGAGGCCACTTAATGCTGGCAGTATTTTATGGTAAATTTATATAAATTTTTACCTACATTTTAAATGTTGTAGTTGTGGTAGGAGCTCATTTTCATGTTTATTCGCTTTTCCACCTTTTTAGTCGCACTTCTTCACTTCTGACTGGATCATGCTCAGAGCACTCAGTGTTTTATGGTAAGTTAATGTAAATTTGGACTTTTTTTAATATCTTGTGGTAGGAACAAGCATATTTTATTGTTTAAAATAAATGCTTTGATATTAAGCTGTAGTTGATCAAATTTGCTTCAAAAAATACTAAATAAATAATAGAGTGTAAGTTTCACTGTCAGGTACCATTATCATCAGTTTCATCTTTGGTCTCTCTGTCAAACTCACATCTATTCAGTGTGTGTGGATCAAGTTAAGCCTTTATTTGTCACATATATCACATTTGTCACAATGTCAGAGCAAAAACGGAAGGCATAGTCAAAAGGGAGAGAGGGAGATTTAATAGCCAGAAGATCAAAGAGTGGGCGTTAAATCCTAAAACGTAGACAAGAAGCCGAAAAACCAGAAGAGGACGTGCAAGGTCAAAACCAAATCCGAGACAAGAGACTGAAAGCGAACTTGGCAACATGAACACAAGAGGGGGGAAAAAAACATGAGAAAATCGAGGTATGTAACACACAATAATCCAGCAGTTTAAGCCACACACAGCATGTTATTGGAGTAATCACTTGGAAAATAAGAAACCAGTGTGCAGACGAGGTGGAAAAGGGGGCGTGGGAAATACACATGACGGGATAGGGAAACACGAGCATGTGAGGAATAGTGACTGCGTGGGGGGAAAAAAACAGCAAACAGGGCGTGAATCACGACATCTTGTATGAATTTAAATCCTGTTATGTTTGCAGTGTTAGTCCCAGTCTAGTCTTGTGCCGTACCGCAAAATAATAGTTTGGGTTCTATTTTAAACTAAATGGAAATGGGGGTATATGGCAGAAAGAACTAGATCCAGTTGTTAGCTGATGAAATAGTGACATTTGTATTGCTTTACGAAAATATACACAAAGTAAAATATGCACAAAACCAAGATCAGGGGTCTGTTGTTCGTACGTCGCTAACTCAGTTAGCTGGATTTGATTGTTGTGGATTTTTCCTGATCTTTGTTCTTCGAAGCGCATCTCGCACTTGCTGTCATAGCAACATGTCGTTAGCTTAAACCTGCTTGGGAGGAGGTTTATTTCATGTAAATAGGATTTAGGCTGCATTCCTGGCGGGTTATGATTGGTTGAAATGGCGAGTTCACATCTGATTGGTTAAAGAGCATGACTGACTGACACGGACTGACTCACGTGGGAAAAGAAAAGTATCTTGCATGAATATATGGATGGATGTATTTACATATAAATACAGTATATGTGTACATGTGTGTGTGTCTGTGGTCATCATTCGTGTGTTATCTCGTATCGTGTGTGTGTCTAATCATATGTAACATTCTATCCCCCGATTGCATCTATATAAGTGGAGGTAATTTTCTCAAATCTGTCTCAGCCATGTCTTGTCCGTTTATGAGAGAGCGACCGGTTACTGAAGGTGTGAGGATTATACGCAGAGTTTTTCAAATTCCTTGTGTATTGTGTGATAGACAGGATCCTTTAGCACAGCATGACAATATACTTTTTACTGTACTGCTTCTTCTACTTCACTTTTACACTGTAAACCAGATTAAGTTGGCAAAACTCAAAATATTTAAAGGAATCAGTTACATATATTTTTTTAAGTAATGATGTTTCCAATTTTAAGTCAACAGAACTGTCAATATTCGATCTTGTTGCAAATAAAGTAAATTCAATCTGGCACGGGAATCGAACCCAGATCTTTCGCATGGCAGGCGAGACACCTACCACTGAGCCACCAGAGCGCTGTAGATTTAAACTGGTGGAACTTTGAGGTGACAGTTACTGTTACTTAAGTACTTATGATTACTTAAAATATCAAATTTGTTCAGCTAACTTTAAATTAATACAAATAGGATTAGAGTATATATATATATAACACGGGCAGCACTCACGTATTTAATAATTATATAATAATTTAAATTAATAATTCAATTATTTTTCATTATCTTTATTAAAGTTTGAAATTCTCCATAACCCTCTAATAAAAGCTCTTGCTTCGCTTGAGAAAAAGAAAGAAAAAAAAAGAGCTGCTCTTTTGCTATTTCGTCAACCAATCGCAGGGGTTGTGATCAGTGTTTCTACTGTCTATGCATATCACCTTTTAAACAAACACACGAACGTGCAATAATCCTAGACAACTCAATCCAGCGATAGTAATCATCAACAACGGGTGTGTCGAAGAACCAAATCTGTCAATTCATCTCGGATGTTTCAAGCGAGAATGGACCCCAGCTTCCGGGTGGACCCAGGCCAAAATAATAAACAAATGGATATCTGTATTTTAGTAACTAGCTAACCTACCAAACAAAAATACAAAACAAAATTTCCACCATTTTAATTTTTTGACTTGACCAAAAGTCACCATTTTCATAAGTCAAAAACCAGAATACACAATCCAATATCAAAAGTCACGATCACTAAACCTCCACACAAACAACCTCACCTACACGCCTCCCTCGTTGCCGCCTCTTTCTTCGATTTTTAAATGGTCTGCTTGTTGGCGACATCACTTGCAGGGTGGAAACGACCATGCGGAAGGTCAGGTAGATGCCGGGGTAGGCGAGTCAGAAAATCAGTCAGTGAAGTCAGTGAATCCAGCGCTGCAACACAACGAGCACACGTTTCCATCATGAACTGCTGTGATCTCTCCTTTTTTCAGGCGCCGTTATGTCTTCTTCCCCATGTGCTCATGTTTTCCTCCTGGCAGTCATGCCATTTCAAACGCCCCACCACTATAAACACCGGCCTCTTATTCACAACTAGTTTCTCTCTCCATTAAAGGAAGCACAGAGGAATCTGTCTTGCTGCCGGATTATTGCCTTTAGAGCCCAGTTTTCTCACGTTTTTCTTTTCTCGTGTTGGTTGTTTGAGTTCTTGAGCCCACTTGTTCTTGGTACTCGCTTCTCGTCTCTCGTTTTGGATCTCATTCACTATTTGTATCTTTTATGGTTTTGATCTCTCGCTTTGGTTCACGATTCCTTCTCTGCTTGCCCCCCTTATGGATTTTCACATCACTGAAAACGCTATGGGAACGAGAATACCAACGCCGCCAAGTGTCTGGACCCCCAGGTTGTGTAGCGTGTGCGCACAAGCCGAGGAGGTCTCAGACCTAGCTCTGGGATGCTGACTCAAGGACCCGTGAACCCGGAGTAGCATTGACATCCAGACTATAAAATCTAACAAACGTGTGTGGAGAGGACCAGCCCGCCGCATCACACACCTGCTGCAGGGGAATGCCTCTTGCCAAGGGAATTGATGAGGCAATCCCCCTGGTTGAGTGAGCCCTGATTCCCAGAGGCAAAATGTGACCATGCGCCTCATAGGCTAGGGCAATGGCATCTCTCACCCAGTGTTACAGAGTCTGTCTAGTGGCAGCCGCTCCCCAGTTGCGACCCCCATGGCAAATAAAGAGCTGCTCTGACTTACGCCACTGGCTAGTGCGGTGGACGTAGATCCTATGAGCACGTACTGGACACAGTAAGTGAAGTCTTTCCTGCTCCGGGGCTGTGAAAGGCGGAGGACAGACGGCTTCGACAACAACTGGGTGCATGGTTTAGAATGGAACCTTGGGAAGATAGTTCGGGTGAGGATGCAGAATAGCTATGACTAGCCCAGGGGCAAAGTCTAGGCAGGATGGGGAGACTGACAGAGCCTGCAGATCCCCAATCCTCTTCAAAGAAGTAATAGCCATAAGAAAAACCATCTTAAGAGACAGAAGCCTGACAGGCGCTGACTCTAGTGGTTCGAAAGGGTTGTCGGCCAGGCCTTCGAGTACGATAGTTAAGTCCCATGAAGGGACCGTCGGTCTAGTGGGCGGCCTCAACCATTTAGCTCCACAAATAAAACGGGCAACTAAATGGTGCTTGCCCACAGAAACCCCGTCATTCATAGCGTGACAAGCCGAAATAGCGGCTACGTACGTTCTGAGCATACTAGGGCATAAGCCCGAGGACAACTTTTCTTGCAGAAACTCCAGCCCTGAAACAATCTGGCAGTGAACTGGGTCTATGTGTCTTGCCATGCACCAATTTTCAAATACACTCCATTTGAGGGCATAAGTTCTTCTAGTGGAGGGAGCCCTGGCACTTAAAATGGTTTCAATTACGCTGGCTGAAAGCCCAGCATGTCTCAGTTGGTCCCGTTCAAGGGCCAAACGTGAAGGTTCCAGAGCTCGGGCCGGGGATGAAGTATTGTCCCCTGTGCCTGAGACAGAAGATCCCTCCTCACTGGAATCACCCAGGGTGAGCCGTCGAGGAGAGATATTAGATCTGAGAACCACACTCTGGTCGGCCAATGGGGCGCTATCAATAAGAGGCGCAACCCTTGTTGATGGACCCTCGCCAAGACTCCCGGGAGCAGAACTATGGGTGGAAATGCCACCCATAGTAACCTGGGCCACATGTGGGCCATTGCGTCCAGACCCAAGGGAGCTGGAGGAGTCAGAGAGTAGTAAAAGGGGCATTGTGCTGCTTCTTGTGAGGCAAAGAGGTCCACCTCTGCTACGTAAAATCTTTCCCAGATTTGACTGACTACTTTGGGGTGGAGCTTCCATTCCCCCTGTTCTACAGCTTGTCTGGATAGCAGGTCTGCTCCTACATTCATGTGCCCTGGAATGGAAATCGCCCTGAGGGAGAGGAACTTGTCCTGTGCCCAAAGCAGAACCTGGTGCGCTAGCTTGTTCAAGCGGCGCGAGCGCAGTCCATCCTGGTGATTTATGTACGAGACTACCACGGTGCTGTCCACCCGCACTAGGACATGGTAGCCTCTCAACTGCTGGAGGAAGTGTTTCAGGGCCAGAAACAGAGCCATCATTTCGAGGCAATTGATGTGCCACGCGAGAAGATGACCTCTCCAGCTCCCTTTTGCTGGACGGTCATCCAAGACCGCACCCCAGCCCGTGAGGGAAGCATCTGTCGTTAGCATCTTGCGACGACAAGACGGACCTAGAGTGGGACCCAAAGTCAGAAACCGGGGTCTGAACCAGATAGAAAGGGGACGAAGCCCCCAGCGTGTAACTCTTATTAGCCTCTTGGGGTTGGCCCCTGAATGAAACCCCCTGGCTCTTAGCCACAGCTGAAACGCTCTCATGTGCAGAAGGCCCAAAGGTATCACCGTGGACGCAGCCGCCATGAGGCCTAAAGATTTCTGAAAGTGATGCACAGTGACCTTCTAGCCTAGCTTGATTTCCTTCAGGGTGTTGAGAATGGATTTGACACGAGCAGGAGACAACTGTGCCCGCATTGTGACCGAATCCCATGTGACACCCAAATATGTTGTCCTCTGAACAGGAAGGAGAACGCTTTTTGTGGCGTTGAGTCTCAATCCTAAAGAATGAAGATGGGCTAGAACGACATCCCGATGTCGAAGCACTAGCTCCTGAGACTGGGCCAGAATCGGCCAGTCGTCTATGTAATTAAAAATACGGATGCCCTGGAGTTGTAAAGGAGCCAGAGCTGCATCCATGCATTTTGTATATGTGCGGGGTGACAGAGCTAGGCCAAATGGAAGGACCCGATACTGGTAAGCTTCGCCCCCAAAGGCGAACCTCAGGAACTTCCTGTGCTGTGGCAATATTTCTATATGGAAATATGCGTCCTTGAGATCGATTGTCAATCCTCTAGTTGAATTTGAGAAACAATCATTTTGACAGTCAACATTTTGAATCTGGATTTCCTGAGATAGCGGTTCAAGCCGCGAAGATCCAAGATCGGACGCAACCCTCCACCCTCTCTTGGGCACCAAAAAGTACCGACTACAGTAGCCCGACTCTCTGTCTGGAAGGGGAACATGTTCTATGGCCCCTTTGCCTAGCAGAGTCTTTAACTCCTGGGCCAGCAGATGTGCACGGTCCGGTTTCACGGAAAGGGAGACCACGCCGTTGAAACCCGGAGGACGATGTGCAAACTGAATCCTGTAGCCTCTGCCTACAGTCTTTTGTACCCAAGGAGATATGCCTAGCAGTAGTTTCCACGCTACCAGCTTCTCCGAAAGGGGCACGAGCTTTGACACTTCGGCTGGATGGGGGGGTGTTTGGTGTCGGGTATCCTGAAGTATGGCAGGAGATACCCGAACACCCAACTCTTCGTTGGAGACCGGCGCTCCCCGAAACACCAGTGGTGGCGGGGATTGAACACCGGCCTCCAGGGAGTGCCAGGGAGGAGGCCCAGTTTTGTGATGAAAATAGAGGCGCCCCTCCCTGGGGGGGAACACCCCCATGGCCCCAGGTGCACGAATCTCAGGACTTCTTCTTCAAAGAGAGGAAGCTCCTCAGATCTGGTCTTTTTGAGGCAGATTTCTGAGAAGGGCGGCGAGCCCCACCCCAGTCTTTACAAGGGGGTGTGCGGCTGGTCATGCTCTCCTTCTGGACCTCACACCTGATAGGGGCCAGACCTTGCCGGGGCCGGGTGGCCGACGGTCCCGGTTCTTGAGCACGGCAGGGAAGGAACCTCCCAAAAGCCTGTTCATATAGCTTCGCCTCCCGAAACCTAGTGGCGACGGAATTAACGGCGTCACCAAAAAGGCCGGAAGGCGAGACGGGGGCATCAAGGAGGACAGCACGATCCTTATCCTTGATGCCCGAGAGCTTCAGCCACAGATGCCTCTCCATGGATACCATGGCAGCCATGGAACGGCCCACAGCACGGCTGTCTGCTTGGTTGCACGGAGAGACAGGTCTGTGGCTCGGCGCAGCTCTGCAAACGCCTTGTCATCAATCACCTCGCCGGTGTTCAGGTCCTTCAGCAGGTCAGCCTGGTAAGCCTGCAAAACTGCCATGGTGTGCAGTGAAGCGCCAGCCTGTCCTGCTGCCTGAAAAGCTTTACCCACCAAAGCAGATGTCAGTCTGCACGGCTTGGAGGGGAGAGTAGGCTTTTTCAGGGAAGATGATGTCCCAGGAGATAGATAGCCCGCAAGCGTCTCTTCTATCTGGGGCATGATCATATAACTGCGTGCTTTCGCATCAACGATATTCGAATAAATCGAAGTCGATGGTACAAAAACACGCGATGAATATGGTCTACTCCATGAAAGGGTTAACTCATCATGGAGGTCACCAAAGAAGGGGAGAGAGAGGCATTGAGGCTCCTCCCCCCGACCACCTGACAGAAACCTGTCATCTAGTCTTGAACGCTTAGGGGAATCTCGCTTCTGCGGCCAGTCGATATGCAATCACTCGACTGCACGCGTTACAACCTCTAATAATTCCTCATAAGCTCTGTGAGCACTGGAGGAGCATTGTGAGGAGGCTACCTCCATGGAAGCGAGAGAGGAAGACTCTTCCGCTCCTTCACAAGAAGCGCCGGAGCGCGCTTGCGAAGCGGAAGCTAAAACTTCCTGATCCGGAGAGAGCGAGAGAGAAATGGGAAATTCCATCTCGTGCACGTCTGCCAGATCAGCACGCGAGCCCCAGGAATGTGCCGCGGCTCGCGCGCCAAGCACCTTAATAGGGAGACGATCACAGTACTCACATTCTCCCTGAAGCCCGAGGCGTGCGTGTTCTTCCCCCAAGCACTCAAGACAAAATTCGTGAAGATCACCCTCTGAAAGAGATCTATCGCACGGAGGCACGCATCTCTTAAGTAACTCCGCCATATCGGTGAGTTAAAGCTGTTATTTTTTTTTGCTTTCGTTACGGCTTGTACATGCACACGCAAACACAAAGCGGTCCTGAAGACAAAAAGATCTGAGGATGTTTCCGGTTCACTCCTATTTATAGCCTGCAGGTGCACCTTATTCGGTGACGTCATGCCTGGCACAGGTTATAAGCCGAAGGTATTCGGCGGGTTTGACATGCACAGGCTTCACAACCAGGCAACAAAGAGATGTTCCCATAGCGTTTTCACGCAGCATTGAGTGTAGCTTTTGAAAGGGAACTTCCTTGCTTATGTCCGCCCTTGAGCCACACCCCCTTAGGTGCTGTAAATCTGCTATTGGGTCCCTTTTCTCTAACACTCTTCATCTCTGCCTCTGTCTGACAAGTTAAGGTCGAGCTGCATGCTGGTTAAAACTGCTTCTGGTTATTTATTTTTTCTTTAATGTTTTGGTAGCCTACCATACCTGCTTCTGCATCAGCACTGCTTCCAGATTCCAGAGTAGATTTCAAACTGTCTAATTTTTTATTTACCTATTAATTTATCACTGGTCACAGTAAGAGGGTAAAAGCTGATATTTTTAAGTCCTGAGCTCACACTCAAATGAATATTTTATTTTTCACATACATGACCATAAACAGTATGTTATGTAGACATTAGCTGAGCTGCAGATGTGACTGCTAGATATGTGTAGTCTTGTAAGGAGCTGGTAGTTATAAGTTCTGATTATGGGCATGGCGACACTATGAAATGTGCACAATTCCATGTAGAAATCAGTGTGAACTTTTGAACTATGATTTAACATGAATACCGTCAGCCTTTGTTTAACCTTAAGAAAAGGATGTTGTTGATGTTGCTGTATGGGGCCACTAGATGGAGACAGAAAGCAACCTAATTAGTTTAAAAAAAAAATACAGGTATAAAAAAAAAAAAAACACAAACAAAAATACAGATCCCTTCCCCGACTCCCTAAACCAAAAACACTGATTCCCTCTTCCCAAAATAAATGGCAGCCACGCCCCTACTACTGGTGAGTGCACAAACATACAGTGAAATTATCTACAAATATATACAAAGACCAACCAAACCAAAGGGGCAAAGCAATAATCAAAGTCAATGGGAGGCAAAAAGTCAAAACCAAATATCAAAACGCCAAAATCACAATCTCTCTCCGGTTTATATATGGTGACGCTGGTTGATGACCTCACTCTCAGGGCGGAAGCGACCGTATGGAAGGTCAGGTAGATGCCGATGTGGGGACAGTCAGAAAACCTGGAGTGGAGTCTGGAGTGGCGCGCGACCAGGACATGATACACACATGCCAGCGCAACTCAAAAGTGCACACACCTCCACAGTAATCCACGATTTCTGGTTTGGTCGTGAGACCATGCTCTTGGAGACAGTGACTTCATCGGTGCACTTGTTGATGTAGCTGATGACGTGTAATGCTCCAAGTCGCCATAAGTCGCAGCCTCCATAAACATGTTCCAGTCAGTGTTCTCAAAACAATTTTGAAGAGCAGAGATGGCTCCTGCTGGCCAGATTTTAACGCCTGACGAGTGGTCTGTATGCTGGAATTAGCATAACAGAGATGTGTTTTGAGTAGCCGAGTTGGGGGCGGGGCTCTTCTGATATGCGCCGTGGATGTTTGTGTAAACAAGATCCAGCAGGTTTTTCCCTCTCGTTGCAAAGTCCACATACTGATGGAATTTAGGAAGCACTGACTAGAGATTTGCATGGTTGAAATCTCCCAATGACAATAGACAGTCCATCGGTGTGTGTATTCTGCAGATTACTGATCTTTGCATACACTTCACAGAGCGCCTCCTTAGCCTTAGCACTAGGTGAAATATATACTCCAATAATAAAAAAAATGGTGGTGAATTCCACCATTTTATGGTAAATAAAAAGGTGTACATCTAACAGTCACAATCTCCAGCAATGATGAGCAAAAGCTAGAAACTAGTACAGAGTTCTTACACAGCTGCATTTCTGTCGGCGGTGTTGAATGGCGGCGTCTGGAACTCTGTCGCTGAGCCATGTCTCTGT
Source organism: Clarias magur (assembly GCA_013621035.1). Taxonomy (NCBI): domain Eukaryota; kingdom Metazoa; phylum Chordata; class Actinopteri; order Siluriformes; family Clariidae; genus Clarias; species Clarias magur. Next base: position 1,269,479 of record QNUK01000167.1, on the reverse strand, counting down.
GAAAACAAAGATGCAGCAGTCCCTAAACTCACACTGTATAGTCTGTTGGAGTCGGATGTAATCCAGTTTATTGTCCAAAGAGGAGAAATTTGATAAGATGATGGACGGAAGAGACAGAGGTTTGTTTTTAGCCTAACACAGACTGCTTACCGCGCTTCACTTCCTCGCGCACCGCTTACAACGTCCCCTCCTCCAGCCACTGGCAGCAGGCAACGCTGAGGACTGGAGGCCTGGTTCCCAAAGCAAGCCGCGGTCGCGTAGCTTCTTACACAGCTCATCTTGCATTAATTTTACCAGGTTATTGAGGTCTAGAAGTGTCTGGCCTTGGTAAATACAAACACCATTTGCGCCGATGTCCATATACTCTGTAAAATAAATTCGCTACTACATGAAATAAACAAAGTAGCACAATTTTGGCTCTGTGCTACTCTTGCGCCGCCATCTTGGATACCAGTGGAAGGGTTGTGACAGGGAATGTACAGATAAACTGTAAGACTTGCTTTCTGTAAGATAATAAACTTACAGCAAGTTTTATACGCTGAAATGTCTGTGTGGTCATGTGAATACTTGTGGTCATTGTTACTGTGGCTGATTGGTCAAACGGAGTCATGTGATTATTTCTTTTATGACTGAATGGTGAAACAGTCACCTTTCTCTAGGACATATTTCTCACCTTTCTTTATGTCTATACTCTCTTAACCTAGAGGAAGGTCAAATGGAAATGAGCTTTCATGATGCCTTCAACAGTGTCTTAATGTTTTCCATAAAATGGTATAATAAGGCATTTGATTTGGTTATGGAGCTTGGAAAGGCTGATGGTGTTTGTGAAGATTTGAAACACGGACAACTAGTTAAAGAACAGCATCCTGGTCTAAAGATTTTTCAATTACAGGTAGGTTTCAGTGTTGCTTCTCTTTTTGTGTGGTGCTATTTGGTTTGGATTTCTTTTTCTTAGTGCCATCCTGAAGTTCCTGCTTTTCTAAAGTAGTTGTATGATGTTTTAGTTTTGTGCATCTTGTATAAACTTTTATAGCTTATTATTTTGAAAAGATATTCACTCTTATAGAACTACATCTCTACTTAGGGTTAAGTAATGTATTCTGTTTTAGAAAAACTTGTACAGTTTTGACTGTATGACCATGCAGCAACATCATAGACAGCAAAACAAGCAAATTATGTAATGTAAGAACATAACCAAAGAAAGGTGAACAGCAGGGAAAACCAAAAAGAGGGGAAAATATAATCAAAATTACACCCGTTTCAGGATTAGAGTTTTGTCATTCAGATACAGATTAAAAGCTTCAGTTAATATTCACATGTAACTATAGACTCGCCATGATAGTCCCGGAATTCTGGTCTTGCCAACCAGCATTCATTTTTTCAGATACAGTATTTCTAAAAGGCTGTTTACACCATGTCATTATGTGCTACTAAGTGTAGATTAATAAGAAATACACTAATTATTTACTGACTGTCACAATGTCAGCCTGTGCGCCCAAATTTATTATCTATTATTAGGATCTCAGACTTGCTCCACATTATAAAAGCAAGGTGCAGAGTTTAGTCCGGGGCCCGGGAAGAGCGTAAAAAAGTGTGCGGTGGAGCCGGAAGTGAGTGTCTTGCGAGTGAGGCGATATGACGCACCCCAGGGACTTTAAAGTGGAGAATAGAATTCTGCCCTTTGATCTCCACGCTAAGGACAGCGTGAGAAAGAACCGTACAAGCTCCTGCGGCACCTTCACTCCCATGACAAGCCCTCCTTCACGTCCCCGCCGCCAAAGAGGAAATGGCTGTGAGGAGGACTGCGTTAAGGCTCACTTTGATTGCTCACTTTACATCTCAGGGAGCACTGTTGTCTGTTTTTCCTTCTGGCTCTCCCTTTTAGTTATGCAGTCATACTATAGTTAATCCTGTCAGAGTGCCAGCTTGCATTCTACACTAAATATACGTTCACCTTATACATTGTATGACTGTGACCATACCTAATTGTTCTCTCTCCTTCTTGTCTGCTCTCTCCTCTTCTGTCTCTTCTCCTCTCTCTCTCTCTCTCTCTCTCTCTCTCTCTCTCATGCTCTACCTGTCTCTCTTTCAAGCTATACTGTACATGTCGCTCCTGAGCTATCAGTGATCCAAACCCCCTCTGCCCTCTGGATCTGTCTGACTTATCCTGATGTCCCGCTTCTGGGTGGAAATCTTGTCGCATGGATGCCCCGTGTGGTCTGTTTGGGATGCGTGTGATGACTGTGGATGGTTCCACTTTTCCACAAAGACAGTCCTGTCCTCAGCTGATGCAGACAGCTGTTCTCTGAGGACTCATGACTGCAGTTACTCGATAGTTCTGACTGGAGTTTCCTACAATCTGAGTGAGCCTCCAATAATGAACTGGAATCCATGTTAACTTAAACACATCTCCTGTTATACTGAACATCCAGTCTTACACGGTATGACTACAGATCAATCTCTACTATCTGTTTTCACCCAATTGAGATTAGGTTCCCTATTGAATTCGGTTCCTCTCAAGGTTTTCTTATTGCCATCTCAGGGAGTTTTTCCTTGCCATTGTCGCCGGTTGAGTTTTGGTCTTTTTCTTGGTTAGTGATTGAGTGATTTAGTGCGTGTGTAGGAAACAACAGTCCTGAACTATTGAGCAACTACAGTCATTGGTTTGTTTCCGTTCCATATTCTTTCTGTTTACTTTTAGGCTCTGTGATAAATTCATGTCTCATAATGATTCTCTTTAAGAAACTTTTACCTTCCTTAGAGTATCGCTCCAAATTTTGTTTACAGATATCCAAAAGCTCTTCGATAAATAACACCAGAACGAATCTCAGACCACAAAAAAAAAAAAACACATTATCTATTTAAACAATAATAAATCACTCTACACTGCTCTTTTTTATGTAAATCACAAGTGGAACATCTATTTTTGCCTGCACTGGATTTGATGTAACACGTTCACACCTGCACAGCAGTAACTAGGGAAACAGTAGCTATATAAGATAATGTAGTCGTTTCTGTGTGTGTGTGCACATATTTGCTTACTCTCCTAACTTCCGAATTGGTATACTGGTAATTTCAAGGTGCATTTAAACTAAATTACTGATTGACAGGTGGTGTGTCAGTAACCTACACCTATCTGCAACCTACCCCTGATCTGCATTTCATGATGGTGGCAGCACGTTGGCCTGTGGCTCAGAATTACTGCAAGACATGGTACTGTATACTGACCTGGCTACACCTAATTATAACAGTGTTTTACTAAAAGTAAGTGGAATTGCAGCAAAGAAGGTACCTGACATACTTGCCTCTCTGGGTTACATTGTACAAAGACTCACATAAAAGTGGTTATAGCTTGAAATCTTGCTTGGAGCTGTAGCGCTCTGCATGCAGCTATGCACATTATTTCTTTTCAACACACTGTAAGTGACCCTGTAAGTATTTTTTGGTTCTTAAAACATTGTGACAAGTAACGTTAACATATAATACATTAATTTAAGCTAATATACTATAACATTATAACATTATAACAATTATCATGTACATGGTGATAGGTTTAAAACATAATTCTATTGCACTTCAAATTTACCCTTTTTTTAATTTTCTCATAAGGTTAATTGCAGAGTTGATGCCAGTTTTTTATATTTCACTTTGTATTTGTTAATAAAATAGGTGAAGGGTAGTGGACTCAATACCAGATACATTGCACTGAATCGCTGGTGGGTTCAATGTCATTGTGCAGACAGGGATTTGATCCTGTTGAGTTTAGGATAGTCAGGAAGGTCACAACACCCAATCGCTCCTCAGTTACAGTGGAAAGCAAAACTCAAATAATTAAAGAAACAATATTCACAAATGGGCGGCACGGTGCTGTAGTGGTTAGCACTGTCGTCTTGCACCGCCAGGGTCCGGGTTCGATCCCCGGCCAGGCTCGATTCCCGTCTCTGTGTGCATGGAGTTTGCATGTTCTCCCCGTGCTTGCTGGGTTTCCTCCGGGTTCTCCGGTTTCCTCCCACAGTCCAAAGACATGTAGGTTAGGTTAATTGGCGTTCCCAAATTGCCCGTAGTGTGTGAATGAATGAGTGAGTGTATGTGTGTGTGTGTCTGTGCCCTGTGATGGATTGGCACCCTGTCCAGGGTGTACCCTGCCATGTGCCCCAAGTCTCCGGGGATAGGCTCCGCCCCCGTGACCCTGAATACAGGATTAAGAGGTATAGATGATGAGTGAGTGAGTGAATATTCACAAATATATATACAAGCATTTCAATGATAAACATCCATTTATCCATTTATCACTTATCTATGCTTACTAACTAAACATAAATACAACAATTAGCTCCGGTCCCTACCTAATGTTTTTGTTGGGGCTTTTAGTTGACCGATGCCGGATCGATCTGAATGCAAGCCGGTCCGTCTGCAACACACCTCTGGCGGCCAGGAGAACGAGTCAAAGAACAACCAGATGACTGCTCTTTCACAAGCTCTGTTTTATTAATACAACACACAGTTTATAAAGCAATTAACAACCCATCTTCGCTTTTGCTGCAAGTGGCAGCTCAACACAGTGATGGGGAGAAAGTTAAATATATATATATATATGTTCATTTACTGAAACACATAATATACTGTAGTATATCAGGGTGTTTTAGTAAATATTTACAGATGCATAGAAGAAATAGAATATAATAAAACATGTTAATAATCTGTGTGCCATGAATATTCTCATATACTGACTTTAATACTGTTGCTTTTACTACTACTACTACTACTAGCTGTATTATTATTATTATTGTTGTTGTTGTTGTTGTTGTTGCTTTTATTTATTTATGTTAATTATTACTGTTCAAGTCAATAAAATGCTCTAACAAACTTTTCTGGCACTATTTTTTAGACATTAGAGCAATACTCTCTAGTCATGGCAGGGATAGCTGGGTAGTTAAGATGCTAGACTGCTGATCAAGAGGTCCCTGGTTTAAGCCATGACGCCGCTGAGCTATCACTGTTGAACCCTTGAGCAAGGTTCTTCACTCCCAAGTGCCCACACTGTAAACCCTAATGCTTAAGGTAATTTAGCATATTGAGTACTGTTAACTTAAATAATTACAATTAGTTCAAATTAATAGACTTTGATGTGTATTTAAAACTTTTTGGTGTTTATGAGTTTGTAGAAATTATACTTTTCAAGTTAGCTGAACAAGTTTGATATTTTAGGTTACAGCTGTCTCCTTAAAGTTCCAACAACTAAAAATCTTTCAGCCTAGCGATTTTGTGTCTGACATCATCAATGCACACATTGAATTGTATTAATCAAGATGGTGGATTGGTCTGTCTTCACATAATCTTTACAAATCTGGGCTCCCTAAAGTACCAGAGCACTGGTGGCTCAGTGGTGGTGTTTCGCCTGCCATGTGAAAGGGCCGGGTTCGATTCCCAGCCACTGGATGAAGTGCCTGTCTCAAACCCAGATAAAATGGGAGGGTTGTGTTCAGAATGGCATCTGGTGTAAAAACGTGTGACAAACCGCTGTGGCGACCCATTGCCAGGAGGGGGCGAAAGACCAACAACAATTAATTTGATTTGCAACAACTAAAAAAAAAATTATAGCATGAGTTCGGGTACTCAGTGATGCAAAGAAAAGAATGATTAATATCAAGTGTAGAGCTGGCAATCAAACCCCATAAATAACTGCCACAGAAACGATGGATATATCTGCAGAATTTGGAGTATCCATCGCCTTATGGCACATGGACGGACCCTATTTCTATAGCAATACTGTTCATTTTGATTCTTGATTTGATTTACTTCCTTTTTAAAGGCAATGTGAAAAGGATGCTAAATTATGTTGCAAAACCAGCCTTCTAACCAGAACAAAATGAGTATATTAAAGTGCTGAAATTGCAGAATGAATATTGCACAGTAAAACTATCAAGTTTGAGTAGGCCTAGAGTATGTGAATTTTGAAACATATTCTAGATGTGTGTCGGTATATGCATCTACTGTATGTATGTTTGTATATAGATTACTGCTCAAAAGTTCGGAATCGTTTTCTAACTCCGTGGCTGTTCCAGATTTTTCTTTCTTTCTACATTGTAAAGCAATGCTGAAGGTGCCCAAAATGTACAATAATCTCCATTGAACAGTTATTGCTGAGATGTCTCTACTACTCATGATCTGCAAGGTTCTGTTATTTGGTCATTTTTGAGGCTGGTAACTCTATATCAACTTCTTTTGAAGAAGTAAGTTTTGGTCTTAGGAATTCATGATATCTAGTTTCATCATAGCGCTTGATGAATTTTGCAAATGCACTTGACAATACTGTTCTTGCAAGAACTATTCCTGACCTCTGTGACTCCCTCAATTTCAAATTTTATTTGTCACATACATAGTCATATGCAGTACGATATGCAGTAAAATGCTTAAATGACCGTCTGTGATAATGAAATTAAAAAATATATATAAAACCTAGCTGTACAAATATGGAGTAGAAATGATTCTGTACAAATATACTATATAGAAATTTTAGTGGGGAAATGAAGTGGGAATTTAAATAGAAATGTCCAGGGGGGTGTGCAAATATTCATGAAAGTGTCATATTTAAAGTGACATATGTGCAACAAGCAAAGACAAGGAATAGAAATATGTCAATGTGCATGAATGTGCGGATGTGCAGTGTCCATAATTGTCCATGAATGTCCAAAATGAGTGCAAAGAAACAAATGACCGTAAGTGTGAGTGTGCAAAATTGTTTAGTCCTGTGTGGTGTACTGATTGAGTCTCTCTTTATTGGTCCTTAGGGAGCGCAATCGCTTTCCTGACCGCAACAGAGAGAACAGACCATACAACAGTGGAAAGAGTAAAAAAAAATGTATTGAAGTAAAAGTACTGTTACTTCAGTGCAATTCTACTGAAGTACAAGTAAAGTTACCATTATTAAAATCTATTCAAGTAAAAGTAGCTCATAAAAAATTTCATTGCGAGTGAAATAAGGCATTCTAGTGTGGTTCAAAAACAGACAAGCCGATACAATTCTCAAACTATTTGTTTTTAACTGAAGGAACACCTTTGCATAATAAAGCTGTCGTCTTTCTTGTGCTTGAAATTTGAAGAGGTCGCTTAAATACTACCCAGTCTAGTGTTGGGCCGGACAGCAAAAGAATGGTTCAGGGTTCTATTATGAACTGTATGGAATATGGCTGAAAGACCTAGACCTAGTCGTTAGCTGATAAAATAGTAAAATAGGTTTGTATTGCTTTACAAAAATATGCACACACACACACACACACACACACACACACATATGCTTCAGGATGGACCCAGGCCAAAATGATAAACAAAAGGTTATCTGTATTTTAGTAGCTAGTGTTAGGAACCTCCACTAGAGGTCACTGTTCATGTCTGTCTGTCTTTGTGTGTAGTTCCTGTTGGTTGACTCAGTTTCCCAGAAGGCACCTCAGTCAGGTGATGAGGCTCACCTGAACTGAGGTGTCTCATTAAAACCTTCTATAAATAGCAGTTTGTTCTGGGAAACTGGGTCGAGCGTTTGTTTGATTGTCTGAGTGTTTGTGATTGTCTGATTGGTGTTTGTTTGTCTGTTTGGATTACCATCATGTGGGCATTCCTTTTTGTTACTTTGAGTTTATATTTGGTTTATGTTTTGTAACCTTAGTTTTCAGAGGGCTCTAGTTTTGTTTTCTTGATGTTCCTTGTGTCTGTGGATTCATGGAGCTACTTTGTTCACTGTGTAGTTAGGCTGTGTCTCCTCCTGTGTCCTGTGTAAGTACTGTTTTGCCTTCTGGTCTTTGCCCTTGTATGTGTAGCCACATGAGTGCTTAACCATTAGCAGGGTTAGCCGCTAGTAGGCCTTGACGGCTAGTAGGGTTAGCCCCTAGTAGGGTTAGCCTCCAGTAGGCTAATCTCTAGTGGGAGTGACTGCTAGTGGTTCTGGTCACTAGTAGGTTGGCCGCTAGTTTGGTATAGCCTCATGTGTGCCCTGCCTTTTGTCTTCCGGTCCCCTAGGTCAGTACTAACACCATTAGCCACTAACCCGGTTAGGTCAGCCTCCAGTGTCCCCAGTACAACATGTAGCGTACTAACCTCACTAACCCAGCTAGTCTAGTTCCTGTCAGTCTCTGTGCCCCTAGCCCTGTCTCCTGTCTAGCCCTGTCTCCTGTCTAGCCCTGTCTCCTGTCTAGTCCTGTCTCTCCAGTCTCTGTGCCTCCAGTCCTGTCTCTCCAGTCTCTGTGCCTCCAGTCTCCAGTCCCTGTCTTTAGTTCACCTCTGTGTCTTAGTTAGCTCCAGCTCCATGTTTCCTCATCCCTGGTTCCCTGTGTCAGCTCCTGGTTCCCTGTGTCAGCTCCTGGTCTCCTGTGTTCAGTTCCCTTCCTGTTCCTGTGTTTTTCCTGAGCCCTAGTCTTAGTTTGAGTTTGTTGTTTTAGTTTCTTTGTTCATTTGTCTGTTTTTGAGTTTTGTTTGTTTAAATAAAAGACTCTTTCTGTTCACACACCCCTCTGCCTTCATGCCTACCTTCATGCCCACGGCAACACCATCAGCCGGTTTAGCAACTACAACCAGCTAGACCCGTGACAGCTAGATTACCTGCAAAAGACAAAACAAAAACAAAAATACAGGTAACTTCCCTGAATCCCTAAACCAAAAACCAAAAGGGCAAAGAAATAATGTTAGGCAAAAAGTCAAAACCAGAATACACAATCAAATATCAAAACAACAAAATCAAAATGCAATAATAATCTCTCTCCAACACAACCAACACCTTGCCTACACGACTCCTCTTTCCCACATCTCTATCTGGTTTATATATGACTGCGCTAATTAATTACATCAGATAGATAGAAAGTCAGATAAATGCCAATGTAGGGAGAGTCAGAAAATCTGGTGTGGAGTCTGGAGGTGTGCACGACCTGGACACAATACACACACATGAGCACAACAAAGCATTATATATATATATATATATATATATATGGCATGCCGTTTAGGAAAATATTCATGAGAGAACTTAATGAAAACTCTGAATATATTGAATGAAACTTGAGAATATTGAATGGATTCCGAATATATTGATTGAAAAATATATATATTGAATGAAATCTGAATATATTGATTGAAAACTGATATAGTGAAGGAAAAGTCTGAATATATTGAATGAAAACTAAGTATATATTGAATGAAACAGGACGTCATCGAAACACAGCGCCATTGTTATGCACTAAAATGCCCCCCTGCATATTAAATGCCCCCTCTTGTATATTAAAAAAAATAATTTATTTTTTTCCCTATACAACATGTAATTTTTTATAATGCTTATTTTATAATCAAATCCATTTGGTCTAATTTGTAATTTCTAAATCATAAACCTAGAAATTTCTGTTCTAATATAATATTCGACGGAGATTAAATAGGGGGGGGGGTATCTATGGCAGGTGGGCATTTTAGCGCATAACACCGGTCTTCCGCGGTGAAATAGCGAATATATTTCTTCATCCGTCCTCTGACACTGAGTGCGGCTTGTGCCACCACTTTGGGCCGGACACGCACTCATCAATGTGTCCACCATCTCTTCATTTCTCACAATTGCAGCAACCAAGTTTCTCGCCGGCTCACTCATCCTTTCTATAGATGGCGCTGTGTTTCGATGACGTCATGTTTCATTCAATATATACTTAGTTTTCATTCAATATATTCAGACTTTTCATTCAATATATCAGTTTTCAATCCATATATTCGGAATCCATTCAATATTCTCAAGTTTCATTCAATATATTCAGAGTTTTCATTAAGTTATCTCATGAATATTTTCCTAAACGGCATGCCATATATATATATATATATATATATATTTTTTTTTTTACTCAGTAGCGAATATGATTTAAAATGTAGCAAATTAAAATTCTTCAAACAAAACATACTTAAGTAAAAATAAAAATAAAAAACAGATTTTAAAAACTACGTTAAAAAGTCCACAGAGAAACTACTCAATTACAGTAATGCGAGTAAATGTAATTCATTACTTTCCACCTCTGCTGAAGGGCAGTCTAAAGTCTCTCAAGCGTTTGAGGTGATAGAGGCGCTGCTGGGCCTTTTTCACCACGCTGTTGATGTGACTGGACCATAAGGGTCCGGAGTGACGTGAACACCGAGGTACCTGAAGCTGTCCACTCTCTCCGCTGGGCTCCTGTTGATGACGGGGGTCTGGTAGTTCCTCTCCTCCTTTGCAAGATTGTGCCTTGTAGCCATCCTTGACTATTGTATAATGATTATCCAGTGTTGTTTCGCTGCTGGTGGGACCGGTGATGTGCTGATAAAAGTTTGGCACTGCAGGTTTTGAGTGTTGGGTTTGGTGCTGTGCGAGTGCCTCATGAAGCTTGCATAAGGCATCAAGTCAAGTCAAGTCAAGTCAAGTATCTTTATTTGTACCAAAGGTAAAATTGATTTGCAGTCAAAGAGTGCTCATTCACAAAACATACAGTACAAAACAAACCACACATAATAAAAACAAACAAACAAACACCATAAACTTTAAACATAAGTACACACACACACACACAACACAAACAATTCTTCAGTGTCCAATTCTCCCTTAAATATCTATTTACACCTTATTCTAATCGCTGCTGGAATAAAACTATTTTTATATTATTTAGTTCTACAGCTTGACACTAAAAACTTGCGACCGGAAGGAAGAACACAGAACTCTGCATGCAAGGGATGGGTGATATCACCTAAAATTGAATTTGTTATTCTCCTTAGCTGCCTAGTGTACACAGCCTCCAAACTGACCAATGACACCCCAGTCAGCCTGCTGGAGCACTTAACTATCTGATTTAGAATATTTTCATTCTTGACAGAAAGATTTCCAAACCATGATGCCAGAGAGAATGATCAAACTGATTCAAGAAAAGCATGATAAAATAAAATCATCATAGATTTATCAATATGGAAATAATTTAACTTCCTCAGACAAAACAGACGCTGGTGGCCCTTCTTGCACATATGGCTTCACAGTTTTTGTCAAAAGAAAGTTTGTCATCAATAATTGTGCCAAGATATTTGTATGACTGCACACATTCAACACTCTGACCTTTGATGTAAGTAATCCCGTGTGTGTGAGTAGCCTTCCTAAAGTCGATTATCATATCTTTCGTCTTCAATATATTTAACTGAAGATAGGATTTCTCACACCACCTGACACAATCTGCAAGTACTGGACCATGACCTGTTTCATCATCATGAAGATGACTGATATAATAACCGAGTCATCTGCATATTTAATGATGGTTCTATTTTCCCATCTACTCTGACACATATTTGTGTAGAGGATGTACAACAAGGGTGAAAGAACACATCCTTGTGGGGAGCCAGTTGAAGAGCAAACTTTGTCTGATAAACATCCATTCACTCTGACACTTGGTTAAGAAGTTAAGAATCCAGCCCACCAGATTATTGCTAAGATCAAACTGTTCCAGCAGCGTACTGACTAAAATGTTGAGGTTGAATTGTTTTAAAAGCAGATGAAAAATCAACAAATAAAAGTCTAACATGAGAACCGTTTTTTTCCAAATGTTTAAAAATAAAATTAAGCAAAGTGACTGTGGCGTCCTCTACTCCCCTTTGAGGCCTATAGGCAAACTGCATGGGATCAAGTACATGCTCAATATTCCTCACGATTTCAGACCTCATGTGGGAGATTTTTCTCCTATACTAGTTACAGTTGCCTTAATTACAGGTATTACACCAAAACTTTGACTTTAAAAAGAACCAAAGAAAAGACTCCGGACTCCTTGTAGATCTGGATGAAGTAAGGCAGGATTTATTGCAGCAATAAAACCAAGTGAGCCAGCTCGGCAATGCCTAGGATGTAGTCCCATGCATGTCCAAAATCTGACTGAAGTCTAGTGTGACATGGTCACTTCTTTTATACAGTTTTCAAGGGGAGGAGCGCTCACCTAGCCCCCTCCTCTGTACATTTTTTTTCTTATTTCTTATCAAATTATTAACCCATTATAATCCAACTTTTTCCCATATTGTCACCCGTTGTAATTACATTTTCTCTTATCTTGTTTGCTTATGTCATATACCTCGTCATCTGACTCCATATCTTTTCCCCATTATAGTCTATTTTTCTTTCAAATAATTTTCCATTATCTTTACACTAAGTTTGTTTATTATTATAAAATATAGGGGCGGCGCTTATTTTACTATATATTCTTAGTTCTTCCGGGTTACTCTACAGTTCTTGACAGACGGGCCATGGGTAAGCATCTCTCTCGCACTTATTTTAATTATTCGTTTTATTTTCCTAATTTATTGGATTTAGGTATTTTATTTTATTGTTATAGCTAAGCGCAATTGCCCAAGCACTGAATACATCCCTTTGGACGACTCGGACAGCCAGGACAGTCCAGAGCACACCTCCTTTGAGGATTACACTCGTACTGAACCTGTTGCTGACCGAGCCTCAGTGAGTTTTTGCCAAAATGAGTCTGATGGATCATTGACACAATTTCTTCATAAGAACGGTCTTACTTATGTCAGGAAGGATGACTCCGGGCCCGGTCCTTCTAAGAGACCACGTCTGGAGGCACATAGCTCTCCTTTACTTTCTTTCAGGCCTGTGCGACCAGAGTCTAGTACTCCAGCCCAGTCTCTCTTAAGGCCTGTTGGTCTAAGAAGTGTCAGTACTCAGACTGATTTTAAAGTGTCTGTATTCTGTATTTCTATTTTTATTTCTGTTTTTATTCCTCACACTGATCTTCCCATCAATGTGCTTCTGGGTCAGAGAGGCTTGATATTTAATTTCTTATGCCTTTTGTTATTTGATGCTCACCCAGGCCCCCTATTGTACTGTACTTTTTATTTTTGGTCCTTATACTTTGTATTTTTCATTTTATTCACTATGTAGGTGCACATGCCATTTTATTTTGTACCTACTCTTATTAAACTTCTTATTCATTAAGCTGAGTGTGTGTCTTTTGGTTATTTGTCTGTGTCCCTTTAAATTTGACATGTCTGCGCATGTATCCAGTCCCTGTTACATCACAGTTAAGATCACCCCATGTCTGAGGAGATTACCTCATGTCTGGGGCTATTGGCATTCCATAATGTTTTGGGCTACATGATATCAGCTGACATTACATCATATCTAGGGACATCAGGTACTTTTGGATGCTCAGGGTACAAAGATTACATCATCTCTAGGGTCTGTTTGATACACACTGTCCACTAAGCATCTCACATCCAAGATGGCTGCCTGTCTAGCGTTTATTTAAGTTCATGCTGCATGTTCTTGCTACTGTGACATCACACTGTCCTTGGCTCAACTCTGTCTCCTGACCTTACCTCTATGTTCTTTTACTAAGATTAATAGTTTCTGTCATGTTGTTGCATACACAATTATATTTAATTTAAATATGCTCACACTCACTAATTTTTCAAATGTTTTCATCACAATTGAAGTTAAAGCTACAGGTCTGAAGTCATTAAGAGTTTTAGGGGAGTTAGACTTAGAAACAGGGACTACCACTGCCTCCTTCCAAATTTTAGGTACCTGTTGTTCCTGTAAAGATTTATTAAAAATATATTCAAATATAGGACTTAATTCCTTTGCACGGATTTTAAGTGTACGACCACATATATTATCTGGTCCTTTTTTTTTTTTTTTCACTTTTACTGAGAGAAAGGCCTTCTGCACATCTCTTTGTTGTATAATAAAGTGTTGTCCATCTATGAGCTTACTATTCAATTCCCGAATTTCCTTATTGAAATCTAAAACATTAAAACGATTATAACAATGGTTAAAAGAATTAGCTAATCCCAAATGAGTGTTATAGCCAGCTAAATGAATTGCCTTGCTAGTTTTTGGATCATTGAGACCTGTTATGGCTTTTAAGCCGTCCCAGGCTGAACCGAGCTTTTTAGAAGCCATCTTATTCTCCAGTTCAGTTTTATAATTTTGTTTAGCCTGGGTAATCTCTCTTTTAAGCTCTCTATTTACAAGATACAAATCAGAAGTGGTTCCTTGTTTAAAACACCATTTCTTTTTCAGTATGCAGGATTTAACAGTTTTTGTTACCCACGGCTTATTGTTCGGGTACATTTTTACCTGCCTACATGGAATAATCATATCCCTACAAAAGGCCACATTGGAACATACAACATCAACAAGCATGTCAAAGTTATCCCCACAGGACTGTTTAAACATCTCCCAATCTGTGCAATCATAGCACTCCTGCAAACAAAGTGCAGATTCAGTCCAATCCATTACTGTATGTCCTTTGTCTGTGCTTTTTGCCTTTTTAAAACAGTTTTGTATGTAGGAATTAGATGAACACAGTTATGATCGGCTGAGCCAAGGGGAGGTAGTGGCAATGACTTATATGCGTCCTTTACGGAGATATAACAAAGATCCAGACTCTTGTCCCGCCTAGTCGGACAGGACACGTATTGATAAACATTAGTGAGTGTCTTATTCAATGAAACATGATTAAAATCACCAAGCACGAAATTTGGTGCATCAGGTGAGAGCATCTGCAGTCTCTGCACTACATTAAAAACGGTGGCACACACAGATGCTACATTTGCCTTCGGGTGAATATACACCACGGTAACAAAAAGTTGAGGAAACTCACGTGGGAGGTAAAAAGGCCGTAATGACATTGATAAAAGTTCAACGTCTGGTGTACAGATGCCTTCTCTTACCGTTATAGCAGTGCAGTATCTTTTGTTAACATACAGACAAACCCCACTGCCTTGAGATTTCCGTGTTATCTCAGCCTGTCGATCCAATCTAAGCGGTACTCCAAAGGCGTCGATAAATAGTTCGGTGTCCTGGTCATGCTCCGCTAACCATGTCTCCGTGAAGGCCAGGACACAACATTTCTTATAATCCTTCTGAAACCGAACGGTACCCACAAGCTCATCCATCTTATTCCTTAGGGACTGAACATTTCCCATGATCATTAATGGAAGTGGTATGCGAGTCACCTGCTGTTTTCTGAATCATTGCCTGACACCCCCTTGCTTACCTCACTTCCTCCTCTTGTCCTTCTGCTTTGTGTCCCACGTTCCATCAGATACTTTCCGTAGCTCATTTGGTATATGGATATCTAGCATTGTCTCAACCTTTACACCGCTCAATTGTAGTAGCATGCTCCTGGAGTCCTGAATTCTTCCTTGATTAACAGCTCCATGAGTATATTCACCAGTAAGCAATAAGCAGAATGGCATCCATAACAATGCAAAAAGTAAAAATCTCCATTGTAGATCAATTTTTATGAAATATCAAAAATACAATTCCATAAAATAAACAAAAAAGGGAGCGGACACCTAAAACATAAAAGGTTAAAACTAAAAACGTAACAAACATGAGGACACTCTCACACCAAACTCTCACTGCCGGCCGCTGCGTGCGCATGTGCAAGGCATTGACTGAGTCTGATTATGGCTGATTATGACCAATATAAATTCCAGAGGAAGGTATAAAGGATGACATTTGATGGTCACTAGTTCCAGATTGGGTGTGTAGGAGCGTGTAAGAGTAACAGTGCTCGCGCTGTTGCACCAGCTGTTGTGCCAGCTGTTGTTCACAATTAAACACACGCCACCTCCCCTTGACTTCCATGAGTCCTGTGTCCTGTCCATGCAGTAAACTAAAAAAAGTCAATGTCCCACCCTACAGATACTGCAGGTAGGGTGGCGTATGTAAATAATGCTGTCTGCATGATTGGTCCAATCAAGAAGTTTTACCTATTGTATGTGCATGGGCTGTAAGTCTGATGTCACGGCAGCCCCTTGTGAGGTTCTGAGCTTGCATCTGTCAGCAAGAACATGGTGTGTCATCTAGCCAGTGCAATTTCATTTCACAAGTTGAACTCCAGACTTGTGAACAACGGAAAACAAGAAATCATGTAGTGAGAGGAACTAACAGATAACTCATGAGTTAGCTCATGCCAACCAATGTAGAGATGCATGGTTTGTTAGCAATGTGAAGTGCTGCCCTTTTATGCCCTTCTCTCTCTCTCCCTCCCTTCCTCTCCCTGTCAAGCTATACATGCTGCTCTTGATCTACCAGTAATCTAGACCCCCTCTGCCTTCTGAACTTATGGTGGAAGATCTCATCACATGGTTGCCCCATGTTGTCTGCTTGGGATGTGTATGGTGACTGAATACGGTTCCACATTACCATGAAGATGGTCCTGGCCTCAGATGATGCAGACCACTGTTTGAGGACTTGTGACTGCAGTCGCTCAGTAGTTTAGGAATGGAATTTCCTACAGTCTACCTGAGCCTAGGTGCTTGTTTCTTTGGGGGGTGAGGGAGTACTTTCAAACCTAAAATTGAAGCAAACAGTGTCCATTAAATCAAATACTTAGCCATTTGTATCTATTACCACTTGGATAGTAACACTGTGATGATGCTTTCTGTTCATGTACACTTCATCAGTGCTTGGGACAATTATTTTAACATGTGTGCCATTAATGATGCCCACCATCAGGGAAACCAGCTATGTACATGAATGCAGTTTGTAATTTGTTTATTTCACACTTTAACCAAAACAAATGTATTATCTATTTGTCAATATTGTCGGCTGTGACAAACCCAAATTATTGCTGTTCCAAAGCTTCATCTTGTCTGTTGGTAAAAAACCAAGTGGTAATCACCTTAGTTTCTGCAGAGACAGCACATGATCTGTTTGTAGATGGAGCAATTGCACACCTCACAAGATCTTTCACAAAAATAGATTCCATTTTTATTCAAACATTATCTTTTTATGAGTTCTGTGCCATTCATTGTTGCCAAAACATCTTTCCTCTCATATTATGTAAATGCACGTCTTTGCCTGAATGCCATTTTCTCTCCTCATAACCAGTTAGGACACCTAACTCTCATATTTTGGTGTAGATAGAAGTGATTTCACACTGTAAGAATGCGTATTAATTGCTCTTACTTCTACTCCTACATTTAGAACCAAAATTGCATCCTTCTCAGAATCCTTGGCCACTTAGGAGTGATTTTCTTCTCTGAAGAAATATGATTGCATATTGGTTTATTACCCACTTCTAGTCCTCCATAAATTTTTAACCATTTTACTGCATATCATATTGTTTATGGCTGTGTTAAATTTGAGCTGGATCTCCTGTACTGTAAGTGCTGGCTTCCACTTTGTCAGCAATTTGACAAGGAATATAATGACTATAGATGCTTCAACAAGGTAGATTGCTTCATAGCCTACCTCTTCTATTTTGTCCCTGGTCTCAGTGATAAGTTTTCCAAAGCCTGCTAATTTGTTCCCCTGTGCCAACTGACATTTACAGATCCTGCCATTAAGAACACACGTTTCTTGAAAAGGGATCTTGCGCGCTTCCGCGGCAGCTCGCGGGAAGCTGTGAAAATGCCGTTCATTGCCTGTAGGGGGCAGTCGTGTTTCAATCTGACGTATTGTGTGTCTGCTGAAGCCAAAAATGTGTTCTCTCTCTTAGGCGCCTATTGACAGGAAGCGACACAGCTCATAAACGTGTCAAGCTCAAACTTTAAATACTGATATGTATTTATTCTTCATTTTCTTCTCTCCTGCAATGATGATACTTCTTTGACTGTGCTTTCTCCATTCAGTATTATTATCATTAGTAGTAGTAGTGAAAACTACCGCTGATTAACTGTCTCTCTGCAGTGGTTAAAACAGCGGATTAATTTCATTTGGGGTATTTCTAACAGGCAATCTACTAAATAATAATAAATAGATAAAATTACCCAGCACTTTAACATTTAACCCAGAAGTTTTAGTGTGTAACATAAAAATATTCCATTCGTAAAATAGCATGGGTGAAATCATAGGTTGTGTATAGTGATTAAAAACAATACAACAAAGCTTATGGTAAATAAATTCTCAGACTCTTCCACTGCAGGTATTAATTATAAAATAAATATTTTTTTAAACTTGTGCTACTGTTGTTTACTTACAGTATTTGTTAATTTTTTTTTTCTTTAAATGAGGCTTGGGCTCCGGGATATTGAGCCTATTTACTAGTAGACGTAGACTAATCAGAGCTCTATCGCCCGTTCGAGTGGAATTCATAAATTATGTTTATAATAATGAAATGAGATCGTGCTTTAAAATTAATCTACAATTCATTTCAAACCCGCGGCTCGCACTTTCACTTTACAAAAGGCAGCGTTTTGATCAAAAGGTGATAAACGCATGCGATTTATCGATAACAATACTGCATTGATGGATGGATGTTGTTGATAAATATTTAAAATGATAATTAAATAAATAGCTGTCCATCTTTTTTGTGTTTATCTTTTCGGTTTATTATACACCTCTGCACCACTTATTATAATAAATAGTTTTAAATGTTAGTAAAGGTACCATACAGTAGCAGTATATATACACTGTATGCTGTAATTTGGTCATGTTCACCCATGGGTTAAACATATGCGGCATGCTAGTTATCAAGTTGATATACAGGTCAATCTGCATCAAATAGAATCTCTCCGAATAAGTAAGCATAATAATAAGCAATGAATCATCATAGTGTCAGCCCATGGGTGAACATGACCAAATTACTGCATAAACACTGGAACACAAGGATTTAAGAATTAAATTAAACACGAATATGTGTGTGGCATTTTAAATCAAATCCAACATTTTAATGGTTTGTGATCGGTGCATGGGCGTCAACTCGCATGTTCTGTAATATTCCATTGTCATTCATATAGCCGCTGTTTAGAGCCCTTTACTAAAGCATTCGCTAGTTATCAAATTGATATACAGGTCAATCAGAATTTGAAAATAATCAGTAAATTCGTGAATTACACTCAAAGTATCAACTCCACCTATAAAGTCTGATTTAATTTGCTGGGGAAATCAAATTTAGCAGAGACGTCCGCTCTGTCCTGTTAATTCATCTAAAACCCCCTACAGTATTCGCCAACATCGCACCCAGTTTGATTAATTCACACCTATCGTGAATGAAAGGTGAGAAGAGTGCTTGCTCTGAAGGACTATATTCGACAAGAATATAGAAAATAAGAATTGGATTTATAATAAGATAATTCATTTAATAATAAAATTATAACAAATAAAGACTTCGTCTAAAAGCCAGACCAAATTTTTCATTCACCGCTGAAGTAGTTAAAGATGCTTATACTATAGATACGTATGTTATATTTCAAAAGTACAATTGCAAGTAAATTACAAACTGCATGTAATGTAAAATATGAATAAACAGTATTAGACACACATATATGATATGGTAGTATATACAATGAAAAAGCTATTTACACATGAGTGCTCAAATGTAAAGCAAACACAATTATTAATTTATTTTGTATATTTAACTTCATTCAGCTGTTTAAGTTACATGAAAAAATAACGTGCCCCAGCCCACTATTATTTTCTGTTCAAATTTAAAGATGCACACACGTGTGCAAAAAGACGAAGTACAACAAAGAATACGACAGTGTATAATGTTTAATAAAGTTAGCCTAAAACAATTTTGTTTCCAATGCTGAAGTAAACATGATTTTGTTTATGTTTTAGTCTAAGCGCTGAATACAACGTGACATCGCGCTCCGAGGTGAACACCCACAGAACTCCCAGTTACTGTAATCCCTCTTCTCACCTTTCATTCATGATAGGTGTGAAACTATCAAACCGGTTTCACTGATGGGAAATTGGCAGAATTGAGGGGTTTAAAAAGAATGAACAAGACCGAGCAGACGTCTCTGCCTAAAATCTATTTCGCCAGCACGTCTCTTTCCTTGTGTTAATCTGTAATATTGTGAAATAATAAGTGAAATGTATTTTGTGTATATGCTTAAATATTCCTTTTTATTTATGGTCATGTGTATTATGTTTTATCTGCATTATTGCAGTTTATTAGCCTTTTGATCAAAGCGCTGCCTTTTTGTAAAGTGAAAGTTTATTCACAAATTGGGTTAACGCACAGCGATGAACAGCTTTATTTCAGTCATAAATGAACAGTCACATTCCATCTATTATTTCCAACCACGGTCAAATAATGGATGAAATAATTATTCAATCCTGGACACAAACAGCAAAACAAAAAAAAGATTATTATTATAAAAAGCCAGAAGCACTTCAAGTGCATATAAGAACATTTACAAAGAAAGGATTAATTTTTTTTGTTCATTCATGTCTTTTGATGGTGCTCAATGTCGACACATTTTTACATTTTAACGAAGATATGTTGACATATTCACGAATCAGGTAGTTAGTTAACACTATCGGACACGCACAAGCACACACACACTCCCCGTGCAGATACACCGTGCAGGGAGCAACTGGACAACAGGTCTTCACTTCGTAATACACATGTCCATAAACAAAAAGGAATAGTTAGACATATACGCTAAATATATTTCAGATTAAAACAAGGAAAGAATATGTGCAGAGCTTCAGTTCATTGTGATGCAGACTAAAGTCTCGGAAGGAAACGGTTGTCGTTATTTTATAAAATCTGAATATATTCAGTAAATTTGTGAATTACACTGAAAGTTTCAACTCCAACTATGAAGTCTGATTTAATTGGAACCATTAAACATTTTATTTCTATTTATTCTATGTTTTGCTGGCGAAACCGTCAGCTCGGTCTTGTTAATTCATATTAAACCCCTCAAATCTGAATACGAAAGTGTATAATCTTTAATAAGGTTAGCCTAAAACAATTTTGTTTCCAATGCTGAAGCAAACATGATTTTGTGTATATCTTTATTTATTTTTTATATTTTTGTATTTTATTTAAGAACTTAAAATGGTTTAAATCTAATCAAATAAACACGACATACAACAAATATATAATCTCAAAGCTTTTATTTTTTTGGTCATAAATGCAGTGTTTAGTTACATTCCAGTGTGTCCACCCTGATTTTTAACCACGACTGGAAGAACTTTAAACAACCTATTTATGTATTGATGACATGCCTCTTCTGTAAGTACCTCAAACCAGAATTTATTAATGGCAGCAATTAAATCTGATTTTGTAGTCGGTTTTGCTTCTTTTCGAATATAGTCTTTCAGAGCATGCCACACCATCTCAATGGGATTCATGTCAGGAGATTCGGCGAGAGTCTTCACCCAGTTAATTCCCTCTTCTGCGATCACTTTCCTTGCAGCGGTGTGCTTCGGGTCATTGTCCTGGAAAAAACGGTGATCAATACCGAAATTTTCCTTAATGTATGGGGCAGCGGTTCCTTTTATAATCGCCTCTTCGAAGAAAGACTTGTCCATTATTTCTTCAAAGATGGCAATAGGTCCTGGTCCAAGTCTAGAAATGGCTCCCCAAACAGGAATTTTCACACAATGTTTCGACTTGGGTTTGAACACTTGTCTACCAGTTTTATGAAATGACATTGTGGCAAAGTGATCCAAAGCCACTATAGTTTCATCAGTGAAAATGACGTTGTGAAATTTTTCCTCTTCATTGATCCATGTTTGAGCTTGTTGGAGCCGTATCTCTTTATTTTTGTCGCGGATCATGGGACAGTGCAAAGTTTTCCTATATCTCCAACCAAGTCTTTGCCTGATTCTCTGAATTGACTACTGTCATAAAATAAACACTGCACGTTATCAATATTTAAAAATAATAGAACATGCTAAACAATTTGGCTTGCACTATACAACTAACAATATATTGACCGCAATAATATCTAAATTTACACATCAATAACCAAACAATGTATCCACAGTATTAAGTGGCTCGTACAATGTTATTCTACTCTGCAGTACTATAGTATTTACTAATGTTGTTGACAAATACTTAAAATTATAATTAAATAAATAGCTGTCCATTTTTTGTGTTTCTCTTTTCGGTTTTTATACACCTCTGCACCACTTAAACAATTTAAAATGGTAGGAAAGGTACAATAGCAAGAGAGAAAAATAGATATATGATGTTTATGCTTTAATTTGTGGCATTTTATTGCATTCGCTAGTTATCAAGTTGATATACAGGTCAATCTGCATTTGAAAATGATTGAAAATTAGCAAAATCAAACTGAATCTCTCAAAGTAAGTAAGAGTAATAATAAATAATGAATAATCATAGTGTTACCCCATGGGTGAACATGACAAAATTACTGCATAACCACCGCAACACGAGGATTTAAGAATTTAATAAAACACAAAATCCTTAATGTGTTAAAATGTTGGATTTTATTTCATTTAAAAGCCATATATTCAAATCCAACATTTTAATGGTTAGTGATCGGTGTATGGGCGTCAACTCGCTAAGTCATGTTGCCGCGGTTTTAGAGCCCTTTACTAAAGCATTCGCTATAGTCATCAAGTTGATATACAGGTCAATCTGCATTTGAAACATAATCTCTCTGTGAGTAAGCAAGTAAAAGATAAATGAATATAAATAGGTTTAACACTAGATTTCCTAACCCTGGGCAAATTTGCGTAAATTCCCTGGACCTGACACCGACTAGCACCCCTGCCGCTCCATTGTTCTTCTGCTTTTGTTGTGCAAACACAAAATACACCCATTACCTGTCCCACAACTTATAAATAACTCTTGATATGGTACTTTCACTACACTGAAAAAAATAAGAAGTAAAATTTACTTAAGGAAGGTGAGTAAAACTAACAAAGTAAATAATTACATATCACATGGCCTCTTTAATCATGTTAAGTGGTATTTACTTACTGATCTGATGTAATTAATTGATATAATTAAGTAAAACTATTTTCAATTTTATGTAAATTTTACACTTTTTATTCAGTCAATGTTAATTATTTTAAATAAATAAAATGAATCACTGTTACAATAAGAGTTACTGCATGTTTCAAGACATTTTTCTCCTAATTATATGTCCACAAATTTTTTGACACCATCAATTTATCAGCAATTATCAAGAATTGCATTTCATATGAACGTCACATATGAGACACGCGCACAAACGCACACAAACTCTCCATGCAGGGAACAACTGAACAACAGGTCTTCACAGTTGGAGTTGATTTCAGTCATAAATTCACAACCACATTCCAGCTATTATTTCAAGCCATGGTCAAATAATGGATGAAATACTTTATTTCATACAGCAAAAAAAAAAAACATGTTTATTATTATAAAAAGCCCGAAGCACTTTGTGTGCATATAAGAATATTTACAAAAAATATATCGACTTTTTCTTCATTCATGTCTTCTGATGGTGCTCAATGTTGACACATTTTTACGTTTTAACGAAGATATGTTGGCATATTCACGGACCAGGACATTCGAGTATGTCTGCACCTTTTATAAAGTGAAATCAATTTATCAGCAATTATCAAGAATTGCATTTCATATGTAGTTGTGTGAGCAGTTAGTAGTATATATAGATGTGTGACTGTTTCATATATGTGTATGCAAGTGTTTCACGTGCGTGTGCATGAGTGAAGTTTGATTTAAGCTCTATACAGCGCCTCACAGTTTAGGGCGTCTCTTTTCATCATTATGAACATAATATGAAGCAGATATACGCACATTCATCATAAAATATTATTATTATAAAACAAAATAAAATTCATGTTTGCTTCAGCATTGGAAACAATATTGTTTTAGGATAACTAATTATACACAATCCTTCGTTGTACTTGGTCTGGCTTTTAGATAAAGTCCCTCCATGAGCCATCTGGCGGATATTCAGTGAAGCACATCACATTTATTTAAATTCCCGAATGTTGCTTGAGGGATTTCACGGCATGTCGCGAGCCAAATTGCGGGATCTCGCAGGAAAAAGATCTGTACTTTCAAGACTACTAAATTAATGCTTGTTTATGTTTTATACAACCCACATTCATGGAGCTCTAAAATGCTGTGGGCAAAGTATGTTGACAACACTTTTCAATAAAGCAGTCAAGGGATTTCCCTATATTAATGTCAATTTTGTTTACAGCCACCTTTATTCCCAGAGTAGTAGGAAGACATTGGAATCCCCTCAATTCACCATTTCATCAGACAGTGCAGAAAAACCTGGAAGTAAGTCTCCCAGGCCCTTCTTCTACCAGAAGCTCAAGATTCAACTAATGGCAAGCCAACAGCCATCATAGACCTGCTCAGTAGTTTTATCCTGTTCAGAGCATCCACCAAGGTCATATTTCCACCAAGGACCTTCTTTTATGTGTAGTTTCCCATAGATTGACCCCTAAATATATTGACCCTTTAAAATAATAGTCCATAAAATAAATCCAGTTGCTTACTACCTTTTGCTGTCCTGCTTTTATGTCCCTTTCTTACGTCTACACTCACCCCTGCTACAAAGGTTATCACTCTATGAATCATAGATGGACCACAGCTTTCACTGATCACCACCTATTGGACTCCCATAAGGTATAAAGTGGAATGCATATTTGAT
Source organism: Clarias magur (assembly GCA_013621035.1). NCBI lineage: Eukaryota > Metazoa > Chordata > Actinopteri > Siluriformes > Clariidae > Clarias > Clarias magur. The sequence continues at coordinate 1,245,101 of QNUK01000167.1, read as the reverse complement.
GAACTGAGAAGGATATGGAGTCGGCAAATTTTAACATTGTTTGGGATTACTTTGTGGACTCTTTGCATTAATCAATTAATTTGTTATTTTAGAACATTGCATTGGGTTACTGAATGAATTATATTTGATAATTTACATGTACATTTTGTAATATCTGCTTTCTCATTCTTTTGTGGATATAATTTAAACTATTGTTTTTATCACTTCATTAACTCTCTCCAAAAGTCTCTTTATTTAAACAATTATGAATGAAAAACTATTTAAAACATATTGTTATGTCAGGCACTTCTTTGGCTAATGGCAAGTCTCTGTTTTCTTACCCATGGTTTGATCCTGACTAAACATAACATTACATTTGATGATATACAATCATACAGTTTTTGCTGTCCCCCATCCTGTTACTTTATATCAGTGTTCGCATACAACTTTGTACTTATACTGAGAATCATTTGAGTTTCCTTTAAAGTGAAAATTCAGATTGGCATTGGGTTACTCTTCAATGTGATGCTGAGTGTATTTGATTGGGCAAACTGTACCACTGGAAGGTGAACTAGGTGTCATCAACAAGTTTCAAGATTAGATCCGTTTACAAGCTCTGTTTATTTATTTATTTATTTATTTATTTATTTTACATATGTCCTCCCTTACAAGCCAATTAGGCTTTATTGTCACTTCAACCATATATAGTGTAGGGTTTCAGCTCTGGGTCAGAGGACACTTTATCTGCTACCCATCCAGCGTTTAGCACGATTTAGTGTATCCTAATCACCTATCACGTGGCCACTAATGATAATACAAAATCTGGTATTTCTCAATTATGAGCAAGGTAACTTAAGATTTGGGCAAATGTTTAAATTTTAAAATTCATGACCAGGACATCAGTTCTTTATCAAGAAACAAGGAATTATTTGACTAAAATACGATACATAAAACTACGCTATTAGACACACAAGCGCACACACACACACACACACACACACACACACACACACACACACACACACACACACACACGTGCACAAAACAGTTCAAAGGATGAAAGTTATTAAAGTTATCTAGTACTGTTCACTAGACTTGAGAAAGTCACAAGAACAGAGCCTTGTGTTTAAGCTTACTGTTTAGTTATGAAGTGAGCAAGATTTCAGCAAGGTATGAATCTTTGTTTGTTACTTGCGTTGTGGTCTTCTTCGGTGATTCACATTCGGTGTTAGGGAATCACAGCATTGCTGATTGGCTGGTGCTCTGGTGCTGTGATGACGTCTCTTAGGGAAGCCCTTCGTGTAACGACGTGGGTCGCGCGAGGGACAGGGCCTTGCTTAAACTGTTCAGAACGGGCAGATCTGCAAGCTGTTACCACGCGGAGTTCTGAACAGGCAAAAGCACGGCCATTTATACACACGGTTGCTAGGCAACGCCGCCGTCAGGCAATCAGCCTGAACGAGCCGCACCTGGCGACGTGTTTATTTAAGGGTCCTGATACCGGCGCACTTCGTGCGATCATTTAGGTAGCACCGGTGAAGGTATCAGGGCCAAAGAAAAGAAAAGAAAAGAAAAATAAAATTAAATTAAATTAAAGACAGACAGACAGCTGTGTAGGGACAAAGGCAAAGCCCCAGCCTCTGTCTATTTAAGACGCTGGTGAGAGCGAGTGAGAGAGAGAGCTAGAGAGAGCGGCACGCAAAAGTACAGCGTGCACGCTCAGTACAGTTTGTTAGTGCACGGAGCACAAACTCTCTCTCTCTCTCCCAAAATCCTCGGTAAGGGTGAACGCCCCGAGAGGACAAGTTCTGTTTTATTTTCCAGAGCCCCGTCCGTTCTCGCGTAGACGGCAGAGCTCTGTTTATTTTTGTGTTTACAGTTTTCATTGGTTTCCTTTTAAGTTCTTTAATTAATAATCCCACGCTATCTCCAAACGGGAAGGTCTTCCCGTGTGTATCACAAGCACTCTCACTAACTCCTATTTCACTGACCTACTCTAACTACTCTTATAATTAAAAACATCGCGTGGTGCGGCTCTCCATACCGCACCACGTAACACTTCGCTGATGCGTTGGTTGCTTGGTTACTGATGGCGGAGCTCTGGCACTTCTTCTAGTGAATTCTTTGTTGTGGAACATCGCTGTTCTGGCACTAAGTTTCTTGAAGATGTTGGAAAGCAGATGAGCAGTTTGTTTGCTGGTCAGACGCCGGGCGAAAGTCGGCGGTGGACAAGCGACAAAAGAGCTTGCTTCAGACGTGTAGTTACCGCTCAGCCACTGGATGACATGCCAATGTGCTCAGACTCTGGAGTTTTAACCCTTTGTTGTTAGGCCGTCCCACAGGTGTTTTGGACCAATCGAATGTGGTTGTGGGGTTAGCCCCACCTTACGTGGTTCCCCCTTTTGTGCATACATTTAGGCGGGTTTTTCGGCTATCACATGGGACCCATCCGGTTGGAAATTTTAATACTTTTTATCAATTAATTTTACACACGCTCTGTTCATGTTGCTGACATTTCATATACGTAAGTGTTTGTTGGATAAGACAAGTTTTTGGTTGATACCACACATCCCATATCTTACACACTCATTTATGCCTTTAAATAGTTTAAAAAATGTTTATAAATGTTGATTACACATGTTAAGTGATGCAGAATAATCAGACATACATACAAACATTAAACATGCTGAGCGAATATATATGGATAACAGTTTAGTCCTACTAGCACGCATTAATGATGGTCTGGAATAGTGTCTCTGCTGTGTGTCTTTGTTTGTGGAAGGGCATGTATAGACATCCTGGGGTCAATGAGAGCGCCAGTGGTCTGAGTTACTCAGATGCGTAAGACTGTCTCCTTTATTTACCAGATTACCAATTTACACTGCTGGAGTTCGAGGTTAAGTGGACTTTTATAGCTTCAGGTATAGCGGGCACTTTACTTTTAGAGGCCACTTAATGATGCATCGAAGCTGAGACACGTGGAAGGTGGGATGAATGCGCCGCATAGAATAGGGGAGTAGGAGTCGGACAGCGCACGGGTTTACTATTCTGGTTATAGTGAAGGGGCCGATGAAGCGAGGTAAGAGTTTACGTGAGAGTGTTCTTAACGGGATGTCCTTAGTAGCGAGCATGACCCTCTCCCCCACGCGGTACTTGGGCGCCTTGGTACGGTGGCGGTCTGTCTGTCGTTTGTACAACCTGGATGCTTGCAGCAGGCTTTGTCTAGCTCATAGCCATGTCCGTTTGCACCGGTGGATGAAATGTTGGACAGAGGGGACCTCTACCTCCTCCTCTTGAGTTGGAAATAGTGGTGGCTGGTAGCCTAGACAGCACTGGAATGGGGAGAGCCCCGTGGAGGCAGACGGCAGGGAGGTGTGCGCATATTCGACCCACGGGAGGAACTTACTCCAGGTGGTAGCATCGTGCGTGGTCATGCACCGGAGAGCAACTTCAATTGCTTGATTCTTTCGCTCCGTTAAGCTGTTGGATTGGGGGTGAAAGCCGGAAGACAGGCTAGGAGTGGCTCCGATGAGTTTGCAAAACGCCTTCCAGAAGCATGACATGAATTGAGGGCCTCGTTCTGAGACTATGTCCGTAGGAAGACCATGAAGACGAAAGACATGGAGGATCAGTTTCTCCACTGTCTCATTGGCAGAGGGGAGTTTGGGAAGCGGAACCAGGTGGATGGACTTGGAAAAACGGTCAATGATGGTCATAATACATGTGTTCCCATCTGACGAAGGTAGACCAGTTACAAAGTCCAGTTTAATGTGAGACCAGGGGCGGTGCGGTATGGGTAAGGGTCTGAGGAGACCGGCCGGGAGACGGTTGTAATGTTTACAGCGGGTGCAGACGTCGCAGGCTGCCACGAAGCTGGAAACATCCCTCCCCAAGGTGGGCCACCAAAAGCGCTGCTGATGAGGGGGAACGTTGCTGGGGCCGGGCTCCTGGGTCGATGCCTGCTTAACTCTAGCTTCAATGTCCAATTCCACCTCTGCTACTAGACAAAGAGAGGGCAGAATCGTGTCGCATGGCATGGAGTCATGGGGAAGAATAAACTGACATGAGAGAGCATCTGGCTTGGCGTTCTTGGAGCCTGGCCGGTAGGACAGCAGTTGAACCTAGAAAAGAACAGGGACCAGCGGGCCTGTCGGGCATTAAGTCTTTTGGCACTGTGTAAGTATTCAAGGTTCCTGTGATCGGTCCATACTAGAAACAGGAGCTTAGTCCCCTCCAGCCAGTGTCTCCATTCTTCTAGCGCTAACTTGATGGCTAGTAGTTCCCGATCGCCCACATCGTAGTTCCTTTCGGCCGAGGACAGGCAACGGGAGAAAAATGAGCAAGGGTGCAGTTTGTTATCCTGTGACGACCTCTGGGACAAGACCCCTCCAACGCCGGAGTTGGACACATGTACTTCCACCACGAACTGCCGGGATGGGTCGGGGATGATCAATATTGGGGCTGATGTGAACCTTCTCGAGGTCGGAGAAGGCTTTCTCCTCCTCCACGTTCCAATGGAAATGCGTCTTGGAGGAAGTCAGAGAGGTTAGAGGAATGGTGATGGAGCTGTACCCTCGAATGAACCTGCAGTAAAAATTGGCGAAGCCCAGAAATCGTTGGAGGTCTCGTCGCGAGGCTGGGGTTGGCCAGTTGGAAACCGCCTGAACTTTGGCCTGTTCCATCTCTAGCCGCGAGGGGGAGATGACGAAGCCTAGAAAGGTGGTCGACGTTGTATGAAATTCACATTTCTCTGCCTTGATGTATAAGTTGTTCTCTCACAGTCTCTGTAACACCTGACGAACGTGACGTCGATGCTCCTCCAGGTTGTGGTAAAAAATCTAAATGTCGTCCAGATAGACGAATACGTAAAGGTTCAGGAAGTCATGGAGTACATCATTTATCAGGCTCTGGAAGATGGCAGGAGCGTTGGTGAGTCCGAACAACACTACCAAGTATTCATAATGCCCAGTCGGGGTGTTGAAGGCGGTTTTCCACTCATCGCCCTCCCTTATACGGACGTGATGATAGGCATTGCGTAAATCTAACTTTGTGAAGATGGTGGCTCCTTGGAGAAGTTCGAAGGCCGTAGACATGAGCGGTAAGGGATAGCGGTTCCTGACTGTTATTGCGTTGAGCCCTCTGTAATCTATGCATGGACGAAGGGATGAATCCTTCTTTTTGACAAAGAAGAACCCCGCTCCAGGAGGTGAGGAGGAGGGACGGATGATACCGGCAGCAAGAGCCCCCGTGATGTACTCATTCATGACTTCTTGCTGTTGGCGAGTCAGAGAGTAGAGATGACCCTTTGGAGGAGCGGTGCCAGGAAGAAGGTCGATGGAACAATCATAAGGCCGATGAGGGGGAAGCGACGTGGCTCGAGTCTTGTTGAAGACATTGTTGGCCGGGACATTGGAGATGTTAGGGAGATCGTCAGGCTTGGCTGGAGAAATCCCTCCTCATGTCCCTGGAGAACATCTCAAAGTTGTTACAACATGGATCGCGGGCATCCCAGAGAGTCGTGCTACACTCCCGGCCTCTGCCAGTAAGAAGGGTGATGACGTAGGCCACTCGCGACCGCTCCGAGGAGAAGGTGGAGGCTTGTAGCTCAAAAATCAGCGAACACTGCAAGAGGAACGATCTACATGTACCTGGCCTTCTTCCATAGGTGGGCGGGACAGGTAAGCGTGGCTCGCATGAAGTCTCTGGGCTTGTGGCGCGCGTTGAGGATAACCGGAGCTGTTGCATCTGAGTAGTGATGCAGGGGAGCAGAGATGATTTTGAGATGAATTTAAAAGTTCAGTACATCTTGAACATACACCAGATAAGTAGTGACATAAGTGCGTTAGTCATACTATCTCTTTAGTACAGTCAGTGATACTACTGAGACACTATATCTCTTCAGCTGCATGGTAACGCCTTTCCTGGTCATAAAACAAGAATTCATTTATAGAGTTCAATTATATAAATAAACAAATAAACAAACAAACAATTAAACAAATAAACTAAATAAATAAATACATAATAACACTTTCACTGTGAGCTCTTGTCATTATGAGATTATATTATAAATAACAATTGAGTAAAATTTGCAAAAAAATAAAAAGATAAATATTACAATTAAAAGAGTTCCTTATAATGGAGCTTTTGTAGTTAAATACTTTTGTTTGCTATTTTACAGTAAAATTAAATGGGATTTAGTGACATCTGCATGTAAATTTTACTGAATGAATACATTGCTACATACATGTAGCAATACATGCTAATTCAACACTGTAAAACTGTAATATATATTAAACCTGACAGCCAATTTGTAATAAATTTATTTAGACAAAAACCTCATATTGTCTTTTTGTACAATGTGAAAGGAACAGGTCTGTATCGTCATGCCCCAAAGGAAGGTGAGATGGAAATCAGTCCCCATGATGTAAATTATCAGCAAATACTACTGTTTTACATTAAATAGTATAATAAGGCATCATTATTTGTTTGGAGATTTAAGAACCTCAGAAAAGAGTTCTTGAAAGATCAGCATCTAGATCTGTTGTTCTTGTTATTCCTAGATGACTAATGGCTTCAATATTGCTGTTCTTTTTCGTGTTGCTTGTTTGGTTAGATGTCTTTCTCATACTCCTCTCATTGCCTGGTTTTGTTATGCTTACACTATTGTAGTTGTATGCTTATTTTGAGTCTTTATGAATAAATCCTGTTATGTCAAGTCAATTTTATTTATATAGCGCTTTTAACAATTGACATTGTCGTAAAGCAGCTTTACACAATAAAAAGAAGTAAGTTTGTATGCAATGTGTATGAATCAAAATGATAAGATTGTCCCTGATGAACGAGCCGAGGGCAACGGTGGCAAGGAAAAACTCCCTGAGATGGTAATAGGAAGAAACCTTGAGAGGAACCAGACTCAACAGGGAACCCATCCTCATCTGGGTGATAACGGAGAGCAGAGAATGATCAGCATAATAATGTGTACTGGAAGTTCAGTGTAACAGGAGATGTGTTAAAGTTAAAATTAAAAGGAGTCCAGTTTGTTCCTGGAGGCTCAGGTAGACTGTAGGAGATTCCAGTCCTGACTGGCAACTCTGGAGCGAACATGTATAGCTCGACAGAGAGACAGAGAGAGGGAAAGGAGAGAGAGAGGAGAGAGCAGAAAAGGAGAGAACAGAAAATAAGGAGAGATGGCAGTTAGGTCTGGTCACGGTCAACATGTATAAGGTGAATGTATATTAGTGCAAAGTGCAAGCAGGGACTCCGGCAGGACTAACTATAACAGCATAACTAAAAGGGAGAGCCAGAAGGAAACACAAACATGAGGCTCCCTGAGATGTAAAGCAACCAATCACCTCACCGTCAACAAACCTGAGTGAACAATGAGAGTGGGGAGGACAGCATCTAAACATACCAGTTCACCAGAATACTCTACGTCCATGAGTCCCCCAGATCTGCTCCTTTACCTAAGGTTAATCTATTTACAAAAATGCTTGGCTAAATAAATAAGTTTTTAGCCTAGACTTAAACACTGAGACTGTGTCTGAGTCCCGAACATTAACAGGAAGACTATTCCATAACTTTGGGGCTTTGTAAGAAAAAGCTCTGCCCCCTGCTGTAGTTTTAATAATACGTGGTACTGACAGGCAGCCTGCATCCTTTGATCGAAGTAGGCGTGGCAGATCGTAAGACACTAACAGTTCACTCAGATACTGTGGCGCGAGACCATTTAGTGCTTTAAATGTCAAAAGTAGTATCTTAAAATTGATGCGAAATTTCACAGGGGACCAATGCAGTGTAGATAAGATAGGGGTGATGTGCTCGGATTTTCTGGTTTTAGTGAGGACTCTCGCTGCTGCATTCTGCACCAACTGAAGCTTGTTTATACACCTAGTTGAACAGCCAGAGAGAAAGGCGTTACAATAGTCCAACCTAGAGGTGATAAAAGCATGAACTAGTTTTTCTGCATCATTTAGTGACAATATGTTTCTTATCTTGGCAATATTTCTAAGGTGAAAGAAAGCTATCCTGGTAATATTATCTACATGTGCTTCAAACCAAAGGCTGGAATCTATAATCACACCGAGGTCTTTAACTGTTGCACTTGATGGAACAGAAAGGCCATCTAAAGTTACAGTCTGATCAGAAAGCTTACTTCTAGCTACTTGTGGTCCTATGACCAGAACCTCTGTCTTATCAGGATTAAGCAGAAGAAAATTAATTAACATCCAATCTCGTATGTCCTGCACACACTGCTCAATTTTAGCAAACTGGTTTTTCTCATCTGGTTTTGCTGAGACATATAATTGTGCGTCATCAGCATAACAATGAAAACTAATACCATGTTTACGAATTATGTTGCCCAGAGGAAGCATGTAAAGGGAAAAAAGCAGTGGGCCTAAAACTGAGCCCTGTGGAACACCAAACTCCACTTGAGAACATGAGGAATGGTCACCATCTAAATCTATAAACTTATAACGATCAGTCAAAAAGGATCTGACCCCCACGGGCAGTTCCCTTAATTCCTACTACCTTTTCTAATCTGTGAAGGAGAATACTATGATCAATGGTGTCAAAAGCTGTACTGAGGTCCAGTAACACAAGTATAGTGACGCAACCCTGATCAGAGGCCCATAGGAGGTTGTTTACTACTTTAACAAGTGCTGTCTCTGTGCTGTGATGAGGCCTAAATCCTGACTGATACAGTTCATTTATGCTATTTCTGTGTAGATGTGAACATAGCTGCTGTGATACTACCTTTTCCAAAATCTTGGAGATAAACGGAAGGTTTGATATCGGCCTGTAATTAGAAAGCAGACAGGGGTCAAGGTCAGGTTTCTTGATTAGCGGTTTAATAACGGCTAATTTAAAGGATTTGGGGACGTACCCACTACTGAGTGAACAGTTAATTACTTTCAACAGGGGTTCTGTTATTGCTGGTACTATCTGCTTGAGAAAATGTGTCGGTATAGGATCTAATATACAGGTTGACGATTTTGAAGGAGAGATGAGTGTAATTAGTTCCCTCGCTTCAAGGGGAGTAAAGTGTTCTAAGTTCTGATGTGATGTGGTTAGTTCATCAGAATTATTTCAATTGTCTGGTTTATGTAGATATACTTCAAGCATAATGATTTCATTTTAATAACTGAAGATGATTATTGCATTAGTGATAATTTATGAAGTAATAATATTAGTTTTACACATATTGAGACCCGGTTTAAAAACTTCTATTTTATTTTCTCTATTTTTCTCAACTGTATCAATTTGAAGCTTCATATACCATTTCATATAAACCTTATACTTTTTATGACATCATGTAGACTTAGTCCATTTCACTTTCCTCTAGGTCATAATTCCTCCTGTTGCTTTAGGACATATGCTATTACTGTCCTCAAGGACATTTAATTTTTTCACCTTCATCTGCTGGACTGTATTTTCATGTCCTAGTGGAAGGTGAAATGGAAATTAGTCTCCATGGTGCTTTAGTTTTAGCAGTCTTTTTTTTTTTTTTTGCAAAAATAATGGTATAATAAGGTATCTAATTTGCATAAGGAGTTTAGAAAGTCTGAGAATTTTCATGAAGATTTCAAATATAAAGACCTAGTTAAAAAGAACAGCACTCTAGTCTAAACAGTAACTTTATTTTACAGGTAAGGTTTGCTGCTGCTTTTCTTTTTATGCATGTTGGTTAAATGTAGGTCCTTTTTATCCTCATTTACCTTTAATACTTTTTTAATGGCAATGTTGTTACAGTTTTGTAAACTTTGTATGAATCTTTATAAATTGAGATAATTTCATATGCTGTCTGACTGACACCTGCCTTTTATATATATATTAGGAATTATTTATTTTATTATTATTATTATTATTATTACTATTAGTAGTACTAGTAGTAGTAGTAATTTAGTATGGAATACTTAGTATTAAGTACTGTACTTAGTTACTCAAGATTGTTACACAGTACAGGATATGTTGTCCAAATTTGAAAACTTTAACAATTGCCCAATACATCCTTGATGTTTGTTGCTGAATAATGATTTTTCCCTTAACATTTTGAATTATTTAATCATTTAAGCATGTAACTGTTTTACAAATTTACTCATTTCTTTACTTTGCCTAGGAATTTCATCTAACATGAAGCATCTTTTTTTCCTCCTGTGTCTCACTGGTGAGAAATGATGTATAAAACACAAGTTATATATATTAGTGGAACCTCGTTCATGACCATAATTCATTCAACAAGTCCTGTTCGTAACCTGCTTTGGTCAAACACTGAGGTTTTTTTTGTTGTTGTTGTTGTTGTTGTTCATAGGACTACATGTAAATCAGATTAATCTATTCTCCATCACTATGAATTATATTTATCTTTTTATTGATTTTGTTCAAATCACAATAACAATCATAATAACAAATTAAATAATAATATAAACTGTACAGCAGAGCGCGAACATTTTATTTTTACATGTACTGTTAAACACCTTTCTTAGGGAGACTCGCTGACATGAAGGAATTGAGGAGAGGAAGTTGGGTGGGAGGGAGTTAGCGTTTGGATTGACAGTCCCCTTCCACAAATTCTTCTTCAGAGATTTTCTCTCCTTTTAGTTTGTTAGCCTCAGGTTCATACATGGCAGCCATTTCCACTAAAAATCTATTCAGAGAGAGAATTTTTTTCTGTACTGCACAATTGCACAACTGTGCTGGACTAAAAATTACACAGCGTTATCATTCATAAGGTGAGCACTCTGTTTGCCACAGTTTAGTTCAGATGAAACATCTTGTCAAATGCTTGGCCATCACTTACTTTTGCATAAATGTTTTTATCCTGCGTGCAATTCGCAACTGGGGACCGAGCAAAATTTATTATGGGCAACTCGCGCCTTGGTTCAGCTGATAGTGGCAGCTTGGGAAGGTGTTTTCTGGGTCATGTTCTGAGGAGGGGTTTGTGAACAACTTTAGAATAATTTTTTGGTTATGAACCAATTAGTTCGCATTAAGCGGTGTTCATGAGGTTTCATTATATAACATTGTTATTTATATCATATGCTGATTCATATGCTCTTTTCCAAATTTCATTAATTATTGTCAACAGGTATTTTGCCAGTCACCTTCTCCACTCTGCAACCCACCCCTTCTGTGCATTTTGTCACTAATGCTGTGTCATGGTCTGCTGCTCAGAAATACTGCAGGACATTGTACACTGACCTGGTTACAGTTGAGGATAGTAGTAAAAATAGTATTTTGATAAACATGAGTAAAACTGCAGCAAGTCGGGGAATAACAACTTGGCCTATCTGGATTGGATTGTACAATGATATTAACAGTTGGCGCTGGTCTTTTAATAACCTCCTACTAACAAACCAAATTCTAATAAATTGGTCCCCCGGACAACCAGATAATTACCAAGGGAATGAATCATGTGGTGCAATCTATAGTTCTGGGTACTGGGAGGACGCTAATTGCTCAATATTGCAACCCTTTATATGCTACAATGGTAAGTAAATATTGTTAATTTAAGTTTAAATTATTCTATGCCCCATTTATCTTGTTAGCTAATCCATTCAGGTAGAGAGATCATGGCAAAAAAATAAAAAAAACAGGTTTTAGCTATAGTGTATATAATAGAACTATATATAATATTGCATTGTATTGTATTGTATTGTAGTTTTTCTTAGCTTTGGGTTGTTTAAAAATAATTTTGTGTTTGTTTTTCTACCTATTTTAATTTTACAGCTAGTATCAGTGGTGCTAACAGTTTCATTGGGGTCAGCAGTCCTCAGATGACCTGGGCTGGAGCTCAGACCTACTGCCGAACATTTCACACTGATTTGGCCAGTGCACTCAGCCAAACAGACAACGACTTGTTAGCACAGGTGGCATCAGTTCAGGGAGTTTCTTGGTTTGGCCTCTTTAGAGACACATGGAAATGGCTGAATTCAACACCAGCTGTGAATGTTCCATGGTATACTGGAAGGCCAGATAACTCAAGAGCTAACAGTAACTGTGGGACATTACGTTATGGACAATTTGTAGATGAACCCTGCGGTAACAACCACTATTTCTTTTGTCAAACAGGTGAGTCGGCCAGCAGGGATTTCTGGTTTTCACAACATTATGATAATCTTAAGGAAGCAATGTTGGAAGACCATAGATAGTAGATTATTCTCAAGAGATAAAATTACTTCACTAGACTAAAGTTAGACCAAAGTTGACACTGTGATAACATTAAACAAATTACCACAAGACAATGCTGAAAATTCAACTTCCAAACAACATTTACAGCATTCATTTATATTTCTCAACTAAAATATACATATGGAATGACCATAGTGCTAATGTTTACTTTTATCCTTCCTTCATTAACAATGTCGAGCCACAGACTGGGACTTAAACTTAGAGTGTTCTTGAATGTTATGGAATGTAGCATTGAAAGTTGTGTTCACTATGTCCAGTTATGTTTTCTATGTAGCATTCTTCTCCAATCAGGATTTCCAAACTCTCTCTCGCTCTCTCTCTCTCTCTCTCTCTCTCTCTCTCTCTCTACACTCTACCATGTATTATATTCCATGGTTATTTGTGTGCTTGGATATTGTGGCATATTTGGATACTTGGATATTGTGTGCTTGGATATTGTAGAGTAGTGAATCAGGTATTACAGGGAATTAGTAAGGTTAATGTGGGGACAGCTAAAAAAGAAAAGGAAACAAAGACAGTTGGTCCATATGACATTCCAGTGGAGGCATTATTTAGGAGGCAGTGGAGTTACTTATTATATTATTTAACAAGATCTTGGAAAGTTAGAGGATTCCTGATGCGTGGAGAAGAAGTGGTTTAGTTCCAATTTTTGAGAACAAGGGAGATGTGCAGAGCTGCAGCAACTGTAGAGGCATAAAGCTGACGAACCATTCCATAAAGGTATAGGAAAGAATAATGAAAGTTGCGTAATGAGGAGTGGTTTAGAAGAGAGGTGATATTCTGTGAGCAGCAGTATGGCTTCATGCCAAGAAAGAGCCGCAGATGCCATGTTTGCTTTGAGAATGCTAATGGAGAACTATAGAAAAGGTCAAAAAGATGTGCACTGTGTGTTTTTTAGATTTAGAGAACGCATATGACAGGGTGCCCAGAGAACTGTGGAATTGCATGAGGAATCAGGAGTAGCAGAGACGTGTGTGAAGGTGGTGCAAGATATGTACAAGGACAGCGTTATTAAAGTGGAGGTCGGACTGCACTAGGAATCTGATCTTAGTCCCTATCTGTTTGCAGTGGTGATGGACAAGTTGATGGATGGAGTTAAAGAATCCACATGAGCTACGATATTTGTGAATAATATTGTGATCAGCAGTGAAAGTGGCGAGCCAGTTCAGATAAGACTAGAAAGTTGGAGGGATGCACTGGAGAGAAGACGCATTAAGATTAGTAGGATTAAGACCATACAAATGAGGAGTATATTGTAGGTAACAATGGTGGAGAAGTTAAATTGTTTAGGGTCAGATAAGATAGTTTGGACAGGGAGGCATGAGGGATATATCAGGAGAAGAAGGCTAGAGATGGAGCTGCCAGGAAGGTGGCCCCAAGAGGAGGTTCATGGATGTGGTGAGGGAGGACATGCAGAAGGTTGGAGTGACATGAGAAGATGTAGTAGTCAGAGTTAGATGAAGACAAATGGTCCAGTTTGGTGACCTCTAAAGGGAGCAAGTTATAGAAGAAGTGCTATACATAAATCTGTTTAAGATATTATTTGATTTTTTGTTGAGGTTATACAATATCCCAGTGTCATTTTATCAAGTTATTCTAACTTTTAAAGCCAACATAATTTTATTGTTGGTTTGGTGATGTGTTTTGGGCCATGACATCACAACCCAATTTCCAAGGTATATGAAAGTGTCTCATAATTATCGAGTATATGCTGGAGATCTTGTTATTACTCACTGTTCCTTATTTAATAATTCATTAATTTAATTATCAAATAACAGTATATATTTGATCATTTAACATTTAAACAAACGTGCTGAAAAAAGGAATCTACAGGAACATAAATGCTTATTGTGTTTGAAAGCAAACCGGAATGTAACAGGGTTAAATCTAGGTTAAAAATAACGGTGTCATGGCAAATATTTCTGCGTGAAATTATTTTTGACTACCATCACAACACTCTGCATCAAGCAACACCTAGCTTATTATTGTGCACTGTGAAGAAAGAAAGAAAAACTTTAGTTTTAACATTAGTTCAGGACACACAAAACCAACCAAGTTGAAATTTAGTACGTCATTAGTTTTGTCTAATCAGGGTATGAGGGGGACTGATGAAAGTTGACCACTGAATTGCACACTTTCACTGTTTGGAAATCCTTTTCATTATTATGATCTGTCTTTCTGTGTTTCCACAGTTCCAGTGAACCAACAGGTAGTAAAACTGCGGATGAAGTCTGATGGAAATGTGTTTGATTCTGCTGTGCAGTCAGCCGTGTTGGAGCAGGTAAATAACATGATGTCACTGTAATGTTGGGTCACATTGAACAATAGTCTAATGCTAAACCCAGTTTAGAAAAAAAGCTTTTAAAAACTTTATTTTTGTTTTAATTAATTGCAGTAAATGTATAAGCACTAAAGCCCACTCCTTAAGCACACTGTCTAAATTGTTTGGAATAGATTGTCTATGCAATTTGAAAAAAAAAAAAAAAAAGAAAATAGAAGATCATATTCTTCTGTATTAATATTAACATCAATGTATTCAGCTGGCTAGTACCCAAATTATCTTTTCTAATTAAAAATAACGATGTGTTTTTTTTTAGATCATGAATAAACTGAAGGAACATGGCATGGATAAAAATACCACAGTGACTTGGAGGGTGCAGTCAGATGGAAATATCTTCCAAAAGGAAAACAAGGATGAGCTGTAACATTTAATTGCTCATTTTTAACATCACTTTTAAGCTTACTTTAGGGTTTAAGAATAAAAAAAAAAACATTTAACCTTTAACATAAATTATTTTATGTAGTAGGCACAGACTAGCTATAGGTAGAGCAATAAATGCAAGTGTAATTTGTGCTTTCTTTTAAAAAGAATCTATAAACTTGGTTTGGCAATTTTATGTTATATATTTGTAATTAACATATTTAACTTGTGTTGTAAGTAGCCATGAGGAGAAAGTGGACAAGTGTATGTTCACCTATGTAAATAAAAGGTGTAGAGTATCAGGAGATATTAGGACATATTTTGAAGCAACTGTATACAATAAATGCTGAAATACTACTGTATACATAAAGCATTACTATTGATTGAAACTGTTGATTATAAAGGCAAAGTGAAAAGACAAGGTTACTAAACCATGTTGCAAAGCCAATCATCAAAGAAAACCAAATTAAATAAAAATAAGGACATGTACTCGCCTTTTAAACATATGAAGTTAATTTAGTATTCTCTCTTAGTAATCTATTTAGATGAGATGAGATAAGATGTAAAATTTTATTTATTCAATTCAATGGTCATTGTCAGAGAACAACATTTCAGAATAATAATTTAAAAAAATAATAAAGTAAATAAATACATGTAAATGACTTTAAAATGTGTGAAGGAATTTTTTTTACATCATAATTAAGAGGTTGTCCCAGATGAGCAAGCCATGGATGATGGCAAGGAAAAACTCCATGATGTGATTATAGAAAGAAACCTTGAGAGAAACCAAACTCAACCATGAACTCATCCTCATTTGGGTGATATTAAACAGCATGGATTAATTTGCTATGTACTGTTCATAGTTCATATGAGTTTCACTTTTGTAATTGAAGGCTCCTGTATAAATATTTTTCTAATACTGTGCAAATTACAGTCCTGAACTACTGAGTGACTGTAGTCCAAGACCATCTTCTTGGTTAAGTGGAACCATCCAAAGACACCACACACAACGCAAACAGACCACACAGGGCCTCCATGAGAGAAGAGAAAAAGGGAGGTCTACGTCAGCCCTTAACAAGAATAAAAAAGAAGAAAATAAATAAGGGGTGAAACCAATGGTGCATTTGCTTATTGATTATTTACAAAAGTGAAGAAGCCAATTACCAAAGAAAAAGTGGTTGTGAGCTTCAGAAGCCGACAAGGCCAAATTTATAACCAAAATTCCCACTACCTAGTCCCGAAGTGAAATACCTAAACTGCAACAATACCTTTTTAATCTCTTAATCTCTTAAATAGTCATTTGTCACTAATTGAAGGCAATATTATTATGGCTGCTTCATGAATTTATATTATTTGAATTATTTATTGGCAGCATTTATTTTATTGGCACCATTTATTGGTAGCAGCATTTTCCATTAGTAAACTTAAGTCTGTTCTATTTAAAAAAACAAACAAACAAAAAAATATGTGGAAGTATCATGAATAATTCAAATTGAGGTATCTACCAAAGAGCTTTAGAAGTTTGTAATTATAAAGCAAAATTAACATGATGGAATAAAGGCCACACAGCTTCCAATGTTAAGAGAAGCACATTGTGACTATTTGTAGTCAAATAGAACTCTACATTGTGACTTCTTTGCAAATAGAAAGTAGGACTGTTCTCCAGTGTCGAGTTAACATGTAAAACAACCCTTCACATTAGACTTGACTATAAGAATGCAGAGTTCTAATGGAATAGTTACATAAAGTAAGGTCCAGGGTGTACCCCACCTCGTGTCCTAAGTCTCCTAAGATAGGCTCCAGGCCCCCCACGACCCTGAACACAGGATAAAGCTGTATAGACAACGAGGGGTAGATGAAATGAAAACACAAGGCAAATGTCTTTGCACATGTCTTGCAGTTAAAGCGCCTGTAGTCAACACAAAGGTTTGACCTTTACAATTACATCTCCTGCGTAAAGCAGGTGATTAATGTACTTAAACCAATTGTTTACAATATATGTTAAATTTTTATCCTCTGCTTTCTCTACTGCTGATATAAGAACTTTAAGTGATTTTGATGATGATGATAACATATTCCTATATATAAACGCATAAATAGTAACAGATGTTTACTGTCCTCACAATGCGTTACTGTACAAAGCTAGACAGCAAGCTAACATGAGAGATGAACCTCGAATAATTTTTCAAGGCGTAACTTTTCTTGTATTTTATTGAAATTTCCTTTTCTCTTTTTTGTGTTGTAAAACTGAAAATACATACAAACAGACATCAATATAAACATAACAAGCTAAACACAACATTACTACTGTCAGGTAAATTGTTCATGTCTAAAGCAACAATGACACTTCTTAACATGAAAATAACAACTTTCAGTCACTTACAGACAAATAGTGTCCCAGAAACAGCGTAAAAAGAAAACTTGGATGCACCATCTATCCAGCCATGTGCTTCATCTACTGCTTGCTTTTTAAATAAACAAAATGGCTGAACAGCCACTAGGGGGCAGTGCTCCTAAAACAATTACTTTAGAATAAGGGTCCCGATAAACTATATATATAGGCAGCACAAGATGACTTACCTCATACTATAATTCCTACGAAGGTTTATTGATTATATTACGGTATATTCCTAATGGCTATGGGTACAGAAGAAAAAATGGGCATTTACTATGGCGCCATGTATTTGTGGGTGTGTGTAGAACTAGCCCCTCCCCTCGCTTCATCTTACACAGTAAAACTCCTCCCCCCTCCTCCCAACCCGCTTTTTAAGTTTCACAACACACACAACGGAAACACTGTTTTAACGGGAAAAAAGAGAAAAAAAAGAAATCTCCCTATGACACTCGACTAAGCGCACACTAACAGAATCACTGCTGTAAGGGTAAAAATGAAACAAATGAATTTGTACTTTACCTTTAAAAAGAATAGCGCAGAATTGCAACTCTACAGAGCAGAGTTTCTGTGTAGAGCAGAGAGTGTGTGTGTGTTTGTGTGTATGTGGCGACGGGGTTGTGTGAAGGCGAGGGGGGCGAGTGTTGGGTGTGTGCGTGGGGTGGGGGGTGGGGGTGGTGGTAGTATTGGGTGTCAAATAACGTGCGAGCACTGAACCTGTCGGCTGATACAGAGACAGAGAGAGAAAATTTATCTTATTGAGACTTCCCCTGCTTTACATGCGCGCACACGTGTGTTATAATAAACAGTACACGCGTGCTGTACACACATATAAAAAAACAAAATAAAAGATGTTTTACATGCACACGCGTGGCCACACTGTTATAGTAAACAGTACATGCGTGCACTGATGTTGATTATACCAGTAAGAGACGAGCACTAAGACAGAGCAGAGGAGACAATTACCCACAGCGCAAAAGAAAGAAAGAACATTGCCTCAGTTTTGATCATGTGATGCTCAGCATCAAAACAAGAAGCGCATGCGTGATACATGATACTCAGCACTCGTAAACCAAGATTTGTTCTTTTTCTAAATCAAAATTTATTAAAAATCTTTGCTCGTCTTGCGAACTCTTGCAAACTGTATTACTCGCAATCTGAGGTTCCACTGTATTTTGTCAGCAATGAACAAATATAGTTGCAAGCAACGATGAAGGGCCCAAGCACCCTGTACCATTCCCACCCTGGGCACACCACACAATCTGTTATTTGAGTTTGTTAAGACCTCGAAAAAGCCATCGGTGTGATGTGTGAGTCTGTTTCTGTGCAACGAGGGCTAATGTGCGTGTGTGTGTGTGTGTGTGTGTGTTAACATTTGTGATGTGTATGTGTGTACAATAGGCCGCAGATGCTTGAAGAAAAGCCTCACACTGTGATGTTCCTGAATTGTGATGTCACTGAATATGATGTCACTGAAGGTGTCACTGAATATAATGTCACTCAATATAATGCCACACAGAAAATTATTAATCATTTTTCTGTGTAAGTTTAAGATATTATCACGGCTGACCTGTTTGAGATATCGAAAATCCCTCTGCAATTTTGCATCCTCAATGTCTTTAGATCTCTTCAGCCCGGTTTGGTGATGATCGTATAAATTCCCTGGGAGGAGTATATCAAAATCCTTCAGGTGTGTTTTTGCGAATAATAACCGGCCTCCTTTTGCGTTGAGCCCAGGACATGCAGCGCGTTGTTCGGCTCGATGAACTCGAGTGTGTGAACCGAGTTTCGTGTGCCTACATGAAAGTGTGTATAAGTTATGGAGCAAAATTTCTTTTGAGGGCCCCTGAGGCCCTCAAGCTATGCCCGTGGCCCAGACTCTCAGACATTCGAATGGCAGCAGATTCCAACCTGTCTGCCAAATCTCATGAGGTTTTGAGCATGTTAAGACCCCCGAAAATTCCAAAAGCACCCGATGGATTTTGATATACTCCTCCTAGGGAAATTATACAATCACTACCAAACTGGGCCAAAGAGATCTAAAGACATTGAGGATGCAGAATTGCGGAGGGATTTTTGATATTTCAAACGGGTCAGCCGTGATAATGTCTTAAACGTACGCCGAAAATTTATTAATAACTTTCTGTGTGGCTTTATATTGAGTGACATTATATTCAGTGACATCACATTCAGGAACATCATAGTGTGAGGCTTTTTTTCCAGCACCTGTGGCCTATTGTACACACATACACACCACAAATGTTAATACACACACATACAAACATACCTCACACACTAACACACACAACACTAATGTTAATACACACAGACTCAAACCATACACACAAACAAGCACAAACACAAGCACATTTACTCGTCACACATAGACTGACACATCTACACGTCACACCTCTCTCCCTCACTCTCACACACACTATCCCTTACACACTATCCCGCACACACACACACACACACACACACACACACACATGCGCGCACGCATGCTGCATGCACACACACAAACACACTCATACATCACACACATGCATACATACATACACCCATATTACAAATGTTTATACTCGCGCACACACACACACACCTCTCACGATGCACACACAAACACCACACAGACACACCACATACACACACCCCTCCCTCACGACACGCACACACACACACACACACACACACACACAAATGCACTGAAAAAATATTTAGGTCCCAAACTGACATTAGCCATGTATAGTGTGTGATGTGTGCAGGTTATGCGGTGCAACCGAGTGGCGATGGCTTTTTCGAGGTCTTAACACTCGAATGACACAGGTTGTGCGGTGCGCCTGGGCTGGGAATGGCACAGGGTGCTTGGGCCCATTATTGTTGCTTGCAACTGTATTAATATTTGTCGTTTCTAACCTAGCTGGGTAGTTTCCTCCTAATAATAGGAGTCGGCGGACCCGCCGGTGGGTCCAAGTGCATTTTGGTAACCATAAAATAACTTAAAAGGCTCCGTCGTATTTGATCATATATATAATTGTAGTACATCATTTGAATCTGCAAAGGGTCAACTTTTATTTATGTATACTCATGATATGAACTTTTGTAAAATAAAGAAAATAAACAGGGTGTGCTTTCAGCCATCTCAGTCTCCGTGAATATCTTACTGAAACCCGTCACTAAAATCTACTCAACGACATGAAAAATATATCTATATAAAGCTTGAAGGGTGTAATTTTAAATAAAACAAGTTAAATAAAAAATAAATATTCTCAGTTTATGTAAACTGTGCGAATCCGAGGAGAGACACAGTCTGTCCGTCATACTTCATTATCTGATGAGGACTGGAGGCAGGACACGCCCACACGCTATTCACAGGGAGAAACAGCTGTAGAAGCACGCTACATACGAGACCACGCCCCCTGCACGCGCGCACACAAACCAGACACACACACTCACGCACAGATTCAGTGAGTTCCCTACAAGTTTCTGAAGCTCTACAGAATGTTCTGGACGGTGGGCGGAGTTTATCTTTTCTTCAGAACAACACTGAAACTCAGCAAGAGAACGGGTGTGTTTTAAAGAGTTATTTGCTCCACCGGAGGAGGAGAATCCAGCAAGCTGTTACCGTGGGTGAGTTATTAAGTCTCATATAATCCTTATTCTGATAATATAAACCTCATGTTTTATTACATTTTCCCTCATTTTGGCTTGTTTTGGCCAGCTTATATGTAACATTGTCTTTTAATGTCACTTACATAGTTTAGGGTAGCACGTAGAAAACACTGCTATTCATGCTACCACACTGCCTTATGTAGCTTAGCACAAACATGCTAGCTCCCGGTGGCTAAGCTAATGCCTCATGTAGATTACAGATAGTTGTCAGTATCAGCTGTGGTGTAAATATTCCAATTTATTTTACCCAGTTTTGGATACATTTAGCTTACAGTGGCTATTTGGTTCAGTCTTTGGTTAGCTTATGACACTGCTATCTATAATGTTATTTAGCACAAACACTTTAGCTCCCGGTGGCTAAAATACTGCCTCATGTAGCTTATTGATATTCAGATAGAAGAATAAAAAGCCCCCATTTTTTTGTATGGTATTACAAAAGCTTTAGTTGTCTTTATGCATGGTCATGAGTGATTTATGATGATATACAGTAGTTTATTTTATTGTGTTCTCATGGTCATGTTGTATTTTCTTATTTTTTATTATTAAACAGTTGTGACACTGAAAATGATCAGCCATCTGTTTGATAAAAAACAAGGGGTCTGGATTCGCGATGGATTTCTTGTCTGATAATTATCTGTCCGTACCTATGACTGTGTACAACCAGCACATGGACTGACCTCGGGTGACAGAAGTGTTGCTCCAGCTAGTAACAGTGTCTGTGTGCAATGTAAAGCAGTGTATGATAAGAAGCAAAAAACACCATGGAAATGCCAGGTATGTAATGTTCACTTGTGTCTTTAGTTGAACAGCAACAACTTTTTGAAAGTGGCACAAGATATGACTGTGTATAGGGTGTAAGAATGGGCTTTTATAAACGTAACACACTTTTTTTCTTTTTTTCATTTTATTTTGCAAGTCCATATTCATGCCATAAATGTACCTTCTGTGTATAAGATGATTTGTGTCCCTCTTTATTTAATCCTGGACATTTTCTTTGCACTATGTAAGTGAGTAGGTTATGTATAGGGTGTAAAATTGGACAAGGTGCCAATCCAAAAACCAATATTAGATAATGTTTTCACATCAAACAAAATTTTGTAAAATTACAGTACATCACTGACTTCGTTAAATCCGATCTGCTTATTTTTAACTTTAACCTTTTTTTTTTTAGCTTTAATTCTTTTCTCTTCAACATTGCATACTTGAGTGAGAAAAAATGTATGGTAACCTTTTGGATGTAGCAAGACTCCGGGTATGCTAACACCTGACTCCAATTAGTTTTTTTGAGGTAATTAACTCAAGGATTCACATACTTTTCTCACTAGCACTATGAGGTGTTGATGGTTGTTCTCAGTAAACATGTAAAGGATCAACATTTTTTTTGTATTTTTTTTTTTTTTTTGGGCACATTATTTGTCAATACCGGGGCATTGGAGGCTTAGTGGTAGGTTTCCTGCCTGACATGTCCTGGTTTGATTGCCCCAGCCACTAGATGCAATACCGGTCCCAAGCCTGGATAAAATGGGAGGGTTGAGTCAGGAAGGGACTTCAGAGTAAAAGTTGTGCCAAACTATTGTGTGGATCAGAGGGTCTGCTTTGGCAACCCCCTTGACGGGAGCAGACGAAAGACTAATCTTAATCTTAATAATCTTAATTTAGATAAGGATAAGATCACATTTTATAACACATAAATGCAGGAAACCATGAAATTCCAAAAGAACATCTCAGGACAACAATACTAAAACTTCAGTTAGAGTTACCAGCCTCGGAATCTTTTAACCACCCATGATTTATGTAATTATTCTATTATTGTTCCTTTAATTATTGCATTTCAATCAATTCTAATAATATGGATAAGAATTGAGTATTAAAAGATACAATATAATCTCAAGACAACATAATCTCAAGACATTGAGGAACTAACATTATGAATGGCTGTTTGATATCTTAAACAGGTGTGAGATTTTTCTCCTACACTAGTTACAGTTGCCTTAATTACAAATGTTACACAAAAACTTTAACTTTAAAAAGAATCAAAGAAAAGACTCCGGACTCCTTGTAGATCTGGATGAAGTAAGGCAGGATTTATTGCAGCAATAAAACCAAGTGAGCCAGCTCGGCAATGCCTAGGATGTAGTCCCATGCATGTCCAAAATCTGACTGAAGTCTAGTGTGACATGGTCACTTCTTTTATACAGTTTTCAAGGGGAGGAGCGCTCACCTAGCCCCTCCTCTGTACATTTTTTTTTCTTATTTCTTATCAAATTATTAACCCATTATAATCCAACTTTTTCCCATATACCCGTTGTAATTACATTTTCTCTTATCTTGTTTGCTTACGTCATATACCTCGTCATCTGACTCCATATCTTTTCCCCATTATAGTCTATTTTTCTTTCAAATAATTTTCCATTATCTTTACACTAAGTTTGTTTATTATTATAAAATATAGGGGCGGCGCTTATTTTACTATATATTCTTAGTTCTTCCGGGTTACTCTACAGTTCTCGACAGACAGGCCATGGGTAAGCATCTCTCTCGCACTCATTTTAATTATTTGTCTTATTTTCCTAATTTGTTGTATTTACGTATTTTATTTTATTGTTATAGCTAAGCGCAACTGCCCAAGCACTGAATACATTCCTTTGGACGACTCGGACAGCCAGGACAGTCCAGAGCACAACTCCTTTGAGGATTACACTTGTACTGAACCTGTTGCTGACCAAGCCTCAGTGAGGTTTTGCCAAAATGAGTCTGATGGATCATTGACACAATTTCTTCATAAGAACGGTCTTACTTATATCAGGAAGGATGACCCCGGGCCCGGTCCTTCTAAGAGACCACGTCCGGAGGCACATAGCTCTCCTTTACTTTCTTTCAGGCCTGTGCGACCAGAGTCTAGTACTCCAGCCCAGTCTCTCTTAAGGCCTGTTGGTCTAAGAAGTGTCAGTACTCAGACTGATTTTAAAGTGTCACCCCATGTCTGAGGAGATTACCTAATGTCTGGGGCTATTGGCATTACATAATGTCTAGGGCTACATGATATCAGGTGACATTACATCATGTCTAGGGACATCAGGTACTTTTGGATGCTCAGGGTACAAAGATTACATCATCCCTAGGGTCTGTTTGGTACACACTGTCCACTAAGCATCTCACATCCAAGATGGCTGCCTGTCTAGAGTTCATTTGAGTTCATGCTGCATGTTCTTGCTACTGTGACATCACACTGTCCTTAGCTCACCTCTGTCTCCTTACCTTACCTCTATGTTCTTTTACTAAGATTAATAGTTTCCATCATATTGTTGCATGCACAAGTATATTCAATCAAAATATGCTCACACAGGTCAGCCTTGGCGAACCCTATAACCTACGGCGAATAATAGGAAACATGAAGTGACTAATAACTTCTGTGTAAATTGAGTAATATACATAAAATCAAGAAACATGCTCACAGTGACATCGGTACCATGAGTCTCAGTCATACTGCCAACCAACTGGCTGCGGAAAGTGTCTACTTTTAGAAATTCAAATATTTTGTGACTAATTTTCAGCTAATCAACTTCAAAAACTTCAACTTCAAAATTGAATTCAAAATTCAATAATTTGAAGACATGGCTGATGTGTAAGTGTAAAGCACGTTTTGATGGGGGTAAATTGTGTTGCTATGGCAGGGTATTAAATTAAGCACAAATAAGGTACTGGTATCCAAAAAGTGGAAAGTCCTAATGTTTTAAAACATTTTACATAGAAAGAACAACTGGTTCTGAGTGAGTTTAGTTTCATCATTTTGTGATGCTCACATGGCTCTCAACAATATTTTATATTTATGAGCCCATTCCTTAATGGTTTTGCCCAGACTCATGCAGTACTAAACTATGTCCACTAGATGGACATTCCCTGTTTCCTTTACTATGGTTTCATGTTTAAAATGTAAATAATAAAAATAAACAATACAAACATTTAAATTGCCCACTGTGCAACATTCAGTCTGGTGGACATGGGCGGCGATATACAGGCCACACAACACATACACGCACTCTCTATACATACATTACACATCCTACACACTTGAACAAACACATATAACACTCATCCTGCACACACACACACACACACATGCACACACTAACCATCCCAAACACACACATGCATTACACATCCTATACACACTACACATCCCGCAAAACCAGTGACCGGTCCAAGCACCTGCATTTTCACCATCATCTTCACCAAACCGGCCCATAAAATTTTAAATTATTTAGGGATGGAATACTGCACTGGGATTTCTGATATCTCAAACAGTTTAGTCACGGCGATGCCTCAAGCTGAATAGTAGCTACTGACGTCTCTCTCTCTCTCACACACACACACACACACACACACATTAAGGTTAGATGCTAAGTCCCATTTGCTATCAGTGGACACTCTTATATCTGTTTCATTAGATCCAAACTGTCACGTTTGTCCTTTAGGCATTCCTCTTTAAGTGCACATGCGCTCTTTGCACACAGTTTCACTTGTGTGCCCAGGCAGCAGTGGCACCTGTGCTTGGGCCCGTCATCGTTGCTTGCAACTATATTTCAATTTGAGTTTTAAAAAGCGCATAGATAAAAAAAGGTGAAAGTGTGTATAAATTTTTGTGCCCCCCTGTATTTGTTGATGGGCAATAGATTATGTGGCGCATCTCAAACATTTACATATTACATTATACATTAGCAAACACCATCCGCCAGACCTATACAGTGGGTACGGAAAGACCCCCTTAAATTTTTCACTCTGTTATACTGCAGCCATTTTTTAAAATCTTTTTTTTTTTTCTTTATTAATGTACACATAGCATCCCATATTGACAGAAAAACGATAGTATTCACACCCTTTGCTCAGTATTTAGTAGAAGCACCCTTTTGATATAATACAGCCATGAGTCTTTTTGGGTCTTTTTTGTGCTGGTGACCTACAGATTGATGGTGGAAATTTTACTACTTTTGGTTAAAGAAGGAGAGGAGGAAGGTGTGCTCATAGGCAGAGAGAGAAGAGGCAAGAGTTTAGTTTGAATGTTGGGACTATGACAGGGAAGGCAAGAGAGTTGGTTGACATGATGGAGAGAAGAATATATATATACTATAAGTAGATATACTGTGTGTCTAGGAGATCTAATCCAAATGCACAGCAGGATCAAATACACTCGCATCAGACTCCACCTTCTGTCTCATTATCTGACTCCTTGTGGGGAAATCTCCAAAACACACACAAACACACAGATAAAGCTGTCATTGGCTGTGAGTGTGTTTGCATTTCTTAATGTTTGTGTATTAGATGCAAAACAACAATGCTCACTGGTGTGACAGAAAAAGTAGTATGTCTGGATGCAGGGGACATCAAAGAACTGTCCATGTAAGACCACTGCACAGTTCTCATTTCCATAATAATTATCAGGTTGTCCAGAATACCAAAGGAGGTCTGAAGCATTTGTCCCATCTGTCCACTTCCAAGTGTCTCTGTAAAGCCCAATCCAGCAATCACCAAGGATGTTCCCTTTCAAAAGCTACACTCAATGCTGCGTGAAAACGCTATGGGAACATCTCTTTGTTGCCCGGTTGTGAAGCCTGTGCATGTCAAAACCGCCGAATACCTTCGGCTTATAACCTGTGCCAGGCATGACGTCACCGAATAAGGTGCACCTGCAGGTTATAAATAGGAGTGAACCGGAAACATCCTCAGATCTTTTTGTCTTCAGGACCGCTTTGTGTTTGCGTGTGCATGTACAAGCCGTAGCGAAAGCGAAATAAAAATAACAGCATTAACTCACCGATATGGCGAGTCTGTCGAGTGCTTGGGAAGAACACGCTCGCCTCGGGCTTCAGGGAGAATGTGAGTACTACTATCTTCTCCTTATTAAGGCGCGCGGCTCGCTTTCTTTAAAGAGAAACCGCGAGCCGCGGCGCATTCCTGAGGCTCGCGTGTTGATCTGGCAGACGCGCACGAGATGGAATTTCCGATTTCTCTCTCGCTCTCTCCGGATCAGGAAGTTTTAGCTTCCGCTTCGCAAGCGCGCTCCGGCGCTTCTTGTAAAGGATCGGAAGAATCTTCCTCTCTCGCTTCCATGGAAGTAGCCTCCTCACAACGCTCCTCCAGTGCTGACAGAGCTTTTGAGGAATTATTAGAGGCTATAACGCGTGCGGTCGAGCGATTGCATATCGACTGGCCGCAGCAGCGAGATTCCCCCAAGCGTTCGAGATTGAGCGACAGGTGTCTGTCGGGTGACCGGGGGGAGGAGCCTCAACGTCTCTCTCTCCCCTTCTTTGGTGACGTCCATGATGAATTAACTCTTTCATGGAGCAAGCTGTATTCATCGCGTGTTTTTGTTCCTTCGACTTATTCGAATGATATTATTGATGCAAAGGCACGCGGTTATATGATGATGCCCAGATAGAAGAGACGCTTGCGGGCTATCTCTCTCCTGGGACATCATCCTCCCTGAAAAAGCCTACTCTCCCCTCCAAGTCGTGCAGATTGACACCTGCTTTTGTGGGTAAAGCTTTTCAGGCAGCAGGACAGGCTGGTGCTTCACTGCACACCATGGCGGTTTTGCAGGTTTACCAGACTGACCTGCTGAAGGACCTGAGCAGCGGCGGGGCTATTGATGACAAGGCGTTTGCAGAGCTGCGCCTAGCCACAGACCTGTCTCTCTGTGCAACCAAGCGGACGGCCCGTGCTGTGGGCCGTTCCATGGCTGCCATGGTATCCACGAAGAGGCATCAGTGGCTGAACCTCACGGGCATCAAGGATAAGGATCTTGTTGTCTTCCTCGATGCCCCCATCTCGCCTTCCGGCCTTTTGGCGACGCTGTTAATTTCCGCCGCCACTAGGTTTAGAGAGGCAAAGCTATATGAACAGGCCTTTGGGAGGCTCCTTCCCCGCCGTGCTCAAGAACAGGGACCGTCGGCCACCCGGCCCCAGCCGGGTCTGGCCCCTATCAGGCGTGAGGTGCAGAAGGAGAGCGTGACCAGCCGCGCACCCCCCCGTAAAGACTGGGGTGGGGCTCGCCGCTCTTCTCAAAAATCGACCGGATCTGAGTAGCTTCCTCTCTTCAAAGAAGAAGCCCTGAGTTCGTGCGCCTGGGGCCATGGGGGTGTCTCCCCCGGGGAGGGGCGCCTGGATTTTCATCACAAAACAGGGCCTCCTCCCTGGCACTCCCGGGAGGCCGGTGTTCAATCCCCGCCACCACTGGTGTTCGGGGAGCGCCGGTCTCCAATGATAAGTTGGGTGTTCAGGCATCATCTGCCACACTTCATCTCCCAACACCTAACACCCCCCCCCCCCATCTAGCCGAAGTGTCAAAGCTCGTGCCCCTTTCGGAGAAGCTGGCAGCGTGGAAACTACTGCCAGGTGTATCTCCTTGGGTATAAAGGACTGTAGGCACAGGCTACAGGATTCAGTTTGCACATCGTTCTCCGCGTTTCAACGGCGTGGTCTCCACTTCCGTGAAACCGGATCGAGCACATCTGCTGGCCCAGCAGTTACAGACTCTGCTGGGCAAAGGGGCCATAGAACATGTTCCCCTCCCAGACAGAGAGTCGGGCTACTGCAGTCGGTACCTTTTGGTGCCCAAGAGAGGGGGAGGGTTGCGTCCGATCTTGGATCTTCGCGGCTTGAACCGCTATCTCAGAAATCCAGATTCAAAAGTTTGACTGTCAAAATGATTGTTTCTCAAATCCAACTAGAGGATTGGTTGTGACAATCGATCTAAAGGACGCATATTTCTATAGAAATATTGCCACAGCACAGGAAGTTCCTGAGGTTCGCTTTGGGGGCGAAGCTTACCAGTATTGGGTCCTTCCATTTGGCCTAGCTCTGTCACCCCGCACATATACAAAATGCATGGATGCAACTCTGGCTCCTTTATGACTCCAGGGCATCCGTATTTTGAATTACATAAACGACTGGCTGATTCTGGCCCAGTCTTAGGAGCTAGCGCTTCGACATCGGGATGTCGTCCTAGCCCATCTTCATTCTTTAGGATTGAGACTCAACGCCACAAAAAGCGTTCTCCTTCCTGTTCAGAGGACAACATATTTGGGTGTCACATGGGATTCGGTCACAATGCGGGCACAGTTGTCTCCTGCACGTGTCGAATCCATTCTCAACACCCTGAAGGAAATCAAGCTAGGCCAGAAGGTCATCACTTTCAGAAATCTTTAGGCCTCATGGCAGCTGCGTCCACGGTGATACCTTTGGGCCTTCTGCACATGAGAGCATTTAAGCTGTGGCTAAGAGCCAAGGGGTTTCATTCAAGGGCCAACCCCTAGAGGCTAATAAGGGTTACGCGCCGGGGGCTTCGTACCCTTTCTATGTGGTTCAGACCCCAGTTTCTGACTTTGGGTCCCACTCTAGGTCCGTCTTGTCATCGCAAGATGCTAAACGACAGACGCTTCCCTCACGGGCTGGGGTGCGGTCTTGGATGGCCGTCCAGCACAAGGGAGCTGGAGAGGTCATCTTCTCGCGTGGCACATCAATTGCCTCGACATGATGGCTCTGTTTCTGGCCCTGAAACACTTCCTCCGGCAGTTGAGAGGCTACCATGTCCTAGTGCGGGTGGACAGCACTGCGGTAGTCTCGTACATAAATCGCCAGGGTGGACTGTGCTCGCGCCGCTTGAACAAGCTAGCGCACCAGGTTCTGCTTTGGGCACAGGACAAGTTCCTGTCCCTCAGGGCGATTTACATTCCAGGGCATATGAATGTAGGAGCAGACTTGCTATCCAGACAAGCTGTAAAACATGGGGAATGGAAACTCCACCCCGAAGTAGTCAGTTAATCTGGGAAAGATTTTACGTAGCAGAGGTGGACCTCTTTGTCTCATAAGAGGCAGCAGAATGCGCCCTTTACTACTCTCTGACTCCTCCAGCTCCCCTGGGTCTGGACACAATGGCCCACACGTGGCCCAGATTACGCCTTTATGCGTTTCCACCTATAGTTCTGCTCCCAGGAGTCCTGGCGAGGGTCCGTCAACACGGCTTGCGCCTCTTACTGATAGCGCCCCATTGGCCGACCAGAGTGTGGTTCTCGGATCTTATATCTCTCCTCGACGGCTCACCCTGCGTGATTCCAGTGAGGAGGGATCTTCTGTCTCAGGCGCAGGGGACAATACTTCATCCCCGGCCCGAGCTCTGGAACCTTCACGTTTGGCCCCTGAACGGACCAACTAAGACATGCTGGGCTTTCAGCCAGCGTAATTGAAACCATTTTAAGTGCCAGGGCTCCCTCCACTAGGAGAACTTATGCCCTCAAATGGAGTGTATTTGAAAATTGGTGCATGGCAAGACATGTAGACCCAGTTCACTGCCAGATTGTTTCAGTGCTGGAGTTTCTGCAAGAAAGGTTGTCCTAGGGCTTATGCCCTAGTACGCTCAGAACGTACGTAGCTGCTATTTCGGCTTGTCACGCTCTGAATGATGGGGTTTCTGTGGACAAGCACCATTTAGTTGCCCGTTTTATTCGTGGAGCTAAACGGTTGAAGCCGCCCACTAGAGCGACGGTCCCTTTGTGGGACTTAACTATCGTACTCAAAGGCCTGGCCGACACCCCTTTCGAACCACTAGAGTCAGCGCCTGTCAGGCTTCTGCCTCTTAAGATGGTTTTTCTTATGGCTATTACGTCTAAAGCTATTCTGCATCCTCACCCGAACTATCTTCCAAGGTTCCATTCTCGACCATGCACCCAGTTGTTCTCGAGGCCTTCTGTCCTCCGCCTTTCACAGCTCCGGAGCAGGAAAGACTTCACTTACTGTGTCCAGTACGTGCTCTTAGGATCTACGTCCACCGCACTAGCCAGTGGCGTAAGTCAGAGCAGTTCTTTATTTGCCATGGGGGTCTGCCATTAGACAGACTCTGTCACACTGGGTGAGAGATGCCATTGCCCTAGCCTATGAGGCGCGTGGTCACACTTCGCCTCTGGGAATCAGGGCTCACTCAACCAGGGGGATTGGCTCATCAATTGCCTTGGCAAGAGGCGTCCCCCAGCAGCAGGTGTGTGATGCGGCGGGCTGGTCCTCTCCACACACGTTTGTTAGATTTTATAGTCCGGATGTCAATGCTACTCCGGGTTCACGGATCCTTCAGTCAGCATCCTAGAGCTAGGTCTGAGACCTCCTCGGCTTGTGCGCACACGCTACACAACCTGGGGGTCCAGACACTTGCAGTGCGGCGGCGTTGGTATTCTCGTTCCCATAGCGTTTTCACGCAGCATTGAGTGTAGCTTTTGAAAGGGAACGTCTCGGGTTACTTGACTGTAACCCTGTTCCCTGATAAAGCGGGAACGAGATGCTGCGTTCCGATGCCGCACTGCTGGCGTGCCTGGATGTCCTTCAGACAAAATTGACCTGAGGATGTTTCCGGTTCACTCCTATTTATAACCTGCAGGTGCACCTTATTCGGTGACGTCATGCCTGGCACAGGTTATAAGCCGAAGGTATTCGGCGGGTTTGACATGCACAGGCTTCACAACCGGGCAACAAAGAGATGTTCCCATAGCGTTTTCACGCAGCATCTCGTTCCCGCTTTATCAGGGAACAGGGTTACAGTCAAGTAACCCGAGACGTTTTTCGCTATTCTTATCATGTTCTTGTCTGAGCTGCTAAGAGAGCTGGCCAAGTCTGTGTAATGTGTTCGGCAGTAATCCCGAGCTTCAAACCAAGACATCAGAGGACTAGCAATCCCAATAAATTTGTTAGTGCCACTGAATTTAGCTGTGAAAAAAGTAAACAAATGGTCACGTCTCTGTCTACAGAAAATATGTAAAATACAACACAGACAGGCGAATAATTAGCCATCAAACCAAAATTATGAAAAAATGAATATCTGGTATTGACTTACCGTCATAGCATATGAAGTATTTTGGATCTCCACATGGAGTGTCATACCACTGAATTGCTGAATTTATTGCAACACATGATTCTTTCCCATAATAATTAGCAGGCTCTCCGGGGTACCAGTTAGTATAAGTGACGTTCTTCAGTGGGAGATCACCTCAGGACCAACGCCAGCTGTTGACATCATTCCACAATCCAACATAGACAGCTGCTGATGTTGCCAGACGTTTGTTTGCTGCTTCTTTATTCAGTCTTAGCCAATCAGTATCACTTAGAATTATTGCCAGGTCAGTGCACATGACAGTGCAGTAATTTTGTGCAGTAGGCCATGACATTCTTGTCATAATCAGCTCATATCTATGAGGGATGGTTTGCAGGTTGGATACAGCAACTGGGACCAGACCTGTTGGTGATATTTCAAACACAGATAAACTGTGTATATTTATATATAAATATTCCTAATCAAAATTCAAAATAAAAAATTAGCAATGCATAATAAACTTAGTCCTCCTGTTTAGTTTGATGGCAATAAGTAAGTCAATAATTGAATTGTGTCGTGTTTTCTTTTTGTTGTTGTAGTCGCCACCTTTTGATTATGTGAGTTAATTATACTAAAATAGAAACCATGTAAAGCATTATGGAAGTAATAATTATTGCCAAGTCTTATATCATTAAATTAAGTAATTTTTTTTATTGATAACACAAAATAAAAAAATGCAAATAAATAAATAGTCATAGTCACAACCTCAGTTACACATGAATTACTAATTTAACAACATTCATTAAAGACCAAAGTTAATGTTATCACAATATGCCACAACATGAAT
Source organism: Clarias magur (assembly GCA_013621035.1). NCBI lineage: Eukaryota > Metazoa > Chordata > Actinopteri > Siluriformes > Clariidae > Clarias > Clarias magur. Next base: position 1,212,469 of record QNUK01000167.1, on the reverse strand, counting down.
GTTCTCTCCAAGTGAGGAGAAATAATTGTGCATAATCTGGTTGAAATTAACACACATTTACATCTGCATGCGGCATCAATCATACGCAAGAGAAGAATGGATAATAATTGGAATAGTTAAAATGGTGCTAAACATATCAACGATTTAATACAATTTATTTATATTCGAATGCACTTACAGACTGCAACAAAGTCAATCGTGATTGAGAGCAGTGACAGTATTATCCAACGAGTAAAGTAAATGTGATTGTTTACAGTGACATTAAAATATTAGCATAAATTTTAATCATGTGGGACCTTTTGTATTTATAAGAACACTCACAGATTAACAAACCTGATTTAAGAGAAAAAACAAAGTGAGGTGAATCACAATCATGCAGGCAGCTCAATCCCACTTTATATTCAGCATCTTTAGTTTCCCTTTTTTTTTCTTCTCCCCATCTTTTGTGTCAATATTGATTCGTCTTTTATTGTACTTTCTCAATGTATTATTATTATTATTAGCAGTAGTAGTTGTAGTATCTTTTTGCTTTCCTCCATTTTCAGAAATTTTCATCACTGGTTTCACTTTAATTTTGAGTGCAGAAGTAAATGTGTGCATGTTTTTCCCCCTAACCTGTTTGATTCTAATGTCATTTTGTGACTTTATTCTGAGCTTTGGCAATAGAAATATGGACATTTGTATTGCCAAAGGTCAAAATGAAGTCACAAAATGACATAAAAAGCAATAGACTTGTTCCTCCATCACCACTGCTTCAGATGTATCTCCTCCAGATAGGTCTACTCATTGTTGTCAGCGATCAGGCCAAGGTGTTATCAGTCAACTTGATTTGCGAGTTTTTGACTGTTGAGTTGGTAGTGGTCATGCAATCATATAGCTACAGTCAATACAGCAGGGAGAACAGGAAACAACCCTGGCGGGGGCTCCAGTGCTCAGGGTGAGGGAGGCTGACACAGAGGTGGGCTGAGTCATCTGTCTCCCAAATCAATTTAGATGGTACACAAACTGTAGTGGGTCTACTGAATCAGGTAATGAGGACATGATGAAGTCTCAAACTAGCCTTTCAAAGCAATTCATCACAACAGAGGTCAGGGCTGCAGATTAATATTCGTTGAAGCAGGTGGGGTTAAGGAAGGGTTCAATATTACTCTAAAAACCCTGGTGCTATCTGGTCAGGGCAGAATCTAAAAACTCAACCCAAGATTTCTTCTGGTCCTGCTGCTTTCCTGGTGTTCGCCCTCCTCCTTTTTACATCATGCTCTGGATGAGAAATGTGGGACTGTGTTGGCATTATTCTTTGTCTGCTGCCATTAGCACTGCTAGCATTGTTAACAATGCTAGTTTTGTTTGCCGCAGCCTCAAATCAAGTGTAGAAGGTCTTCAGCCTGTCTGACATACTGTAAGGCTCTCGTGTTATAGGCATGAGCATCATGGTTGGTTTTATTCACCAACCATGATTAGATTGGGTAAACTGATGGAAGGTTTTTTGGACAGTATTATCGACTACTTTCCCAAAAAGGCCAACAACCACTTTCCTAAACATGTCATCAACGCTGCATCAGAACATGTCCCGGTCTGCATCATTCAGTGCATCCTGTAGGGAGGGCACTGATCGGTCCATCTAGTGTATCCTCCGACCTCCCTTTTTAAGCCTTTGTTCATATTTTGGCATGAGGAAAAAATAGAGGATTGGTCAGATTTCCCTAACGAGGAATGAGATTGTAGGCAACTTTAAATGATCTAACGTCCTTTCGCCCCTGGTGGAGTAAGAGATATGTTGATATAATCCCATACCATTCTGGGGTTGACCACAGCCAATAAAAGCAGTGGCTATCCCACTCTGGCATCACAAACCTTACACCGCAGCAAGCATGGATGATTTACTCATGCAGTTGTCATCTTTTAAAGGTGTTAGAAGAAAAGCCAGGCGCACCACCAACCCAAAGAAATACCACCTTGCCTTGATGGAGACATGGCACCTGGCCTACCAGATCAGCTGCTGAGTGTTAAAACCCCAGTAAAATAGTGAAAGCAGTGAGCACATGGCCCCAGCCTACAACAAATGTGTGTACACATTTTTTGGGCTGCAGTTTATGCATAGATACAGCAGATGATAAAGTAATAAATAAAATTGCACAGAAAAGTGCACAGTAATATATAAAATTATTTACTTGCTCATTTAAAATAAACAAAGGTACTTTAACTAAAATCTAATCTATAACATCTTTGAAAAAATATTTTCCCCTCAAATTTTAGAACATTTATTAAATATAACTTAAAGAGAAACTGGTTTACCTGTGACACACAGGAGAAGAAAAAGGTTCAACTTCATGATGGACGGGTTGCTAAAGAAAAAAATACACATTTTAGGTACAAGAAAAAAGTATAAAACTTTCTTTCGGCTGCTCCGGTAAAGTATGAAACAAAATGATGTATCCATGTACTTCTGCAACTGATCATAATCAGGCTTTATATAATTTCCATTATTAGGTATCAGGTTAGAACCAATGGCAGTGCAGATGTACCCAGCATCACTGCTTATGTTCAGTTCATACCTTGAGTCACATGATCACAAAGATCTGAACGATGTTTATGCTTAAAGAATTTTACACTGTGCACAAATACAGCATTTTTTGGTTTAACACTTTGTGTGTGTTAACAAGTCCTTAAAATTGTGCCCAAATGATGTGATGAACTGGGAAACAGATGTTTTAGTTAGGTTTCTGTGGTATGAATTCTTTACTATACAACAGCAATGTTAAAACAGCATGTTAAAACAAACATGGTGTGGACATGAAGAGGCATTTTCTGCAGGCAAATAGAATATTTGGGGAGGTCTTCCAATATTAATGAATTTTCAATGTACAGAATACATTTTTGTCCACTTTAAAGTTGGGATGTCATTTTTTAATCAGCCCCTGCAGGTATTATATCTCTCAGGTGGCCTGACAGCACCTGACAGTTAGGGGTCTCTCAGGAGGAGCCAGCGACAGGGATGTCTACACATTTTGCCGAGTCTAGATCAAATCTTGTCTGGATCTAGCCTGGAGACTACATATTAAGTATGTCTATACTAAAGTCTGTTATAAGTTCTTGCGTTATTGTTTATTTGATGCATGCCAACTTCATGTTTAATACAGGCTTTTCTTGTCTGGGTTTATGTTACACTGTCCTGCATTCTAAATAGACTCTGTACATGCGTCTTTCTTCAAACCCTTGGAAACATCAGAAATAAATTTTTCAATACATACAGGCAAAATTCAAAATGAATTACTCACTCACTCATTCTTATCAAACAATAAGAAGATTTATCTGCATTATTCAAACATGGAAATTTTGGTAACAATTTTAGTAGTGTTCAGTGATGCATATTTCCTTAAATAAATTTGATTCCATTTTTTTTTTTTTTATATCACATAAAAACACACTTTGAGAAATTTGGTAAAAAGCAACAGAACATGGGTCTACAGTACTGATTTACAAAGACTTTGGGTTTTAAACCATATAATTAATTAATTACATTAAAGCAATAAATAAAATTCAGATTTCTATAACAAATATTCCTTAATCATGCATTTAATTGTAATAACCAGTTATTGACTTAATAAATTTCATTGTTACAAAACATTAAATCAATGGTTATAATCATAGCATAACAAGATACCTCTAACATGAAAATCTTCCATAGCCAGTTTTCAGACCTGCAGTGCATCTGTTGACACCAGTTCTCACCTACTGTCATGTTATACATGTACAAATTACAGAATGGACTGCGTAGACAGATTTTCATTTTTATTATTTTTTTCTTAGACTCCAGGCTTCCTAATTAAACAAAACCAAATCTTCAACCACCATCTCAAATTTCAGCACAGAAAGGAAACAAATGACTTCATCAGGTTGCAATATTATCATTGCTGCTGTATACATCATTGCCTGTTTTTGGTAACTAGGATTCAACATTTTGGAGCATCTAAATTTAATCCAATAGTGAAAAAATGTAAATGCAGCTTAATCATAATTTTGTCAAAATACTGAACCTATGCAGTACAGAATATTATAGTCATCATAAATGCTCTACGTAAAGAACAGTATCTAAATGCCAGTGACAGTTTGGAACTAGATTGTTACACACCTTACAAAGTTAGGGGAAGCACATTTTGATTATTTGAATACATTTTCTTGGCAAATTAAAAGTTGCACTGTTCTTTAAATTTTGGAGTATCCCTTAAAACCCAGAGCATTTTTTGGGATTTATTATTATTTTGGGATATTATTATTATTTTCATTGCTGTGTTTTAATGAATATATATTCAGGATTTTGCAATATAGGTAGCTGTATATTTTTATAAGCTTAACTTAATATTTTTTTATTACTTAAATTTTACACAATTTAACAGTTACACATTACTATCAAAAAATGGGTTATATATGCAAATACATATCAGGCACATAGGATATGTTGTTTTTACAGTATTATTAATACTATAAAAAGTAATAATAATAACAACATAGTAAGTAAATTTTTGTAATGATGTCCTCATATTCTATTGTAGTGAAAAGTTTATATTGATAAATAAATAAAGAATGAAAGGAAATGATAACTACATATGTCCAAACACCCAAATACACAGTTTGATTTGGAATTTTACAACTCTAAAAACAAAACCGCGTGTTTTACATGCTGGACAAAATTTTGACCAAGACCAGAATCTAGTGTTACTTGTCTAAATGTCACAGAACTTGTATTTATTACACAGTTGTGGGCAAAGCAAGACTGGGAATAAATCTACATTAATGAACATTAATGTCAGTACAAATCTATACACATTTCCTGCCAGTAAGAATGCCTGTCTTAGCATTTGGAGTCAATAATGCAATCACAAGCTCATCTGCTTACCAAACAAATAGACAAGCACAAATTGTTTCACAAATTGTGGGCTACTGTTTTAATATGCTCCATTTTAATATTTTAATGAATCCTCATTACTCCTTCTTTTACTGTATGATCTCAAGAAACTTTAGTTTAATATACAATACAGAAGTTTTATAAACGTTACTTTGCCCAAAAGATCACCTATATCAAAGGGCACCTACAGTGCCTTCCATAATTATTGGCACCCCTGGGTAAGATGTGTTAAAAGCCTTAAAATAAATGTAGTTTTTATTGCAGAAGCATATTGTCACACTGAAAAATGTAGAAAAATATAACATGAATATGAAGTGAATTTTAAGGGGAAATAAAAATTCCTGACTAACAAATAATTATTTTTCATAAAATAACTTGTTCCACAATTATTGTCACCCCTAACAATTCCTAGAAAATAAATGTAATTGAAGTCTTTCTGTCATTTCTACAGTAGTTTACAAAGTTGATCAGAGTATCTAGGAACATTTTAATTAGTAATTTATCACTTCCTGCTTCACTGGGTAATAAATGACGTGACACAGAGGCCATTTCTCTTATCCACTCTTCAACATGGGAAAGACAAAGGAACACACCATTCAAGTAAGGCAAATGTGTGTCGACCTTCACAGGTCTGGCAATGGGTACAAGAAAATAGCCACCCGTCTGCACCTGCCCATATCTACTGTGAGAGGAATCATTAAGAAGTTTAAAAAAAATTGGAACAGTAGTAAACAAGCCTGAACGAGGACACAAGTTTATTTTGCCTTCATGCACAGTGAGGAGGACGGTAAGAGAAATAAAAACATTCTCCAAAGCTCACTATTAAAGAACTGAAACAAATGATAGCATCTTGGGGTCACTAAGTCTCCAAAACAGCCATCAGACACCATCTACATGCCAACAAGCTCTTTGGGAGGCATGCAAGGAAAAAACCTTTTCTCAGTCACAATCGTAAAAGCAAATGTTTGGAGTTTTCTAAGCGGTACTGGGGCTTCAAACACTCTAAGTGGAATACAAAAGATGATTTTGCAGAAAAGCACCTCGTGCCCACCGTGAAGTCTGGGGGAGGATCGGTGATGCTGTGGGGCTATTTCTCTTCCAGAGGCCCTGGGAACCTTGTTCGGGTGCATGGCATCATGAATGCTTTGAAATACCAGGACATTTTAAAGCAAAATCTGGTGGCCTCTGCCCGAAAGCTGAAGATGGGTCATCACTGGGTCTTTCAGCAAGATAATGACCCGAAACATGTGGCCAAATCTACACGCACGTTTCGAGAAAAGGGATCTCGCGCGCTTCCGCGGCAGCTTGCGGGAAGCTGTGAAAATTCCGTTCATTACCTGTAGGGGACAGTCGTGTTTCAATCTGAAGTATTGTGTGTCTACTGAAGCCAAACGTGTTCTCTCTCTTAGGCGCCCATTGACAGCAAGCGACAGAGCTCATGAACGTGTCGGGGTCAAACTTTAAATACTGATATGTATTTATTCTTAATTTTCTTAATTTTCATCTCTCCTGCAATACTCTCCTCTCCTACTTATTTGACTGCGCTTTCTCCATTCAGTATTACTATCATTAGTAATAGTAGTGAAAACTACCGCTGTTTAACTATTTCTGCAGTGGTTAAAACAGCAGATTCATTTCATTTGGGTTATTTCTAACAGGCAATCTACTAAATAATAATAAATAGATAAAATAACCCAGCACTTTAACATTTAAACTAGCAGTTTTTAGAGTGTAACATGCTAATTTACAAATGGAATATTTTTTTATAAGTGAAATCATAGGTTGTGTATAGTGATTAAAAACTATACAACAAAGCTTATGGTAAATAAATTCTCAGACTCTTCCACTGCAGGTAAAAATCAGTAACAATGTCAATTTTAGAATCCGTAGAAGCTCAGTGGTTCGCACAAAACCTCTCGCGGGGGAGCCTTTCCCTGAATTCGCCTATTTTCTACGTAGTTTAATCAGAGCTCTACCACCCGTTCGAGTGTAATTCATGAATTATGTTTATAATAATGAAATGAGATGCCCAAAATCGTGCTTTAAAATTAATCTACAATTCATTTAAAATCCGCTGCTCCCAGTTTCACTTTACAAAAGGCTGCGTTTTGATTAAAAGGTGAAAAATGCATGCGATTTATCAATAAAAATGCAGACATACTGCATTGATGAATGGATGTTGATAAAAATTTAAAATGATAAAAAGATAGACAACTATTTATTTAATTTTGTGTTTATCTTTTCGGTTTATTATACACCTCTGCACCACGTAAAGGTACCATAGCAAGAGAGAGGGAAAAAAAATGTGTGTATATATATATATATATATATATATATATATATATATATATATATATATATATACTGTTGTACCCAAAAGTTTTGAGAATGACACAAATATTAGTTTTCACAAAGTTTGCTGCTAAACTGCTTTTAGATCTTTGTTTCAGTTGTTTCTGTGATGTACTGAAATATAATTACAAGCACTTCCAAAGTCTTTTATCAACAAATACATGACATTTATGTAAAGAGTCAGTATTTGCAGTATTGGCGCTTCTTTTACAGGACCTCTGCAATTCGACTGGGCTGCTCTCAATCAGCTTCTGGGCCAAATCCTGACTGATAGCAACCCATTCTTTCATAATCACTTCTTGGAGTTTGTCAGAATTAGTGGGTTTTTGTTTGTCCACCCGCCTCTTGAGGATTGACCACAAGTTCTCAATGGGATTAAGATCTGGGGAGTTTCCAGGCCATGGACCCAAAATTTAAACGTTTTGGTCCCCGAGACGCTTAGTTATGACTTTTGCCTTATGGCACGGTGCTCCATCGTGCTGGAAAATGCATTGTTCTTCACCAAACTGTTGTTGGATTGTTGGAAGAAGTTGCTGTTGGAGGGTGTTTCGGTACCATTGTTTATTCATGGCTGCGTTTTGGAGCAAAATTGTGAGTGAGCCCACTCCCTTGGATGAGAAGCAACGCCACACATGAATGGTCTCAGGATGCTTTACTGTTGGCATGACACAGGACTGATGGTAGCGTCACCTTTTCTTCTCCGGACGAGCCTTTTTCCAGATGCCCCAAACAATCGGAAAGAGGCTTCATCCGAGAATGACTTGATGACCCAGTCCTCAATTTGTCTATTCGCCATACTTTTTGCAGAAGATCAATCTGTCCCTGATGTGTTTTTTGGAGAGAAGTGGCTTCTTTGCTGCCCTTCTTGACACCAGGCCATTTTCCAAAAGTCTTGGCCTCCCTGTGCGTGCAGATGCGCTCACACCTGCCTGCTGCCATTCCTGAGCAGCTCTGCACTGGTGGTACTTCGATCCCGCAGCTGAATCCTCTTTAGGAGACGATCTTGGCGCTCGCTGGACTTTCTTGGACACCCTGAAGCCTTCTTAACAAGAATTGAACCTCTTTCCTTCAAGTTCTTGATGATCCTATAAGTTGTTGATTTAGGTACAATCTTAGTAGCCATAATATCCTTGCCTGTGAAGCCATTTTTATGCAATGTAATGATGGCTGCACGCGTTTCTTTGCAGGTCACCATGGTTAACAATGAAAGAACGATTTCAAGCATCACCCTCCTTCTAACATGTCAAGTCTGCCATTCTAACCCAATCAGCCTGACATAATGATCTCCAGCCTTGTGCTCGTCAACATTCTCACAAGCCGATTACTGAAATGATCTCAGCAGGTCCTTTAATGACAGCAATGAAATGCAGTCTAAAGTTTTTTTTCGGGATTAAGTTAATTTTCATGGCAAAGAAGGACTATGCAATTCATCTGATCATGGAGTATATGCAAATTGCTATTATAAAAACCTAAGCTGCCACTTTTCCAATTATCAATATTTATGTAATTCTCAAAAACTTTGGCCACGACTGTATGTATGTGTGTGTGTGTGTATATATATATATATATGGTGTGTATGCTGTAATTTGGTCATGTTCACCCATTTAATAGCATTCGCTACTTATCAAGTTGATATACAGGTCAATCTGCATCAAACAGAATCTCTCTAAGTAAGTAAGCATAATAGTAAATAATGAATAAACATAGTGTCGTCCCATGGATGAACATGACCAAATTACTGCATAAACACTGGAACACTCTTAGAATTCTTAATGTGTTAAAATGTTTAAATTTTTTTCCATATATATGTGTGTGTGTGTGTGTGTCTGTGTGTGTGTGAGAGAGTAAGGGGAAAAAAAAATAAAATAAATATATATATATATATATATATATATATATATATATATACACACACACACACAGTATATTGTGAGCATATTTTAATTAAATATAATTGTGTATGCAACAATATGATAGAAACTATTAATCTTAGTAAAAGAACATAGAGGTAAGGTCAGGAGACAGAGGTGAGCCAAGGACAGTGTGATGTCACAGTAGCAAGAACATGCAGCATGAACTCAAATGAACTCTAGACAGGCAGCCATCTTGGATGTGAGATGCTTAGTGGACAGTGTGTACCAAACAGACCCTAGGGATGATGTAATCTTTGTACCCTGAGCATCCAAAAGTACCTGATGTCCCTAGACATGATGTAATGTCAGCTGATATAATGTAGCCCAAAACATTATGGAATGCCAATAGCCCCAGACATGAGGTAATCTCCTCAGACATGGGGTGATCTTAACTGTGATGTAACAGGGGCTGGATACATGTGCAGACATGTCAAATTTAAAGGGACACAGGCAAATAACCAAAAGACAAACACTTAGGTAATGAATAATAAGTTTAATAAGAGTAGGCACAAAATAAAATGGCATGTGCACCTACATAGTGAATAAAATAAAAATACATTATAAGTATACAAGTATAAGGCCCTACATATAAAAGTACAGTACAATAGGGGGCCTGGGTGAGCATCAAATAACAAAAGGCATAAGAAATTAAATATCAAGCCTCTCTGACCCAGAAGCACATTGATGGGAAGATCAGTGTGAGGAATAAAAACAGAAATACAGAATACAGACATTTTAAAATCAGTCTGAGTACTGACACTTCTTAGACCAACAGGCCTTAAGAGAGACTGGGCTGGAGTACTAGACTCTGGTCGCACAGGCCTGAAACAAAGTAAAGGAGAGCTATCTCTTCGTGATCTCTTAGAAGGACCGGGCCCGGAGTCATCGTTCCTGACATAAGTAAGACCGTTCTTATGAAGAAATTGTGTCAATGATCCATCAGACTCATTTTGGCAAAAACTCACTGAGGCTCGGTCAGCAACAGGTTCAGTACGAGTGTAATCCTCAAAGGAGGTGTGCTCTGGACTGTCCTGGCTGTCCGAGTCGTCCAAAGGGATGTATTCAGTGCTTGGGCAGTTGCGCTTAGCTATAACAATAAAATAAAATACGTAAATACAACAAATTAGGAAAATAAAACGAATAATTAAAATGAGTACGAGAGAGAGATGCTTACCCATGGCCTGTCTGTTGAGAACTGTAGAGTAACCCGGAAGAACTAAGAATATATAGTAAAATAAGCGCCGCCCCTATATTTTATAATAATAAACAAACTTAGTGTAAAGATAATGGAAAATTATTTGAAAGAAAAATAGACTATAATGGGGAAAAGATATGGAGTCAGATGACGAGGTATATGACATAAGCAAACAAGATAAGAGAAAATGTAATTACAACGGGTGACAATATGGGAAAAAGTTGGATTATAATTGGTTAATAATTTGATAAGAAATAAGAAAAAAAATGTACAGAGGAGGGGGCTAGGTGAGCGCTCCTCCCGTTGAAAACTGTATAAAAGAAGTGACCATGTCACAGTAGACTTCAGTCAGATTTTGGACATGCATGGGACTACATCCTAGGCATTGCCGAGCTGGCTCACTTGGTTTTATTGCTGCAATAAATCCTGCCTTACTTCATCCAGATCTACAAGGAGTCCGGAGTCTTTTCTTTGGTTCTTTTTAAAGTCAAAGTTTTTGTGTAACATTTGTAATCAAGGCAACTGTAACTAGTGTAGGAGAAAAATCTCCCACTATATATATATATATATATATATATATATATATATATATATATATATATATATATATATGGCATTTTAATTCAAATCCAACATTTTAATGGTTAGTGATCGGTGCATGGTTAGTGATCAACTCGCACGCTCTGTAATATTCCATTGTCATTCATATTGCCGCTGTTTTAGAGCCCTTTACTAAAGCATTTGCTAGTTATCAAGTGATATACAGGTCAATTTGCATTTGAAAATATTTCAAATGCCCATGCGTATCACAATCACTCATATACTCCTATTTCGTTTACCCATCTAAAGTCCTGCTTAATTTCAACATCAACTAGCTGGTATAGGATCAGCCGTGTGGCTGTTACCATGGTTACTGCGTACCATTACTATGTAACCGACCATGCGGTTAGCATAACAAGCCTATTGTGGTTAACATCATTTAATTTACTTCCAACTTTGAAAGAATTAGAGATAATGTACTTCAAATATTTCCCTGTGTGTATACATGCATTTAATTAAAACATATGCAATTATGAGCAATTACTATGAAGGTCTCACCTGAAAAGGGATGTATTTGTATAAAAGATACATGGATACAACTTTCCTCAGCTCACATGTATAATGACTGGGAGAGAGGACGCCACGTGCCCTTTTACATACCTCAGCAACATAGTTGCACAACCCCCTGCTGGAATAATTTGGTACTGCACCTTGCTCTTACTACACCCCGTGTTAAAGTGATGCTAACAAAACAAAAAAAAATACTATGTCTCAGCTGCTGTGACTAACAGTTATAAACATAAAATAATACATATGATCCATCAGGAAACTACTATGAGATCATTAGGTGCTTCTCTCCTACTGGATGTGTATCACAGCTTATAGTGCACATTGTGAAGTTATCAAACCGGTTTCACTGATTTCACCCAGAATTGAGGGGTTTAAAAATAATTGATGTAATTAACAAGACGTCAAAACATAAGCATAAATAGAAACAAATAAAATGTTTAATGGTATCAATTAAACCAGACTTCATAGTTGGATTTGATACTTTGAGTGTAATTCATACATTTACTGAATATTTTCAGATTTTGTAAAATAACGAACAACACATTTATTTAAATTCCGAATGTTGCTTGAGGGATCACGCGGCATGTTGAGTGCCAAATTGCAGGATCCCGCGGGAAATGTGTGTGTATTAATTCATTAATTTATTTTACTCAGTAGCGTAATATGATTTAAAATGTAGCAAATTACAATTCTTCAAACAAAACATACTTAAGTAAAAGTAAAATTACAGATTTTAAAAACTACTTTAAAAAGTAGAAGTTCATAGAGAAACTACTCAATTACAGTAACTCGATTACAGTAAATGTAATTCATTACTTTCCACCTCTGCTGAAGGGCAGTCTAAAGTCTCTCAAGCATTTGAGGTGGTAGAGGCGCTGCTGGGCCTTTTTCACCATGCTGTTGATGTGACTGGACCACGAGGGTCCGGCATGATGTGAACACCGAGGGTGTGTAGGAGTGTGTAAGAGTAACAGTGCTCGCGCTGTTGCACCAGCTGTTGTGCCAGCTGTTGTTCACCATTAAACACACGCCACCTCCCCTTGACTTCCATGAGTCCTGTGTCCTGTCCATGCGGTAACTTAAAAAAGTCAATGTCAGAGGCCCTACAGATACTGCAGGTAGGGTGGCGTATGTAAATAATGCTGTCTGCATGATTGGTCCAATCAAGAAGTTTTACCTATTGTATGTGCATGGGCTGTAAGTCTGCTGTCACGGCAGCCCCTTGTGAGGTTCTGAGCTTGCATCTCTCAGCAAGAACATGGTGTGTCATCTAGCCAGTGCAATTTTATTTCCTTGTTGAACTCCAGACCAGTGAACAACGGAAAACAAGAAATCATGTAGTGAGAGGAACTAACAGATAACTCATGAGTTAGCTCATGCCAACCAATGTAGAGATGCATGGTTTGTTAGCAATGTGAAGTGCTGCCCTTTTAGGCCCTTCTCTCTCTCTCTCTCTCTCCCTTCCTCTCCCTGTCAAGCTATACATGCTGCTCTTGACCTGCCAGTGATCTAGACCCCCTCTATATTCTGGACCTGTCTGCTTGGGATGTGTATGGTGACTGAATACGGTTCCACATTACCATGAAGATGGTCCTGGCCTCAGATGATGCAGACCACTGTTTGAGGACTTGTGACTGCAGTCGCTCAGTAGTTTAGGAATGGAATTTCCTACAGTCTACATGAGCCTAGGTGCTTGTTTCTTTTGGGGGTGAGTGAGTAATTTTGCCAATAATAATTTTGAGCAATTTTGCTAAAATTGAAGCAAACAGTGTCCATTAAATCAAATACTTAGCCATTTGTTTCTATTACCACTTGGATAGTAACGCTGTGATGATGCTTTCTGTTCATGTACACTTCATCAGTGCTTGGGACAATTATTTTAACATGTGTGTCATTAATGATGCCCACCACCAGGGAAACCAGCTATGTACATGAATGCAGTTTGTTGTTTGTTTATTTCACACTTCAAAAGAGCAACCAAATTTATTATCTATTTGTCAATATTGTCGACTGTGACAAGCCCAAATTATTGCTGTTCCAAAGCTTCATCTTTCCTGTTGGTAAAAAACGAAGTGGTAATCACCTTAGTTTCTGCAGAGACAGCACATGATCTGTTTGTAGATGGCGCAATTGCAAGATCTTTCACAAAAATAGATAACATTTTTGTCCAAACATTATCTTTTTATGACTTCTGTGCCATTCATTGTTGCCAAAACATCTTTCCTCTCATATTATGTAAATGCACATCTTTGCCTGAATGCCATTTTCTCTCCTCATAACCAGTTAGGACACCTAACTCTCATATTTTGGTGTAGATAGAAGTGATTTCACACTGTAAAAATGTTTATTAATTGCTCTTACTTCTACTCCTAAATTTAGAACCAAAATTGCATCCTTCTCAGAATCTTTGGCCACTTAGGAGTGATTTCTTTCTCTGAAGAAATATGATTGCATATTTGTTCATTACCCACTTCTAGTCCTTCATAAAATATCTGCTTTCTCATTCTTTTGTGGATGTAATTTAAACTATTGTTTTTACCACTTCATTAACTCTCCCCAATAGTCTCTCTATTTAAACAATTATGAATGAAAAACTATTTAAAACATACTCTTATGTCAGGCACTTCTTTGGCAAATGGCCAGTCTCTGTTTTCTCACCCATGGTTTGGTCCTGACTAAACATAACATAAATTAAATTTGATGATATACAATCAGAGGGTCAGAGGTGAATCGAATCTGTAAGGATTCGGGTAATTTTATTATTTATAGCATACACTTTATCTGCTACCCATCCAGCGTTTAGCACGATTTAGTGTATCTTACCAATTCTGCCTATCACGTGGCCACTAATGATAATACAAAATCTGGTATTTCTCAATTTTGAGCAAGGTAACTTAAGATTTGGGCAAATGTTTAAATAAAAAAATTCATGACCAGGACAGCAGTTCTTTATCAAGAAACAAGGAATTATTTGACTAAATTACGATACATAAAACTACAATATTAGACACACGCACACACACACACACACACGCACACACACACACGTGCACAAAACAGTTCAAAGGATGAAAGTTATTCAGAAATTTGTGCAACTGTAGTCACAGGAATATCTAGCTGCTTGGAAATGGTCTTATAGCCTTTACCTTTAACATGCTTGTCTATAATTTTCTTTCGAATCTCCTGAGACAACTCTTTCCTTCGCTTCCTCTGGTCCATGTTGAGTGTGGTACATACCATGTCACCAAACAACACATTTTCTAGGGGTACCATAATTTTTGTCCAGGCCTGTTCCATGAGTTTATTTTTTTAAATAATTCTGTTGAAGCATGGTTGAAAAGCAATGTCCGACTTTCATTGGTTAACATTCATAGAATTTTTAAACATTTTTACTTTTGTCAGATTAAAGTTATTTATGTGAGCATTGTGAGTTTTTCTTTCATTGACCAAAGGGTACCAACAATTTTGTCCACGTGTGTATAGCATTCGAATGTAGGTGCCATTATTGTGTGTTATAAGTGTGTGAGGGCAAGATGGAGAGTGGTGAAGATGGCATTGTTGAACGTTTAGGACTATACGCGAACTGCAGTGAGTCTAGTGTGGGGGGTCTTTATGTGTCTCATGACGAGCCGTTCGAAGCACTTTATGATGATGGGTGTGAGTGCAACAGGACGGTAGTCATTGAGACATGACACAGAGGACTTCTTCGGGACAGGGACATTGGTGGTGGTCTTGAGCACATGGGAATGATGGCGCAGCTCAGAGAGATGGTGAAGATGTCAGAGAGAACATCTGCCAGCTGTTCAGCACATTCTCTGAGCACTCTGCCAGACGATATTGTCTGGTCACAACAGGAAAAAACTTATGCCCTAAAACCTGTCAGTTTTAAAGCCTGCCTATCAAATTATTATTATTATTATTTATTTATTTATTTATTTATTTATTTTTTACTGTAAAAGCCTTCCTGATAAGACTTCCAGGAAGCACATTAGGAAACAACCAAATTCCCCCTCAAAAATATTGTAGATTACAGCTTTTTTTTGTTATGGACCTAACTAAATCTATTTTGCCTACCTGTCACATCATATTGGAATTTAAAGAAAAAACATGAATGAATTATTCTCAAAACTTACCTTTGATAAATTTCACTCCAGGTGTACATAGATGTCTCTCCACTTCTATGTCTGATCAGTCTCCAACCTAAACATCACAAGACTTGCCTGTGAGCAAACATGAGTAAAAGTGGAGCTTAATTTTTTTTTTTCCTGAATTAACAGCAATTAATTGTTTCCATTTCTTAACTAAATTCAATTACAGGTTCATAAGTGTCATACAAATTAAATATCTTTAGAAGAGAAGTGAACAACTTATGTGCTGGAAACAAGGAAGCATGTACAAGTTGCATGTTCTGTAAGATTACTTAAAGATGCCTACAGTCAAAGGATATCTAATGTCCTACCGATACAGGAATATTTACTTTTTATAGCACCTGTATTTTATTAATGATTATTGGTGATGCACAAGTTTAAAAGAATGATTACATGTATTAACTTACTGTGCAATGTTATGTATGTCCATTGACTTTGTCCTACAACCTAAGCACCCAAACAAAGCCATGTCCTTTCACTCATATGCTGATGCAGTTCAGCACATCTTGAACATACACCAGATAAGTAGTGACATAAGTGCGTTAGTCACACTATCTCTTTAGTACAGTCAGTGATACTACTGAGTCACTATATCTCTTCAGCTGCATGGTAACGCCTTTCCTGGTCATAAAACAGGAATTTATCTAAATTGTAAGAGTTCAATTATATAAATAAACAAACAAGAAAACAAATAAATAAATTAACTAAATAAATAAATAATAACACTTTCACTGATTGTCATTATGAGATTATATTATAAATAACAATTGAGTAAAATTTGCAAAAAAAAAGATGAATATTACAATTAAAAGAGTTCCTTATAATGGAGCTTTTGTAGTTAAATACTTTTCTTTGCTATTTTACAGTAAAATTAAATGGGATTTAGTGACACCTGCATGTAAATTTTACTGAATTAATACATTTAATAGCACCATGGTCATGCTAATTCAACACTGTAAAACTGTAATATATATTAAACCTGACAGCCAATTTGTAATAAATTTATTTAGACAAAAACCTCATATTGTCTTTTTGTACAATGTGAAAGGAACAGGTCTGTATCGTCATGCCCCAAAGGAAGGTGAGATGGAAATCAGTCCCCATGATGTAAATTATCAGCAAATACTACTGTTTTACATTAAATAGTATAATAAGGCATCATTATTTGTTTGGAGATTTAAGAACCTCAGAAAAGAGTTATTGAAAGATCAGCATCTAGATCTGTTGTTCTTGTTATTCCTAGATGACTAATGGCTTCAATATTGCTGTTCTTTTTTGTGTTGCTTGTTTGGTTAGATGTCTTTCTCATACTCCTCTCGTTGCCTGGTTTTGTACTGTTTACACTATTGTAGTTGTATGCTTATTTTGAGTCTTCATGAGTAAAATCCTGTTATGTAGATATACTTCAAGCATAATGATTTCATTTTAATAAATCAAGATGATTATTCCGTTAGCGATAATTTAGGAAGTAATAACATTAGTTTTACACATATTGAGACCCGGTTTAAAAACTCCTATTTTATTTTTGTCTATTTTTCTCAACTTTATCAATTTGAAGCTTCATATACCATTTCATATAAACCTTCATATACTTTTTATGACATCATGTAGACTAAGTCCATTTCACTTTCCTCTAGGTCATAATTCCTCCTGTTGCTTTAGGACATATGCTATTACTGTCCTCAAGGACATTTTATTTTTTCACCTTCATCTGCTGGACTGTATTTTCATGTCCTAGTGGAAGGTGAAATGGAAATTAGTCTCCATGGTGCTTCAGTTTAGCAGTTTTTTTTTTTTTTTTCTTCAAAAATAATGGTATAATAAGGTATCTAATTTGCATAAGGAGTTTAGAAAGTCTGAGAATTTTCATGAAGATTTCAAATATAAAGACCTAGTTAAAAAGAACAGCACCCTAGTCTAAACAGTAACTTTATTTTACAGGTAAGGTTTGCTGCTGCTTTTCTTTTTATGCATGTTGGTTAAATGTAGGTCCTTTTTATCCTCATTTACCTTTAATACGTTTTTAATGGCAATGTTGTTACAGTTTTGTAAATTTTGGATGAATCTTTATAAATTGAGATAATTTCATATGCTGTCTGAATAATAATAATAATAATTATTATTATTACTACTATTAGTAGTACTAGTAATTTATTATGGAATACTTAGTATTAAGTACTGTACTTAGTTACTCAAGATTGTTACACAGTACAGGATATGTTGTCCAAATTTGAAAACTTTAACAATTGCCCAATACATCCTTGATGTTTGTTGCTGAATAATGATTTTTCCCTTAACATTTTGAATTATTTAATCATTTAAGCATGTAACTGTTTTACAAATTTACTCATTTCTTTACTTTGCCTAGGAATTTCATCTAACATGAAGCATCTTTTTTTCCTCCTGTGTCTCACTGGTGAGAAATTATGTATAAAACACAAGTTATATATATTAGTGGAACCTCGTTCATGACCATAATTCATTCAACAAGTCCTGTTTGTAACCTGCTTTGGTCAAACACTGAGTTTTTTTTTTTTTGTTGTTGCTGTTGTTGTTCATAGGACTACATGTAAATCATATTAATCTATTCTCCATCACTATGAACTATATTTATCTTTTTATTGATTTTGTTCAAATCACAAAACTGAAAAGAAAGTATGAAAAAGCTTTATACAGAAATTATACACAAATAATAAAGAACTAAATAATAATATAAACTGTACAGCAGAGCGCGAACATTTTATTTTTACATGTACTGTTAAACACCTTTCTTAGGGAGACTCGCTGACATGAAGGAATTGAGGAGAGGAAGTTGGGTGGGAGGGAGTTAGCGTTTGGATTGACAGTCCCCTTCCACAAATTCTTCTTCAAAGATTTTCTCTCCTTTTAGTTTGTTAGCCTCAGGTTCATACATGGCAGCCATTTCCACTAAATATCTATTCAGAGAGAGAATTGTTTTCTGTACTGCACAATTGCACAACTGTGCTGGACTAAAAATTACA
This sequence comes from Clarias magur, assembly GCA_013621035.1. NCBI lineage: Eukaryota > Metazoa > Chordata > Actinopteri > Siluriformes > Clariidae > Clarias > Clarias magur. The sequence continues at coordinate 1,193,843 of QNUK01000167.1, read as the reverse complement.
CAGCGTTATCATTCATAAGGTGAGCACTCTGTTTGCCACAGTTTAGTTCAGATGAAACATCTTGTCAAATGCTTGGCCATCACTTACTTTTGCATAAATGTTTTTATCCTGCGTGCAATTCGCAACTGGGGACCGAGCAAAATTTATTATGGGCAACTCGCGCCTTGGTTCAGCTGATAGTGGCAGCTTGGGAAGGTGTTTTCTGGGTCATGTTCTGAGGAGGGGTTTGTGAACAACTTTAGAATAATTTTTTGGTTACCAATTAGTTCGCATTAAGCGGTGTTCATGAGGTTTCATTATATAACATTGTTATTTATATCATATGCTGATTCATATGCTCTTTTCCAAATTTCATTAATTATTGTCAACAGGTATTTTGCCAGTCACCTTCTCCACTCTGCAACCCACCCCTTCTGTGCATTTTGTCGCTAATGCTGTGTCATGGTCTGCTGCTCAGAAATACTGCAGGACATTGTACACTGACCTGGTTACAGTTGAGGATAGTAGTAAAAATAGTATTTTGATAAACATGAGTAAAACTGCAGCAAGTCGGGGAATAACAACTTGGCCTATCTGGATTGGATTGTACAATGATATTAACAGTTGGCGCTGGTCTTTTAATAACCTCCTACTAACAAACCAAATTCTAATAAATTGGTCCCCCGGACAACCAGATAATTACCAAGGGAATGAATCATGTGGTGCAATCTATAGTTCTGGGTACTGGGAGGACGCTAATTGCTCAATATTGCAACCCTTTATATGCTACAATGGTAAGTAAATATTGTTAATTTAAGTTTAAATTATTCTATGCCCCATTTATCTTGTTAGCTAATCCATTCAGGTAGAGAGATCATGGCAAAAAAAAAAAAAAAACAGGTTTTAGCTATAGTGTATATAATAGAACTATATATAATATTGTATTGTATTGTATTGTATTGTAGTTTTTCTTAGCTTTGGGTTGTTTAAAAATAATTTTGTGTTTGTTTTTCTACCTATTTTAATTTTACAGCTAGTATCAGTGGTGCTAACAGTTTCATTGGGGTCAGCAGTCCTCTGATGACCTGGGCTGGAGCTCAGACCTACTGCCGAACATTTCACACTGATTTGGCCAGTGCACTCAGCCAAACAGACAACGACTTGTTAGCACAGGTGGCATCAGTTCAGGGAGTTTCTTGGTTTGGCCTCTTTAGAGACACATGGAAATGGCTGAATTCAACACCAGCTGTGAATGTTCCATGGTATACTGGAAGGCCAGATAACTCAAGAGCTAACAGTAACTGTGGGACATTACGTTATGGACAATTTGTAGATGAACCCTGCAGTATCAACCACTATTTCTTTTGTCAAACAGGTGAGTCGGCCAGCAGGGATTTCTGGTTTTCACAACATTATGATAATCTTAAGGAAGCAATGTTGGAAGACCATAGATAGTAGATTATTCTCAAGAGATAAAATTACTTCACTAGACTAAAGTTAGACCAAAGCTGCCTGCATGACACTGTGATAACATTAAACAAATTACCACAACACAATGCTGAAAATTCAACTTCCAAACAACATTTACAGCATTCATTTATATTTCTCAACTAAAATATACATATGGAATTGTCACGAACGAACCGGAGATGAATCAGAAGACTAGCAGTTAGCCCTGTAGCGTGGATGGTAAACCCAAACGCGGAAGTAGCGTGAGCAGGCAGGATAACCACGCTGGTTATTATTAGAACTCTCCCGAAGTGAGAGCAAGAGTTTACACAAATAAACCCGAGTTCTAAATACACACACCCAATCGGAAGCGATAACCCAAGAAAGTGAGTACTCGCGTTTAGACGAGCGAGGCGTCGGCGAAAGCATGGGCAAAACTCAATGACTGAGCAATGTGAGGCGCCATTCACCATTGGTGAAGTGATGAAGGGTTTGAGCTGGCAGGTGTGGAATACCGGATGGATCCGGAGCGCTGCAGGCAGCTGGAGCCGGTAGGTGACAGGGTTAATTTGGAGGTTGATGCGGTATGGTCCGATGAATCTTGGTGACAACTTTCTTGATTCAGTCTGCAGGTGTAGGTTTTTTGTTGATAGCCATACCTTATCACCTACTTGGTACATTCGTCCCGGTGGGTGTCGACGGCGATGTTGCAGAGTGTAACGGCAGTTAGCCTGTTGAATGGCGTCGTTTGCTTGTCTCCATAGCTGTCGACACCGGCGAACCGACGGGTCGACGGTACTTCCACCTCCGATTCTTGATGGTCGAACATCGGAGGTTGGAAGCCGTAGCATACCTCAAATGGGCTTAGGTTGGTGGCAGAAGACATGTGGAGGTTGTGAGACAGCTCAGCCCAAATGAGGTAGCGGGCCCAGGAGCACTGGCGATCAGCAATGAAGCATCTCAGGTAGCGCTCCAGTTGTTGGTTGGTTCGCTCCGTCTGACCATTAGTCTGTGGATGGTAACCGGAGGACAGACTGCAGGTGGAATTGATCAGACGGCAGAAGGCCTTCCAGAACCGAGACGTGAACTGGGGCCCCCTGTCCAAGACGATGTCCTTTGGGAACCCATGCAGGCGGACTACGTGCTCTAATATCAGCTCGGCTGTCCTTTTAGCTGACGGGAGACCGGAGAGGGCCACCAGGTGAACAGCTTTGTAGAACCGGTCGACAATGGTGAGGATGGTGTCTCTTCCTTCGGAAACCGACAGGCCCGTGATGAAGTCAACAGCAATGTGTGTCCAGGGTCGGCGGGGAACCAGGAGTGGTTGAAGTTCCCCTGGCGATGGTCGGTTGCTGTCCTTGGACCTGGCACACACTGGGCACGCCTGGACGAACTCGTCTACGTCCTTCTTCATATTGGGCCACCAGAAAGCACGTTGGACGAAAAGTAGGGTACGCCGCTTGCCGGAGTGTCCAGAAAGTGGGGAGGAGTGTCCCCACTGGAGTACTTCGGCCCTGACGGCGTTGGGTACATAGAGTCGGCCAGGCGGCACACCTGCCGGTTCGGTCTCCGTAGCTTGTGTCTGGCGGACCCTCGTTTCCAGGTTCCAACTGAGCGGGGCGAGGATCTTGGTGGGTGGCACACCCAATTGGAAGCGATAACCCAAGAAAGTGAGTACTCACGTTAGACGAGCGAGGCGTCAGCGATAGCATGGGCAAAACTCAATGACTGAGCAATGCGAGGCGCCAATTTGTTTCCTTTTATGCTTCCTGAAACCCGATCGTATTACTTCCGGGTCCTAGTGGCGGTCGTGTTACGAGTGTGCATGACAGGAATGACCATAGTGCTAATGTTTACTTTTATCTTTCCTTCATTAACAATGTCGAGCCACAGACTGGGACTTAAACTTAGAGTGTTCTTGAATGTTATGGAATGCAGAAGTGTTTTTGTTCCAATTTTTGAGAACAAGGGAGATGTGCAGAGCTGCAGCAACTGTAGAGGCATAAAGCTGATGAACCATTCCATAAAGGTATAGGAAAGAATAATGAAAGTTGCGTAATGAGGAGTGGTTTAGAAGAGAGGTGATATTCTGTGAGCAGCAGTATGGCTTCATGCCAAGAAAGAGCCACAGATGCCATGTTTGCTTTGAGAATGCTAATGGAGAACTATAGAAAAGGTCAAAAAGATGTGCACTGTGTGTTTTTTAGATTTGGAGAACGCATATGACAGGGTGCCCAGAGAACTGTGGAATTGCATGATGAATTAGGAGTAGCAGAGACGTGTGTGAAGGTGGTGCAAGATATGTACAAAGACAGCGTTATTAAAGTGGAGGTCGGACTGCACTAGGAATCTGATCTTAGTCCCTATCTGTTTGCAGTGGTGATGGACAAGTTGATGGATGGAGTTAAAGAATCCACATGGGCTACGATATTTGTGAATAATATTGTGATCAGCAGTGAAAGTGGCGAGCCAGTTCAGATAAGACTAGAAAGTTGGAGGGATGCACTGGAGAGAAGACGCATTAAGATTAGTAGGATTAAGACCATACAAATGAGGAGTATATTGTAGGTAACAATGGTGGAGAAGTTAAATTATTTAGGGTCAGATAAGATAGTTTGGACAGGGAGGCATGAGGGATATATCAGGAGAAGAAGGCTAGAGATGGAGCTGCCAGGAAGGTGGCCCCAAGAGGAGGTTCATGGATGTGGTGAGGGAGGACATGCAGAAGGTTGGAGTGACATGAGAAGATGTAGTAGTCAGAGTTAGATGAAGACAAATGGTCCAGTTTGGTGACCTCTAAAGGGAGCAAGTTATAGAAGAAGTGCTATACATAAATCTGTTTAAGATATTATTTGATTTTTTTGTTGAGGTTATACAATATCCCAGTGTCATTTTATCAAGTTATTCTAACTTTTAAAGCCAACATAATTTTATTGTTGGTTTGGTGATGTGTTTTGGGCCATGACATCACAACCCAATTTCCAAGGTATATGAAAGTGTCTCATAATTATCGAGTATATGCTGGAGATCTTGTTATTACTCACTGTTCCTTATTTAATAATTCATTAATTTAATTATCAAATAACAGTATATATTTGATCATTTAACATTTAAACAAACGTGCTGAAAAAAGGAATCTACAGGAACATAAATGCTTATTGTGTTTGAAAGCAAACCGGAATGTAACAGGGTTAAATCTAGGTTAAAAATAACGGTGTCATGGCAAATATTTCTGCGTGAAATTATTTTTGACTACCATCACAACACTCTGCATCAAGCAACACCTAGCTTATTATTGTGCACTGTGAAGAAAGAAAGAAAAACTTTAGTTTTAACATTAGTTCAGGACACACAAAACCAACCAAGTTGAAATTTAGTACGTCATTAGTTTTGTCTAATCAGGGTATGAGGGGGACTGATGAAAGTTGACCACTGAATTGCACACTTTCACTGTTTGGAAATCCTTTTCATTATTATGATCTGTCTTTCTGTGTTTCCACAGTTCCAGTGAACCAACAGGTAGTAAAACTGCGGATGAAGTCTGATGGAAATGTGTTTGATTCTGCTGTGCAGTCAGCCGTGTTGGAGCAGGTAAATAACATGATGTCACTGTAATGTTGGGTCACATTGAACAATAGTCTAATGCTAAACCCAGTTTAGAAAAAAAGCTTTTAAAAACTTTATTTTTGTTTTAATTAATTGCAGTAAATTTATAAGCACTAAAGCCCACTCCTTAAGCACACTGTCTAAATTGTTTGGAATAGATTGTCTATGCAATTTGAAAAAAAAAAAAAGAAAATAGAAGATCATATTCTTCTGTATTAATATTAAGATCAATATATTCAGCTGGCTAGTACCCAAATTATCTTTTCTCATTAAAAATAATGATGTGTTCTTTAAACAATTATTTATTTTTTTAGATCATGAATAAACTGAAGGAACATGGCATGGCTAAAAATACCACAGTGACTTGGAGGGTGCAGTCAGATGGAAATATCTTCCAAAAGGAAAACAAGGATGAGCTGTAACATTTAATTGCTCATTTTTAACATCACTTTTAAGCTTACTTTAGGGTTTAAGAAAAAAACATTTTAACCTTTTAATATAAATTATTTTATGTAGTAGGCACAGACTAGCTATAGGTAGAGCAATAAATGCAAGTGTAATTTGTGCTTTCTTTTAGCAGAAAGCACAAATGAAATTGGTTTGGCAATTTCATGTTATATATTTGTAATGAACATATTTAACTTATGTTGTAAGTAGCCATGAGGAGAAAATGGACAAGTGTATGTTCACCTACGTAAATAAAAGGTGTAGAGTATCAGGAGATATTAGGACATATTTTGAAGCAACTGTATACAATAAATGCTGAAATACTACTGTATACATAAAGCATTACTATTGATTGAAACTGTTGATGTCATTGGATTATAAAGGCAAAATGAAAAGACAAAGCATGTTGCAAAGCCAACCATCAAAGAAAACCAAATGAAATAAAAATCAGGACATGTACTCACCTTTTAAACCTATGAACTTAATTTAGTATTCTCTCTTAGTAATCTATTTAGATGAGATGAGATGAGATTGTAAAATTTTCTTTATTCAATTTAATGGTCATTGTCAGAGAACAACATTTCAGAATAATAATTTAAAAAAATAATAAAGTAAATAAATATATGTAAATGAGTTTAAAATGTGTTTTTTCCATCATAATTGCAAGCCATGGGTGATGGCAAGGAAAAAAAACCATGAGGTGACTATAGAAAGAAACCATGAGAAAAACCAGACTCAACCATGAACTCATCCTCATTTGGGTGATATCAAACAGCATGGATTAATTTGCAATGTACTATTAATGGTTCATATGCATTTCACTTTTGTAATTGAAGGCTCCTGTATAAATATTTTTCTAATACTGTGCAAATTACAGTCCTGAACTACTGAGTGACTGTAGTCCAAGACCATCTTCTTGGTTAAGTGGAACCATCCAAAGACACCACACACAACCCAAACAGACCACACAGACCTCAATCCTATTGAGCACCTTTGGAAGGAGCTGAAACATGCCGTCTGGAAAAGGCACCCTTCAAACCGGAAACAACTGGAGCAGCCTGCTCATGAGGAGTGGGCCAAAATACCTGCAGAGAGGTGCAGAAGTCTCATTGACAGTTACAGGAATCGTTTGATTGCAGTGATTGCCTCAAAAGGTTGTGCAACAAACTATTAAGTTAGGTGTACCATAATTTTTGTGCAGGCCTGTTCCATGAGTTCATTTTTCTTTATAATTTCATTGAAGCATGGTTGAAAAGCAATGTCTGACTTTCATTGGTTAACATTCATAGAATTCTTATTTATTACTTTTGTCAGATTAAAGTTATTTCTGTGACCATTGTGAGTTTTTCTTTCATTGACCGAAGGGTACTAACAATTTTGTCCACGTGTGTATGTGGAAGTATAATTAATAATTCAAGTTGAGGTATCTACCAAAGAGCTTTAGAGGTTTGTAATTATAAAGCAAAATTAACATGAATAAAGGCCACACAGCTTCCAATGTTAAGAGAAGCACATTGTATTTGAATGCATTTTCTTTGCAAATAGAAAGTAGGACTGTTCTCCGGTGTCGAGTTAACATGTAAAACAACCCTTCACATTAGACTTGACTATAAGAATGCAGAGTTCTAATGGAATAGTTACAAAAAGTAAAGCCCGCGTTTAGAGTCACTGCATTTAAAATTACATTAACAAAAATGGGTCTGGATTCAATTCTCGGCCAAACTTGATTCCCATCTCTCTGTGCATGAAGTTTGCATGTTCTCCCTGTGCTTGGAGGGATTCCTCTGAGTACTGCGGTTTCCTCCCACAGTGCAAAGACCTGTATATTAGGCTAGTTGTCGTTCCCAAAATGTCAACAGTGTGTGAATGAGTGTATGAGTGACTGTTTGTGTGCCCTGCGATGGATTGGCACCCTGTCCAGGGTGTACCCCGCCTCGTGTCCTAAATCTCCTAAGATAGGCTCCAGGCCCCCCACGACCCTGAACATAGGATAAAGCAGTATAGACAACGAGGGGTAGATGAAATGAAAACACAAGGCAAATGTCTTTGCACATGTCTTGCAGTCAAAGCGCCTGTAGTCAACACAAAGGTTTGACCTTTATAATTACATCTCCTGCATAAAGCAGATGATTAATGTATTTAAACCAATTGTTTACAATATAATGTAAAATTTTTATCCTCTGCTTTCTCTACTGCTGATATAAGAATTTTAAGTGATGTTGATGAAGACGATAATGTATTCCTATATAGAAATGCATAAATAGTAACAGATGATATACTTCATTTTATAATTCCTACAAATGTTTATTGATTATATTACGGTATATTACGGTAAATACGGGGCATTTACTATGGCGCCGTGTATTTGTGGGTGTGTATAGAATTAGCCCCTCCCCTCGCTTAATCTTACACAGTAAAACTTGGGTGTCAAATGACATGCAAGCACTGAACCTGCCGGGTGATACAGAGACGGAGAGAGAAAATTTATCTTATTGATATTTCCTTTTGCTTTACATGTGCGCACACATGTGTTATAATAAACAGTACATGCACGCTGTACACACACACGCATACAAACACAAAATAAAAGATGTTTTACGCGCACATGCGTGGTCACAGTGTTATAGTAAACAATACATGTGTGCACTGATGTTGATTATACCAGTGAGAGACGAGACATGACGGAGACGAGGAGACGATTACCCAAGCACAAGAAAGAGAAAGAACATTGGCTCAGTTTTGATCATGTGATGCTCGGCATCAAAACAAGAAGCGCATACGTGATACATGATACTCGGCACTCGTAAACCATGATTTGTTCTTTTTCCAAGTCAAAATTTATTAAAAAATCTTTGCACATCTTGCGGAACACTCGCAAACCGCATTACTCACAATCTGAGGTTCCACTGTATTTTGTCAGCAATGACAATCAACAATAATGTTTGTTGTTTCTAACTTAGCTGGGTAGTTTCCCCCTAATAATAGGAGTCGGCAGACACACCGGCGGGTCCTAGTGCATTTTTTTTCTGGTAACCATAAAAAGAACTTAAAACGCTCTGTCATATTTGATCATATATATATATATATATATATATATATATATATATATATATATATATATATATATATAATTGTAGTACATCATTTGAATCTGCAAATGGTCTACTTTTATTTATGTATACCCACTATATAAACTTTTGTAAAATAAAGAAAATAAACAGGGTGTGCTTTCACCCGTCTTAGTCTCCGTCAATATCTTTCTGAAACCTGTCACTAAAATTTACTCAGCGACATGAGAAATATATCTAAATAAAGCTTGAAGGTGTACTTTTAAATAAAGCAAGTTAAATAAAAAAAAAATAATATTCTCAGTTTATGTAATCCGTATGAATCCGAGGAGAGACACAGTCTGTCCGTCATACTTCATTATCTGATGAGGACTGGAGGCAGGACACGCCCACACGCTATTCACAGGGAGAAACAGCTGTAGAAGCGCGCTACATACGAGACCACGCCCCCTGCACGCGCGCACACAAACCAGACACACACTCACGCACAGATTCAGTGAGTACAAGTTTCTGAAGCTCTACAGAATGTTCTGGACGGTGGGCGGAGTTTATCTTTTCTTCAGAACAACACTGAAACTCCGACAGAGAACGGGTGTGTTTTAAAGAGTTATTTGCTCCACCGGAGGAGGAGAATCCAGCAAGCTGTTACCGTGGGTGAGTTATTAAGTCTCATATAATCCTTATTCTGATAATATAAATCTCATATTACTACATTTTTTCCTCATTTTGCCTTGTTTTGGCCAGCATATATGTAAAATTGTCTTTTAATGTCACTTACATAGTTTAGGGTAGCACGTAGAAAACACTGCTATTCATGCTACCATACTGCCTTATGTAGCTTAGCACAAACATGCTAGCTCCCGGTGGCTAAGCTAATGCCTTATGTAGATTACAGATAGTTGTCAGTATCAGCTGTGGTGTAAATATTCCAATTTATTTTACCCAGTTTTGGATACATTTAGCTTACAGTGGCTATTTGGTTCAGTCTTTGGTTAGCTTATGACACTGCTATCTATAATGTTATTTAGCACAAACACTTTAGCTCCCGGTGGCTAAAATACTGCCTCATGTAGCTTATTGATATTCAGATAGAAGAATAAAAAGCCCCCATTTTTTTGTATGGCATTACAAAAGCTTTAGTTGTCTTTATGCATGGTCATGAGTGATTGATGATGATCTACAGTAGTTTATTTTATTGTGATATCATGCTCATGTTGTATTTTTTATTTTTATTAAACAGTTGTGACAGTGAAAATGATCAGCCACCTGTTTGATAAAAAGCAAGGGGTCTGGATTCGCGATGGATTTCTTGTCTTTTTAGAGTGGACGGACACACAATAAGTATCTGTCTGTACCTGTGACTGTGTACAACCAGCACATGGACTGACCTCTGGTTACAGAAGTGTTACTCCAGCTAGTAACAGTGTCTGTGTGCAGTGTAAAGCAGTGTATGATAAGAAGCAAAAAACACCATGGAAATGCCAGGTATGTAATGTTCACTTGTGTATTTAGTTACACAGGAACTGCTTTTTTGAAAGCGGCACAAAGATGTATGACTGTGTACATGGTGTAAGAGTGGGCTTTTACAAACCTAACACCCTTTTTTTTTTTTATTTTGCATGGCCATATTTATGCCATAAATTTACCTTCTGTGTATACGATGATTTGTGTCCCTCTCTTTTTAATCCTGGACATTTTCTTTGCACTACGCAAGTGAGTATAGGCTGTAAGAGTGGACAGGGTGCCAATCCAAAAACCAATACTAGAATATGTTGTCACATCAAACAACATTTTGTAAAATTACAGTATGTAGGGTTCAACCAGAAACACCAACATCACTGACTTCGTTAAATCTGATCTGCTTACTTCATTAACCTTTTTTTTTTTTAGTTTTTTTTTTTTTTTTAGCTTTAACTCTTCCCATCAACATTGCATACTTTGGCGAGAAAAAAAGTATGGTAACCTTTTGGAATTTTAAGATGTAACAAGACTCCAATTAGTCTTTTTGAGGTAATTAACTCAAGGATTCACATACTTTTCTCACTAGCACTACGAGGTGTTTATGGTTGTTTTCAGTAAACATGTAAAGGATCAACAGTTTTTTGTGTTATTTTTTAGGGCACATTATATTTGTCAATACCGGGGCATTAGGGCCCAGTGGTAGGTTTCCTGCCTGACATTGGAAAGTCCTGGTTTGATTGCCCTAGCCACTAGATACAGTGCCGGTCCCAAGCCTGGATAAAATGGGAGGGTTGAGTCAGGAAGGGGATTTATAGTTTTGTGGATCAGAGGGTCTGCTTTGGTGACCCTCTTGACGGGAGCAGACAAAAGACTAATCTTAATCTTATCATTTCAGTTTAGATAAGGATAGGATCACATTTTATGACAATGCAGGAAACCATGAAATTCCAAAAGGACATCTCAGGACAGCAATACTAAAACTTCAATTAGAGTTACCAGCCTTGGAATCTTTTAACCACATATGATTTATGTAATTATTCTATTATTGTTACTTTAATGATTGCATTTCAATCAGTTCTAATAATATGGATACAAATTGAGTATAAAAACATACCTGCATTATAAAAATTAGAAGGCTGAGGCTTCTTTAGTAGCTCTGTTTTAGATTTAAATCACTGTTTGTACACAACATTCCTGTTCCATTCGTACCTGTTACTTCACTTGACCTCAAATAAATGCAAATTGGCTTTCCAATGTGATGGAGAGATGCATTTTCTTGGCAAATAAAAGTATCACTATTATCCATTGATTAAAATACCAATGCCTCTTGTTTTCCATAAAAAAAAAAGTATTATCTATTTTTCTATTTTTGATCATCTATATGTTCTTAACTGTTAAAAAAAAAAATACAACCTTAATGATACTGAAAATTCTGTGCCAAAATATTTATATTTTTAATGTCCAGCGGTCATAGTGCCTTTGCTTAGATTTGCAGTCAACACTTTGTTTGCTCAGCTAGTTTACGGTTAAAATGTTGGCAAGACACAGCTGATACCAATCCGTTTACTATACAAAGTCACATAGATGCCAAATACAACAAATGACTATTCTTCCCTTTCGAGGAATAGCATGTTCTGGATAATCAGAAAAATTTGTGACCAGTGCATCACTACAAAATTGATGTTAATTAATCAGGGCCCAAGCACTTCAGTGCGCAGGGCCCTATTGTTTTCGTTAGGATTGTTTTGTTGTTTGTTTGTTTTTTTTCCCAACACTTTTGGTACTTTTGGGGTCTTTAACATACTCAAAAACTCATCAAAATTTGCAGCCAGATTAAAATCGGCGGACACACATGGCACAGCGCCTCCTAGAAAATCGTGCCTCATAGCTCAGACACACTTGCACGTATACTTATAAAACTCAGTATACATTTAGATCTCATCAAGCTGAACAAGTTTCGCACTGCATGTCATCCGTTGTAATCCACAGTAAGTGAGTTATTATGAGTTGTTTGCAAAAAGCACCCAATGGAATGTGAAATACTACTTCTACGCAATTAATACAATTGCGACCAAACCAGGGAAATATGATCTTAACAAGTTGCCGATGAAAAATTGTGGAGGGATTTTTGATATCTCAAACGGTTCGGCCGTGGCGACACTTTAAAATTATGGCGAATAAAAATAAACAGGAAGTGGCTAATACATTCTGTGTACATTAGGTTATGTACATGAAACTTTATAGGTCTGTTAAGAGTAGGAAGCTGATCATATCATATGACAATCCTGAGTCTATGTCATAGCGCCACCAACTGGCAGCAGGAAGTGTGTCACTTTTGGAAATCACTAATATTTTGTCCTTTACTTTCCCCTGATTTGGTTCAAAATCAGCCAGAATAATGAAAAGACATGGGTCATTTGAAACCATGGAGGATTTTTTTCTAAATTGAATCGTGTTGCTATGGTGACGATTTAACTAAAGATAAAATCAACGAAAATTATTTTTCTCATATCTTACGAGTGGAAAGACCTACGGTTCCAAAATTTTATGGGTGTAGAGTCAAACTGATTGTGAGAGAGCCCTGGGACCTCGGGCGTGGCACTGGGCCTGTAAAGCGCCCCCTGGAACTTTGTCAAGTTTTAGCTGCATAACTCATATCCACTTTCACATATAAGAAGCGCCCCAGGATAAATTTAGATCTCATTGAGGTCAACAACTTGCATACCCCATGTCATGAAATCTGCTGAACAGGAAGTCAGTTATTTTGCATTGTTTGAAAAATGCACCCATTGGAATGTGATATACTACTCTTACAGTATGAAAGTAGATTCATAGGTTTTTGACCAAACAGGGTTCAATACAATCTCAAGACATTGAGGATCTAATATTGCGAAGGGCTGGTTGATATCTTAAACGGGTCGGCCGTGGCGAGTCCTTAAACCTACGGCGAATAATAGGAAACAGGAAGTGGCTAATAACTTCTGTATACATTGTGTCACGTTCATCAAACCTCAGCGGTAGGTTAAGAGAAGAAACCTGCTCACAGTGACATAGGTCCCATGAGTCTCAGTCATAGCACCACCAACTGGCAGCAGAAAGTGTCTACTTTTAGAAATTAAATTCTTTCGTGACTAATTTTCAGCTAATTGGCTTCAAAATCAGCCGCAATAATTTGAAGACACGGCTGATGTCACACTGTAAAGGACTTTTTGATACGTTGAATATTGTTGCAATGGCAACATATTATTTTGAGGAAAAATAAGATGCTTGTATCCAACAAGTGGAAAGTCCTAATGTGCCCAAACATTTTAGGTAGAAAGAACAACTGGTTCTGAGTAAATTTCTTGAGTTTAATGTTTTGGTGATGCTCACATGGCTCCCAACAATATTTTATATTTGAGCCTTTCTCCCACTTTGCCCTGACTCCTGCAATATTTCCCCTTCTCCTTTAATATGGTTTCATGTTTACAATTTAAACATATGCAGAAGTAATGAGAAAAAAAAAAAACACTACAAACATTAAAATTGCGCACTGTGCAACATTCTGTCAGGTGGACAAGGGCGGTGATATACACACCACACCAAACACACAAACACTCACACATCGCTCACACACACACACACACACATACACACACACACACACACAATATGCACACACTAACCATACTACACACACAATATTATTATGGTTTCATGTTTACAATTTAAACATATGCAGAAATAATAAAAATAAACAATACAATCATTTAAATTGGCCATTGTGCATCATTCAGTCAGGTGGACAAGGGCGGTGATACACACACACACACACACACACACACACATCGCTCACACACCCATGCCCATACACAATATGCACACACTAATCATACGACACACACACAGACATTTTGGGTAGAAGGAACAACTGGTTCTGAGTATATTTCTTGATTTTTATGTTTTTGTGGTGCTCATACAGCTAAACATGTTTTTGCAATGACTCCTGCAGTAATAAAATGTCCACTATGGAGGTATTTCCCTGTTTCCTTTACTATGGCTTTATGTTTACAATTTAAACATGTGCAAAATTAATAAAAATAAACACAAACATATGAATTGCCCACTGTGCAACATTCAGTCTGGTGGACAAGGGTGGCGATATGCACACCAACCCACACACACCGTACACACACACAAACACACACACTCACACATCATTCACACACACATAAACAATATGCACACACTTACCATACTACACACATACTCTACACACTTTACACATCCATGGAGATGTCTCATGCCGAATAGTGGCTAATAATGTCACACAAACGCACACGCACACACACACACACATGCACATAACTATTTATATAAAAGCACAGTATAGATATTAGAGTTTCGATGCCGAGTTCCATTTGCCATCAGTGGACATTCTTATAATCTCTTTCATGGGACCCAAACTGTCACGTCTGTCCTTTAGGCATTCCCCTTTAAGTGCACGTGTCCTCTTTGCCCATCGTCTCACTGGTGCGCCAGGGTGGAGGTAGCGACCGTGCTTGGACCCGTCATTGTTGCTTGCAACTATATTTTATATAATATAATCCTTTACTTTTGAATATCAGACAAACATTGCCGATTTTACTCAAATATTACTTTTACACATATATTTATCTGCTTTATTTTATGTTCAGTATATTTCTCATGCTGGCAATTTTGACCAATCACCCTCTCAAATTTCTGTTGTCATCAATGACTTTTTAGAATCCTTACTTACATCTCGGAGATAACATATTTGGACAGTATGCTTAATTTGAATTCTTTTGCAAATCAAGAAAAATATGAAGCATTTTTCAATATTATTTTAAAATGAGTATTGTTGTGATGCATTCAAAGGTCAGGGTTAAATTCCTATACTGCTTAAAATGTTAAACAGGAATATTTTCTCTTCTATGTATTACATTTGACTATATTTTCTTGGCAAATAAAAAGAAGCATTGTTCTCCATCGTTAGACCAACCCATAAAACAAACTTACACTTACATTCACATGTTAAGTTTACACTAAACTCTACACATTTAAAAACAAAGTGTGCTTTTTACATACCGTAGCTTAAAAAGTGCCACCTATGACCACCACTCAGTTTCACCAGACTAAAGTTTATATAAATATATAATATATAACTGCACAGACATGGAAGTACTAGATATGCTTCATTTAAAGATAAAACGTATGCATCAATATTTTGTCTTTATTTTCTTTTCAGATATTACCCATATTTACATGTAAACCAAAAAATTCTAAAGTAATTTCTGATTTTTATTTCAATACTAGCAGTCAATACTACAGCGCTGCAAAGACTCTAGAGGGACAAGTGGGAGGTGAGGTTATTTATTTATTTTTTTATTTTTATTTTGAATTTAACCCTTAGGATTTTTGTGTATTTTTCAGTTACAGCATCAATGATGGTGATACAACTGACATTTTTAGAGGAAATATAATACTGCACACTGCTGCCAAAATTCAATTTGAGTTTTAAAAAGGGCATAACAATTGTGAAAGTGTGCATACATTTTTGTGCCGTTCTGTATTTATTGATGGGCAATAGGCTGGACAAATATCTGTTGATGGGCCATAGATTATGTGGTGCATCTCAAACATTTACACATTACATTATACATTAGCAAACACCATCCACCAGACATATACAGTGGGTACTGAAAGTATTCAGACCCTCTTAAATTTTTCACTTTATTATAATGCAGCCATTTGCTAAAAGCATTTAAGTTCTTTTTTTTTTTCCTTATTAATGTACACACAGCACCCCATATTGACACAAAAACACAGAATTATTGACATTTTTGCAGCTTTATAAAAAGAGAAAAACTGATCACATGGTCCTAAGAATTTAGACCCTTTGCTCAGTATTTAGTAGAAGCACCTTTTTGATCTAATACAGCCATGAGTCTTTTTGGGAAAAATGCAACAAGTTGGATTTGGGGATCCCTTGCCATTCCTCCTTGCAGATCCTCTCCAGTTCTGTCAAATGGATGGTAAACCTTGGTAAACATCCATTTTCAGGTCTCTTCAGAGATGCTCAATTGAGTTAAAGTCAGAGCTCTGGCTGGGCCAATCAAGAACAGTCACTGAGTTGTTGTGAAGCCATTCCTTCATTATTTAGCTGTGTGCTTATGGTCATTGTCTTGTTGGAAGGTAAAAGTGGCCCAGTCTGAGACCCTGAGCACTCTGGAGAAGGTTTTCATCAAGGATATCCCTGTACTTGGCTGCATTCATCTTTCCCTCGATTGCAACCAGTCGTCCTGTTAATGCAGCTGAAAAACACCCACACAGCATAATGCCACCACCATGCTTCACTGTTGGGACTGTTTTGGACAGGTGATGAGCAGTGCCTGGTTTTCTCCACACATACCGCTTAGAATTAATGCCAAAACGCTCTATCTTGGTCTCATCATACCAGAGAATCTTATTTCTCACTATCTTGGAGACTCTATGCGGGCTTTCATGTGTCTTGAACTGAGGAGAGGCTTCCGGCCGGCCACTCTGACATGCACTGTGACCTGTAAGGTCTTATATAGACAGGTGTGTGGCTGTCCTAATAAAGTCCAATCAGTATACTCAAACACAGCTGGACTCAAATGAAGGTGTAGAACCATCTCAAGGATGATCAGAAGAAATGGACAGCATTTGAGTTAAATATATGAGTGTCACACCAAAGGGTCTGAATACTTAGCACCATGTGATATTTCAGTTTTTCTTTTTTTAATGCAAAAATGTCAACAATTCTGTGTTTTTCTGTTAATATAGGGTGATGTGTGTACATTAATGAGAAAAATAAAATGAACTTAAATGATTTTCGCAAATGGCTCCAATATAACAAAGAGTGAAAAATTGAAAGGGGTCCGAATACTTTCCATATCCACTGTATATGGTTTTAAACATTTACACCTAAGTAGATAATTCTAAGAATTTAAAGTTTTTTTTCACAGAAAGAAAAAATGCAAGTGTACTTGCCGGTGGGTACGCCAAATCCTAAGGGTTAAGCTTTTGCATGTTTGTGAAGGCAAAAGAAGGATGAAGGTGTAATAATAATAATAATAATAATAATACATTTTATTTATAAGCGCCTTTCATAATACTCAAGGACACTGTACAAAAAACAATAAATACAAGCAACCAAACAACACAAAAAAACAAGCATGTACAAAGGAAAACAGTGAATTTAAGGAGAGTAAGCTTTGGTAAATAGATGGGTTTTGAGTCTGGTTTTAAAGAGAGAGAGAGAATCTAAATTACGGATGTCAGATGGAAGGGAGTTCCACAGAATGGGCGCCGAGTGACTGAATGCTCTACTCCCCATAGTACTGAGACGGGCAGGGGGTATAGCCAAGCGAATGGAAGCAGATGATCTAAGAGAACGAGAAGAAGTGGCAATTTGAAGTAGATCGAATAGATAAGGAGGGGCAAGATTATGGATTACTTTAAAAGTGAGCAAAATTATTTTAAATTGAATTCGGTATTTTATGGGGAGCCAGTGGAGTTGCTGCAGAACAGGGGTGATATGATGGAAAGAAGGGGTTTTTGTAATTATGCGAGCTGCTGAGTTTAGGACAAGTTGAGGGATTTCTGGGGGAAGACCAAAGAAAAGAGAATTGCAGTAGTCAATACGAGAGGACACTAAACTGTGGACAAGGATAGAAGTAGAATGGGTGGAAAGAGAGGGACGAAGACGATTAATATTGCGCAGATGGAAGTAGGCAGAGCGAGTAATATTGTTAATGTGAGATTGGAATGATAATGAGCTATCGAGGATGACACCCAAACTCTTAACTTGATGGGATGGAGAAACTGATAAACTGTCAGTTGTGAGGGTAAAACTGTTAACTTTGGATAGTAAGGATTTGGTGCCGATGAGAAGGATTTCTGTTTTATCTGTATTCAATTTAAGGAAATTATGGCTAAACCAAGACTTTATTTCATAAAGGCAGTTAGTAAGGGAGGAGGGTGGAAGTGAGGAATTAGGATGGCAAGAGAGATAGAGCTGGGTGTCATCAGCAAAACAGTGAAAATGGATATTAAATTTACGAAAGATATTATCAAGTGGGAGAAGATAAATGATGAATAGAAGGGGCCCCAGGACAGAACCCTGGGGAACACCGGTAGTAACAGGGGAAGGCTGAGAACAGAATGATTTGAGATGTATTAACTGAGAGCGGCCAGAGAGATAAGAGTAAAACCAGTCAAGAGGTGTGTGAGAAATGCCAATAGATGACAGTCTGGTGAGAAGAATGGTGTGAGAGATGGTATCAAAGGCTGCAGTCAAATCTAGAAGAATTAGAATTGAAAGTAAACCAGAGTCAGCAGCCATGAGGAGGTCATTAGTAATTTTAATAAGGGCAGTTTCAGTACTGTGAAGGGGACGAAAGCCAGACTGAAATTGTTCGTAAAGATTATTCAATGATAAGTGGGAATGAAGTTGAGCAGCAACAGTTTTTTCGAGTATTTTTGAGATAAAGGGAAGGTTAGAAATTGGGCGAAGATTATTGTAATCATTAGGATCTAAACCGGGTTTTTTAAGTATTGGAGTAACAGCAGCAGTTTTAAAAAGTGTCGGTACAGTTCCAGTGGAGAGAGAAGAATGAATAATGGCAGTTATAAGTGGGAGCAAAGAAGGAAGACAAGATTTAACCAGGGCTGTGGGTAGAGGGTCCAGCTGACAGTTTGAGGGTTTGGATTTATGAATGAGTTCAGAAATTACTGAGGCATCAGGAAGAAGAAAAGTAGAGAATAAGTGACAATGCGAAGAAAAATAAGAGGGAGACAAAGAATTGGAGTTAAGGAGGTGGTGAATTTTGTGAATTTTCTCATTAAAAAACAGCATTAGAGAGTTACAGGTGTCAGTTGAGTACATATGGGGGGGGGAAAGAATCAGGGGGGTTGAAGATTTTATAAAGTAATGAAAACAATGTCTTGGAATTACCTTCGTTAGAACGGATAATACCAGAGTAGTAATCAGATTTAATTTGGGAAATAGATTCTTTATAATGCAATAGGTGGGATTTGAACATTTCTCTATGGACAGAAAGACCAGTTTTGCGGAAAAGACGCTCGAGCTGACGACCTCTGGCTTTCATGGACCGTAGTTCAGGGGTAAACCAGGGAGCAGTACGAGAGAAGGAAACCGACATTGTTTTCATTGGGGCAAGAAAATTAAGGATATTATCTAAACCATTATTATATTGACCAACCAAAGCCTCAGGAGTGGATAGACAATTAGGAATAAAAGTATCATCAATGCATGAGACAAGAGTATCAGTATTAATATCCTTAAGCTTCTGAAAGGAAATAAAACGTGTAGGTTTAGTTTTAGACAGGCAAATAGAAACATTAAAGGAAAGAAGAAAATGATCAGACACATGAAAATCATCAGCTAAACAGTTGAAGGGGGTGAGGCCAGAACAGCAGATTAAGTCCAAAGTATGACCTTTTGTGTGTGTTGGAAAGTCCGAGTACTGATGAAATCCGAAACTCTCCAGGCATGAGGAAAAGTCTCTAGTCAGAGGAAGGTCACAATTATCCATATGGATGTTAAAGTCCCCCAGCAATATAACGTTAGAAGAGAGAGCAGAGAGATGAGTGAGTAGAGCAGCAAAGTCATTGATGAAATCAGTATGCGGTTTGGGACGGCGATAAACTACAGCAATGATGGTCGGAACGGGACCAGGTAGTTTACACACCAAACATTCGAACGTGCTGAAATCAGGCACATATAGTTGAACGACTTTCCATTTCTTGTTATAAACTATCGCAAGACCTCCTCCGCGCCCAGAGAGGCGTGGTTGACAGATGTAAACAAACCCCAGAGGAGTGCATTCATTCAATTGGGAAAAGTCATTTGGCTGTTGCCAAGTTTCAGACAAGCAAATAAAGTCAAACTTACGGTCAGTAAGGAGATCCTGGATGAGATGTCCCTTGCTCGTGAGCGAGCGAATGTTAAGCAAACCGAAGTTGAGAGTGATGTTGTCCGGTTTGCTAGAGGAGCTAGTGTTCGCCGACCTAGCCAGGCTGGCTAACACGCTGTGATCCACAGACCGGCCGGTATTTCGAAGAGGGATCCACGGTGAATGTATCTCCGGCGAGGAAGGAGAGCGATGTCCGGATGGAGGAGCAGCACTGCCGGCGGAGCCAGAGATCGGTGCCCACGGAGCCGAAGGAGATCAGTAGCCGAGTATTGGAGAAGGCCAGACACTGGGCGGTGAGAAAGGAGCAGGCAGGTCCAGGCTATTGCAGTCCAGAAATAAATCCAGAGGTAAATCCTGCCGGCCCACATAGTGAGCTATGACGGACAGGTGAAATCAAGCGGCGGGGTGTTGTAAACAAACAGGTACAGAAGGACATGAAGTTAGTTGGGGTGAGAGAAGAGGATCCATAGGATAGGGTTAGATGATTTGCCGTGGTGACCCCTGAACGGGAATAGGCGAAAGACAAAGAATAAGACTGTTGTGTTACTGCTACTTTGGACTGTGGTCATGCACTTTCCAGGATGTTACTAATCCTGTCATTAGTCAGGATCCCTGCCACTAAATTCCTTTCAGATTGACTCTTTCTTGAATAGTTGCCTGCAAACAAAACCATTAGCTGGCGCCTGCTCCTTCATAATGTCATCAAATATATTTTAACCTTTATTCAATATTCTCAATTTTCATTTAATACAGTCAGTTTCATTCAATGTATTTAAACTTCTATTATTTATTTTTCATTTTTTCAATATTATCAAGTTTATTCAATATATTCAGTATATACAGTATACACACACTACATTCTATTACATTCTTTATCTGTTATTTAAAACTTAAACCCAGCATTTGAACATACCCTCTTTGACCTTCTGTTTATCATTCTCCTCCAGGTCTTTGACCTTCTCTTTGTCCAGTGCCGTAATATTAAAACCGACTTAAAAAAACTAAATTTTTGTAAAAAAAAAAATAAAGTTATGGTGGCAGACTGAAAGGGTATGTAACAAGCAGAGCAATGACATAACATGATTATTGACTTATTTACTAATCGTGCCATCATGTCTTCAGATTAAAATTGAAACATTTACACATTACAGTTGATCTTTTTTTTTCTTGTGAAAGATGTTTCCATCTGGCTGCACCTTCCAGGTCAATGTGGTGTTCTCCAACATGCCATTTTCCTCCAGTTTCTGCTTAATCTGAAGGTCAGAATCACAATTTACTATACCGAAATGAATAAGGGTAAAATTCTAAAGAATTAAATAGTACTAAATATAATTTATATATGAGAGAGAGAGAGAGACACCCTGTGACTCACCTGCTCTAACATGCCCAAATGCACAGCAGGATCAAATACACTCGCATCAGACTCCACCTTCAGTCTCATTATCTGACTCCTTGTGGGGAAATCTGCAAAACACACACAAACACACAGATTAAGCTGTCATTGGCTGTGAGTGTGTTTGCATTTCTTAATGTTTGTGTATTAGATGCAAAACAACAATGCTCACTGGTGTGACAGAAAAAGTAGTATGTCTGGATGCAGGGGACATCAAAGAACTGTCCATGTAAGACCACTGCACAGTTCTCATTTCCATAATAATTATCAGGTTGTCCAGAATACCAAAGGAGGTCTGAAGCATTTGTCCCATCTGTCCACTTCCAAGTGTCTCTGTAAAGCCCAATCCAGCAATCACCAAGCATGTTTTTCGCTATTCCTATCATGTTGTTGTCTGAGCTGCTAAGAGAGCTGGCCAAGTCTGTGTAATGTGTTCGGCAGTAATCCCGAGCTTCAAACCAAGACATCAGAGGACTAGCAATCCCAATAAATTTGTTAGTGCCACTGAATTTAGCTGTGAAAAAAGTAAACAAATGGTCACGTCTCTGTCTACAGAAAATATGTAAAATACAACACAGACAGGCGAATAATTAGCCATCAAACCAAAATTATGAAAAAATTAATATCTGGTATTGAGTTACCGTCATAGCATATGAAGTATTTTGGATCTCCACATGGAGTGTCATACCACTGAATTGCTGAATTTATTGCAACACATGATTCTTTCCCATAATAATTAGCAGGCTCTCCGGGGTACCAGTTAGTATAAGTGACATTCTTCAGTGGGAGATCACCTAAGGACCAACGCCAGCTGTTGACATCATTCCACAATCCAACATAGACAGCTGCTGATGTTGCCAGACCTTTGTTTCCTGCTTCTTTATTCAGTCTTAGCCAATCAGTATCACTTAGAATTATTGCCAGGTCAGTGTACATGACAGTGCAGTAATTTTGTGCAGTAGGCCATGACATTCTTGTCATAATCAGCTCATATCTATGAGGGATGGTTTGCAGGTTGGATACAGCAACTGGGACCAGACCTGTTGGTGATATTTCAAACACAGATAAATTGTGTATATTTATATATAAATATTCCTAATCAAAATTCAAAATAAAAAATTAGCAATGCATAATAAACAACTTAGTCCTCCTGTTTAGTTTGATTACAATAAGTAAGTCAATAATTGAATAGTGTCGTGTTTTCTTTTTGTTGTTGTAGTCTCCACCTTTTGATTATGTGAGTTAATTATACTAAAATAGAAACCATGTAAAGCATTATGGAAGTAATAATTATTGCCAAGTCTTATATCATTAAATTAAGTAATTTTATTTATTGATAACACAAAATAAAAAAAATAAAAATAAAAAAAAATAGTCATAGTCACAACCTCAGTTACACATGAATTACTAATTTAACAACATTCATTAAATACCAAAGTTAATGTTATCACAATATGCCACAACATGAATGTTCTCTCCAAGTGAGGAGAAATAATTGTGCATAATCTGGTTGAAATGAACACACATTTACATCTGCATGCGGCATCAATCATACGCAAGAGAAGAATGGATAATAATTGGAATAGTTAAAATGGTGCTAAACATATCAACGATTTAATACAATTTATTTATATTCGAATGCACTTACAGACTGCAACAAAGTCAATCGTTGATTGAGAGCCGTGACAGTATTATCCAACGAGTAAAGTAAATGTGATTGTTTACAGTGACATTAAAATATTAGCATAAATTTTAATCATGTGGGACCTTTTGTATTTATAAGAACACTCACAGATTAACAAACCTGATTTAAGAGAAAAAACAAAGTGAGGTGAATCACAATCATGCAGGCAGCACAAATCCCACTTTATATTCAGCATCTTTAGTTTCCCTTTTATTTTCTTCTCCCCATCTTTTGTGTCAATATTGATTCGTCTTTTATTGTACTTTCTCAATGTATTATTATTATTATTAGCAGTAGTAGTTGTAGTATCTTTTTGCTTTCCTCCATTTTCAGAAATTTTCATCACTGGTTTCACTTTAATTTTGAGTGCAGAAGTAAATGTGTGCATGTTTTTCCCCCTAACCTGTTTGATTCTAATGTCATTTTGTGACTTTATTCTGAGCTTTGGCAATAGAAATATGGACATTTGTATTGCCAAAGGTCAAAATGAAGTCACAAAATGACATAAAAAGCAATAGACTTGTTCCTCCATCACCACTGCTTCAGATGTATCTCCTCCAGATAGGTCTACTCATTGTTGTCAGCGATCAGGCCAAGGTGTTATCAGTCAACTTGATTTGCGAGTTTTTGACTGTTGAGTTGGTAGTGGTCATGCAATCATATAGGTACAGTCAATACAGCAGGGAGAACAGGAAACAACCCTGGCGGGGGCTCCAGTGCTCAGGGTGAGGGAGGCTGACACAGAGGTGGGCTGAGTCATCTGTCTCCCAGATCAATTTAGATGGTACACAAACTGTAGTGGGTCTACTGAATCAGGTAATGAGGACATGATGAAGTCTCAAACTAGCCTTTCAAAGCAATTCATCACAACAGAGGTCAGGGCTGCAGATTAATATTCGTTGAAGCAGGTGGGGTTAAGGAAGGGTTCAATATTACTCTAAAAACCCTGGTGCTATCTGGTCAGGGCAGAATCTAAAAACTCAACCCAAGATTTCTTGTCCTGCTGCTTTCATTACATCATGCTCTGGGATGATAAGTGTGGGACTGTGTTGGCCTTATTCTTTGTCTGCTGCTATCAGCACTGCTAGCATTGTTAACAGTGCTAGTTCTGTTTGCCGCAGCCTCAAATCAAGTGTAGAAGGTCTTCAGCCTGTCTGACATACTGTAACGCTTCCATGTTATAGGCATGAGCATCATGGTTGGTTTTATTCATTAACGGCTTTAGATTGGGTAAACTGATGGAAGTTATTTTTTTAACAGTATTATCCACTATTTTCCCAAAAAGGCCAACAACTACTTTCCTAAACATGTTGATGTCATCAGTACTGCATCAGAACATGTCCCAGTCTGCATCGTTCAGTGCATCCTGTACGGACGGCACTGACCTCCCTTTTTAAGCCTTTGTTCATATTTTGGCATGAGGAAAATAGAGGAATGGTCAGATTTCCCTAACGAAGGATGAGATTGTAGGCAACTTTAAATGATCTAACGTCCTTTCGCCCCTGGTGGAGTAAGAGATATGCTGATATAATCCCATACCATTCTGGGGTTGACCACAGCGAATAAAAGCAGTGGCTATCCCACTCTGGCATCACAAACCTTACACCGCAGCAAGCATGGATGGCACGATGATTTACTCATGCAGTTGTGAGGACCACCCACACCATCTTTTAAAGGTGTTAGAAGAACTTCTAAAAGCCAGCCGCACCACCAACCCAAAGAAATACCACCTTGCCTTGATGGAGGCATAGTATCTGGCCTATGATCAGCTGCTGAGTGTTAAAACCCCAGTAAACCCCAGTAAAATAGTGAAAGCAGTGAGCACATGGCTCCAGCCTACAACAAATGTGTGTCTATACATAGATACAGCAGATGATAAAGTAATATATAAAATTACACATAAAAGTGCACAGTAATATATAAAATTATTTACTTGCTCATTTAAAATAAATAAAGGTACTTTAACTAAAATCTAATCTGTAATATCTTTGAAAAAAAAAATTCCCCTCATATGATAACTAATTTTAGAACATTTATTAAATATAACTTTGTATAATTTTAAACTATGCAATTTATGAGGAGAAACTGGTTTACCTGTGACACACACGAGAAGAAAAAGGTTTAACTTCATCATGGACGGGTTGCTAAAGAAAAAAAAAATCACACATTTTAGGTACAAGATAAAAGTATAAAACTTTTTTTTCGGCTGCTCCGGTAAAGTATGAAACAGAAAATTATGTATTCATGTACTTCTGCAACTGAGCATAGTCAAGCTTTATATAATTATCATTATTAGGTGTCAGGTTAAAACCAATGGCAGTGCAGATGTACCCAGCACCACTTTCTTTACCATATAATAATAATTGAAAATGCCAATTTACAACAGCATGTTAAAACAAACATGGTGTAGACATGAAGAGGTATTTTCTGCAGGCAAATAGAATATTTGGGGAGGTATTCCAATATTAATGTATTTTCAATGTACATAATACATTTTTGTCCACTGCAAGTTGGAGGGTCATTTTTAATCTGTCCCTTTTATATCTCTCAGGTGGCCTGACAGCACCTGACAGTTAGGGGTCTCTCAGGAGGAGCCAGAGACAGGAATGTCTAGACATTTTGCAGAGTCTAGACCAAATCTTGTCTGGATTTGCCTGGAGCCTACATATTAACAATAGATTTACTAACCCTGCGCAAATTTGCGTAAATTCCCTGGACCTAACACCTACTAGCACCCCTGCCGCTCCATTGTTCTTCTGCTTTTGTTGTGCAAACACACCTGCTACTGTACGGCAGCACATTGATCCTATTTAAACCTGAATTAAACAGCATTTACAATACTTATTTATTTTTTATTATGTGATTTGTTATAAATAAAATTTATCACAATTATTCAAACATGGAAATTTTGGTAACAATTTTGGTAGTGTTCAGTGATGCATATTTCCTTAAATAAATTTGATTCTATTTTTTTATATCACATAAGAAGACACTTATTTTTGTAAAAAAACAAGCATGGATCTACAGTACGGATTTCCAAAGACTTTGGGTTTTTATAGTATAACTTAACTACTTGCATTAAAGCAATAAATAAAATTCAGATTTCTACACAAAACATTAAATCAATGGTTATAAACATAGCATAACAAGATACCTCTAACATGAAAATCTTCCGTAACCAGTTTTCAGACCTGCAGTGCATCTGTTGATGCCAGCTCTCACCTACATTACAGAATGGACTGCGTAGACAGATTTTCATTTTGTTTTTATTTTTCCTTAGACTCCAGGCTTCCTAATTAAACAAAACCAAATTTTCAACCACCGTCTCACATTTCAGCACAGAAAGGAAACAAATGACTTCATCAGGTTGCAATATTATCATTGCTGCTGTATACATCATTGCCTGTTCTTGGTAACTAAGATTCAACATTTTGGAGCATCTAAATTTAATCCAATAGTGAGAAAATGGAAATGCAGCTTAATCATAATTTTGTCAAAATAATGAACCTATGCAGTTAATACAGAATATTATAGTCATCATAAATGCTCTACGTAAAGAACAGTAACTAAATGCCAGTGATAGTTTGGAACTAGATTGTTACACACCTTACAAAGTTAGGGGAAGCACATTTAGATTATTTGAATACATTTTCTTGGCAAATTAAATGTAGCACTGTTCTTTAAATTTTGGAGTATCCCTTAAAACCCAGAGCATTTTTTGGGATTTATTATTATTTGGGGATATTATTATTATTATTATTATTATTATTATTTTCATTGCTGTGTTTCAATGAATATAGATTCAGGATTTTGCAATATAGGTAGCTGTATCTTTTTAAAGCTTAACTTAATCTTTTTTTTAACTTAAATTTTACACAATTTAACAGTTACACATCACTGTCAAAAATGGGTGATGTATGCAAATAAATATCAGGCATATAGGATATGTTGTTTTTACAGTATTATTAATACTATAAAAAGTAATAATAATAATAAATAGTAAGTAAATTTTTGCAGTGAAAATTTTATATTAATAAATAAATAAACAATTAAAAGAAATAACTACATAATATGTCTAAACATCCAAATACACAGTTTGACATCACCCTTGGAATTTTACAACTATAAAAACGAAACAGCCTGTTTTACATGCTGGACAAATTTTTGACCAAGACCAGCATTCAGTGTTACTTGTCTAAGACTAGAAATGAAGCTACATTAATGAACATTAATGTCAGTACAAATCTGTACACATTTCCTGCCAGTAAAAATGCCTGTCTTAGCAGTTGAAGACAATACTGCAATCACAAGCTCATTTGCTTACCAAACAAATAGACAAGCACAAATTGTTTCACAAAGCTGTTCCATTTTAATATTTTAATGAATCCTCATTACTCCTTCCTTTACTGTATGATCTCAAGAAACTTTTGTTTAATATACAATACAGAAGATTTTTCTAAACGTTATTTTGCCCAAAATATCAACTATATCAAAGGGCACCTACAGTATATTGAAAGATTTGAACACTTTGTAGAGGCTAACAGCATTACTTCTGATAAGAAAGTACTGTGTTTGGAGAATAAAAAACATATGGACTACTCCACAGTCTTATCATCCCGGACAAGCCAGGAAAGAAACGTTTTAAGCACGTCTCTGACATATTACATCGGCACTTTTCTCTGAAGCCCTTGATTGCTGAGCATTTTCGTTTCCACAAAAGGAATCAGGAAGAGAGTGAGTCTGTAATGCAATATATAGCAGTGCTGAGAGGATTATCAGAACTCTGTGAATTTTGGGGACATTTGGATGATGCACTTCACAATAGATTTGTGTGCGGTTTGAAGAATAAATGTACACAAAAGCTCAGTTTCTATAGAAACAGCAGTTCATAAGCTACACTCAGCGGGTCACTGATGGTAAATGCACTTTTGGCTGCAAATGGGTGTAAACAATGTAGAAAGTCTAATCATAATGATGATGGACTAAAATTTTAATACAAGAAAAAAATTGCCATATCAGTCGTGTTTGCAGAAATGGCAATAATGACAGGAAGACAGAGTGAAAAAATAGCAAAAGTAAAAAAAAATTCAGAAAGGTATTGTTAAAAAAACGTCCAGCATCATCGTGAAGCCTGAAATTCAGGCCATTCCACTGGAATTGGACATTGGTGTTGCAGTCTCACTGATTTCAACAGAAAATTATGACAAGCTGCTAAAGCACCTGCCACCAGTGTTGCGGGACGTTACGTTTTAAAGTAACTCATTACATTACAAAATTACTGTCATTAAAAATTAATCAGTTACATTACAGCATTACGTTCTGATAAAAGAAACTAGTTAGAGTACTTTTCCATTGCAGAAAATAAAAACTCCTTTGTGATTCCTCATGCATGTTGTTTTAGTCAAGATCTTTATAATTATTCTACCATCATCACTCAGCGAAATTTGACCCATAATCTGCTAACCACTAACAGCAGGAATAACAGGGGGGCTGGTTATTGGGGGCTGGGGCGGGGCTTGTAGGACGACTTTCACACAACACAGTAATGGACTCATTGCTGTCTGGCTCATGGATTACATAAATTGTCTTGAATAACGGATCACGTTTCTTGAAAATATAACTAAGCAGATTACTTAAATGGCGGACCTAACGTGTTACAGTAGATTACTTGTTACATCAAAAAAGTAATCCAAGTACACTCAACACTGTGCACCACTACGTTTAACTGACATCCTTCGTACTTAGTGCACATTCACCCAAGACTCCACCGTCTGTGACACTATCCTCCCTTCTCCCTGCTTGCTCAACCAAGGTCAAGCAAGCCCTATCTTTTGGTGGCCTAAATTAAAGGAGAACGTCTCCAGATTTGTGGCAGTATGTGTCAGTTGTCTAAGTATAAGCACATCAATACAGCCCCAGCAAGCCTCTTCAGACCCTTACCAATCCCATGGTCCAACATCATCACAGGGTTACCCTTTTTTAACGGCCACATTTGCATCATGACCATGGTCGATCGGTTCTCCAAGGCAGACCACATAATTTCTCCAAAACTCCCATCCACCAAAGAGACTGCGGAACTCGTGATTTTCCACATCTTCAAGCTTCATGGCCTCCACAAGTATATAGTCTCAGACCATGGTCTGAAATTTACTTCACAATTCTGAAAGGCATTCTGTAAGCTCATTGGAGCCACCCCCAGGCTTTCTTGAAAGTTCCTGCCCTGGGTGGAGTACGCCCATAACTCCCAAGTTTCATCAGACACCAGTCTGTCTCTCTTTCAGCGTTGCTTAGGTTAGGCCCCAAATTACAGGGTTGGTCAGAGAGCCATAGTTGCCACCAGAGATATCCCTCTAAAGACCTCCTCCCGGATTTCCCCTGTTACCAAAAGTATGCTTCTCCTTTTGACTAAACCCTAATGCTCAAAGTAATTAAACATATTGAGTACTGTTAACTTAAACAATTACAATTAGTTTAAATTAATAGATCTTGAGTATTTAGAACTTTTTGGTATTTATGGGTTTGTAGAAATTACACATTTCAGGTTAGCTGCATAAGTTTGATATTTTAAGCCACAGTAATTGTCTCCTTAAAGTTCCACCAACTTAAAATCTTTCAGCCTAGTGATTTTGTGTCTGATGTCATCAATGCACACGTGAACTGACCACATTGAATTGTTTTGATCAAGATGGTGGATTGGTCTCTCTTCACATGATGCTGTAAGTATACTCTTTACAAATCTGACCACCCTAACGGAGCACTGGTGGCTCAGTGGTATAGTAGGTGTTTTGTCTGCCATGCGAAAGGGCCGGGTTCGATTCCCAGCTACTGGATGAAATGCCTGTCCAAGGCCCAGATAAAAATGGGAGGGTTGTGTTCAGAATGGCATCTGGTGAAAAAAAAACTTGACGAACCGCTGTGTCAACCCATTGCCAGGAGTGTATTTGACAATTTATTTGATTTGCAACAACTAAAAAAAAATATAGTACGAGTTAGGCTACTCAGTAATGCAAGTAAATAATGATTAATATGAATGCGTACAAAAAACTCAAAACCTTATAGTTCTGTTTACTTAAAATTGGAAACCTCATTACTTAAAAAAAATGATGTAACTTATTACATCAATAACGAGTTTTGCCAACTTATTTGGGTTTACAATGTATGGCTCTTGTTTTGCAATTTAGGTCTGACAACAAGCTGACTGACTTCCCAGTTTTGGTCCTTGCTTTCATTTCCCGACCACGTCCTCACCTAACGGTGCTGTCACTCTTCTGCACTTGGATTCCTCTAGATCAGTATCACCTTGTAACACCATTTCATTTACTTACCCTGAATCCAGAGGGCTCTTAGATTGTTCAGGACAATGTTATCAATCTGTTGACTGTATAAAACAAATAGCAAAACACATATGCTTGAATAAGTAACACCTCTAA
Organism: Clarias magur; assembly: GCA_013621035.1. NCBI lineage: Eukaryota > Metazoa > Chordata > Actinopteri > Siluriformes > Clariidae > Clarias > Clarias magur. The sequence goes on along the minus strand of QNUK01000167.1, from coordinate 1,163,364 downwards.
GCAGGTAAAATCCTTTCAAAATTCTTATTATTTTCAAAATCATTGTGTGTCCTCAATGGCAAAGTCCATGTTATTTTTGAATGTAACATGGACGACATACAAATGCAGGTATTTACATTTGGAAACCTTTGTGGACGATAAGTTCAATGGAGAAACCAAATAGATGGTGGAGGATGAAATCCAATGGAATGCATTGCTTTACTTTAGATGTCCTTCATTAACCACCTGGAGCAATTTTGTGTATCTGGTTTCAGAGCCACAACATTGCTCCAGGTGGTTCATGAAGGACATCTAAAGTAAAGCAATGCATTCCATTGAATTTCATCCTCCACCATCTATTTCATCTTTACCTTACATCTAGGGGATTTTTTTCTTTAAAGGCATGCTTTATCAAATTAAAAATGTACAGTATTGTTACGCCCCGGTCTAGGTCGGGCTGTAACAGGAATGAAAAGAAAACGAAAGCGGGATGAGACCAAGTGTTTAGTGCTTAGTGTTTATTTACAAAAAGGTGAATAAGCAAATCCCCAAAACTATGGCTGTGAGCTTCAGAAGCGACAAGGCCAAAACAATAAACAAAATGCCCTCTACCTAGTACCAAATTGAAACAACTAACCTGCACCAAAACTAAAGAAAAAGAAATACAAAATTCTTCCCTTACTCCTTTGCTAACCACAAACCAAGAGAAAATAGGGTGTAAACAAAATGATGCCGACTCCCTACTAAGCCACCAATTACAAAACTATATATATACAAATATATACAAAATGTATTTACAACCAGGCAACCAGAACCAAAGAAGGACAAACACAAAAACATAGTCGGAAACGTAGCACAAGGTCATACACAATATAATTTTACAAAAAGTCATCGGAAAAACAGTAAGCAAAGACACGGTCTGAAGCATTGTGGTCTGAAGGCCTTAAGTAGGCCTCTGAGTCTCCTGGACACCCAATCATTCGGCAGGAGGTGGGACCAACAAAGGACAGGCAGGGCAGCAACCAATAGATTGCAGGTACACTGAAGAGGGTGGGGCCTGCAACAACAAGGGAAGATGCACCCCCCCCCACCAGCAGAGAAAGCACACATAACTCGACACAAAATAACAAATAAACTCTATCGTAACACCCCTCCCTTAAGAGTGAACATCTTGTTCACAATTTGAATCATAGCATCAAGAAGTCAGCCATCACATTTTCGGACCGTTAACCTTGGTCTGACTGAACATATTTGGGCAAACCAAAAGTGGTGCAAAATTTAATAAGTGCTTGAATGATGGCATGTGATTTAATGCTACGCAGAGGTATGGCTTCAGGATATCTATATAATAGGGATAGGTTAGAGAGGTGCAGGGGGAATAATCTGCTTAGGCTTTCCTGCAATTTGACAAACATGACAAGATCGACAGTACTTGGCAACATCAGACTTCATGGCAGGCCAAAAGAAGTGATTTAAAATGCGGAGGTGGGTCTTTTTTACACCAAGGTGACCAGCGAGATCATGGTCATGGGCAATATGCAAAACTTGTGTTCTATATGGTTTTGGAACCACAACTTTTGAAAAACAGCTCTTGACTAATCCTTAACATCAGAGGGTGAACATTTTTGCATTAAAACATCATCATAGAAATATGCCATTGAGTTTTTATGTTACTCAGTACTATCTACAGCAATACAAGGACAGAGAGACGTATCAGATTTCTGAGCAGCAACGAACTGCTCTCATCCAACACTCCAGGTAGCGAAATCATCTTGTACGCAGGAGGTCTTATCCTCCGGTGAAACATGTGGACTGGAAGACAACTTCTCTGCTTCAACTATTGGCTTGTCGCTACATATAAAGGAATCTGAAATATCAACAGCATCCTTCATTTTATGGGCCTGAGCGCATGTCACCACACAAGTTCTAAAAACAGAGGGAAACTCATGGGACAGCACGTCACTTTCATTCATCTCAGGAGCGTCTGTTACAACAGGCAAGTGAAAAACCTTACCACCAGCTAAATCATTACCCAGAATGAGAGAAACTCCTTTAACTGGCAACTGAGGACGAACTGCGACCTTAACAAAGTCAGACACAATGTCACAGGGAAGATAAATTGTATGTAACAGAGCTTTCACCACACCAAGTTCAAGTCCCTGAACTAAAACATCTGCACCACAACTAGACTGGTCAGATGAAGGCAAGACACCTTCCAAAATAAACGACTGAGCAGCACCAGTGTCTCTTAGAATATTTAGTGGCTTAGACTCAGAATCTGTGTACAAAAGCGAAACCATTCCGTTCAAGATAAAAAGATCAAAAACAGCATCCACTGACGAAAGCAAATCTGAACTTTCAGCTGGCTGCGGTGGTACATGAACTAAAGCCACACACTTAGTGTTCTGTGCTTTACGATGGTTCTTACGAGCTAATGCAGGACAGGTAGCGATGAGATGTCCAGATTCATGACAATAGAAACATTTACGGGACTCATAACCATTCTTCGACATGCTAGCGGAAACTTTAGGGCTACGATTAGTAATATCATGAAGAGGAGGCGAAAACACAGTTTTGTGAGTGAGCATGAACTCATCAGCCAAAACGGCAGCATCAGCGAGCGACAAGACTTTTTGTTCATTCAAATAAACAACAATTTTGTCCGAAATACAGTCTTTAAACTCTTCTAATAGTAGAAGTTCTTTTAACTGATCAAAGGAGGTGACTATTGGCTGCACACCACTTGTCGAACAAAGCGCCTTTTCATGAGCAAATTCTACAAATCTTTGGCTGGCAGATTTGGCATGTTTACAAAATTTCTGCCTGTAGGCCTCAGGGTCAAGCTCATAAGCACGTAAAACAGCACTTTTAACAGTTTCATAATCCAAACCCTGCTCTAAACCTAAAACAGGGCACACTAACTGTGCCTTCCCAACAAACTTGCATTGCAAAAGAAGAGATGGCTGCGATGCGTTCAAACACAGGGAAATAAGTATCCACCTCACCTTCCCTGAACATAGGCACTAAAGCAATGTGCTTACTAACATCAAAGCCAGATGAACTTACAGCTGAAGATCCGCTGGGTGCAGGTGATGGTTCACTGGCCTGTACAGGGGTTGCAGGTGCAGGATGCGGTACAGGAGATGATGCACGAACAGGAGACAGAGGGCCACGAACAAGAGAATCTAAAGCAGGCTTATTTCTTAGCGCCAGCTCCAATTCCTTTATTTTAATTTCCCTCTGAGACTCGAGTTCCACCATACGAAATTGAAGCAGTTGAGCTTCATAATGTTGACGGACTAACTCTAGGTCCAATTGCAGCGCAAGTTTCGGACCATTCAGCGGTGAACCTACTACCGCGGGATCTATGCGTGTGGGGTCCTTGGACTCGACCACAGCCTCCACTGTAGCTGAATCCTTAGACTTACCGGACCTGTTTGCCATACCCGCCTCAGTAAGATCGATGAGAGTGCCTTATTTAATCAGCTCTGTCTGAAGCATTTGTTTGATGTCATGCTTATTTGCGCTCCATGGGACCGAGATGCTGTAAAAGTCAGCAAGCAGCAACAAGTCATCCTTCCTGCACCTTTCAAACTGCTCCATTGAAGGACAAATAACAAACTGGTCAAAATTAAATTTTGTATTTCTAAGAAAAAACAAACTAAACACTCCCCTACCACAAAGATAAATGCCACCAGCCAAACACAAGCATACTGAAACAAACAGTACGAAGCAAGAAAAAGCAACAGACGAGCCCCCAATTCTGTTACGCCCACGGTCTAGGTCGGGCCCTAACAGGAATGAAAAAGAAAAGAAAAAAAAGAGGGTGAGACCAAAAGTGCATTTGCTTAGTGTTTATTTACAAAAAGGTAAATAAGCAAATCCCCAAAACTGTGGCTGTGAGCTTCAGAAGCCGACAAGGCCAACACAATAAACAAAATGCTTTCTACCTAGTACCAAAGTGAAACAACTAACCTGCACCAAAACTAAAGAAAAAGAAATACAAGATTCTTCCCTTACTCCTTTGCTAACCACAAACCAAGTGAAAATAGGGTGTAAACAAAATGGTGTCGACTCCCTACTATGCCACCAATTACATATCTATATACAAATATATACAAAATGTATTTACAACCAGGCAACCAGAACCAAAGAAGGACAAACACAAAAATATAGTCGGAAACGTAGCACAAGGCCATACTCAATATAATTTTACAAAAAGTCATCGGAAAAACAGTAAGCAAAGACACGGTCTGAAGCATTGTGGTCTGAAGGCCTTAAGTAGGCCTCTGGGTCTCCTGGACACCCAATCATCCGGCAGGAGGCGGGACCAACAAAGGACAGACAGGGCAGCAACCAATAGATTGCAGACACACTGAAGAGGGTGGGATCTGCAACAACAAGGGAAGATACAGCCCCCCCCCCCCCCAACCAGCAGAGAAAGCACATAACCTGACAAAAAATAACAAATAAACTCAATATCGTAACAGTATGTATAATTTGATGTAAGTGTTGTTCATTCCACTGTTTCACAACTGTTTAATCAGCTGGACTCTTCAGCAGTATGTCATCCTTATGACAATTTATTAGCCAAAATGACTTGTTTTCTACTTTCTCAGCTACACAGACACATATCAGCCTACTTCATCACCTCTTGCCTTAGTGAGATGACAAGGATCATTCAATAATAAAGTAGTATATTTATATACTAAACGAAATAAAGCATATTGAAAATGGTCTACTTTACAGAAGAGGAGGCCATTCTGTTTGCCGCCCTCTGTTATTAATCCCTAGTGTACTAGCGAAGGTGAGGAAAGCAAATTTCACAAAATGTTATTTCATGTTTCGTTTACCTTTTTTCATATGCTATGCTGAGAATAAAAATCCATTCAAATCAAAATATTTTTAGTTTTAAAATATTTAAGTTTCCTGAATGCTCTCACAAGAACAGTCACTTTGTTATTCTTGTTTGTTTCTGTCGAAAAAAAAAACACCCTCATCTCCAATTTCTCCGCTGCCTCTTTTCCGTCTGTCTGTGCTGCAACAAGACCCTTCTTCCTATAGTTCAGCAGGTACTGTTTGACACATTAGATACAGCAGTTAATTACTTACATGTTTTAATTACTAAGGAATGCCACACAGAACACCTGAAATAATTTAAGTTTGAAGGCATTCTAATGTTGATAGTGTATCAGGATATATATATTTTAAAAAATCACTCTCAACTCTACTATCAAATCACTTGAGTCTCGCGTTTTGTTTACAGAAGATTACAGCATTCATTAACAATCAATAACAGTTGGAGCTGGTCCATCGAGCAACTAATTCTCTCTAATCCATTTACCCATTGTATATGCTTCAACCTCCAATAAGGTCCACTGTACATTCTTTCATCTTTCCCCAACATTTGTGTCTTATTTTCCCCCATGCTTTGAGGTGCCACATTGTCTAGCCCAGTTTCGTATACAGTCACATTCCACTCATAACACGTACATTAGACACATGCATACATTTATAGCACACACATACATAAGGCCCAATATCTAATAAAAGTTTATATTCATGTTGGGTACATTTGATTATTTATAGCTTAATTAACTAAATAATTCTTTTTTTTTTTTTTTTTGATTTTTCCCCGATTTTCTCCCTAATTTAGTCATGTCCAATTCCTCCCCGTCACTAGGGGGCTCCCACATTAAGGCTACTACTACCACTCAGCCGGGAGGGCCGAAGACTATCACGTGTTTCCTCCGAACCACGTGACGCCAGCCGACCGCATCTTTTCGAACTGCTCGCTCGCGCACCGTTGGGGGCGGCGTAACACACTCGGAGGACAGCGCTATGCGCTCCCTCCGCTGCGCGAGCTCACAGACGCCCCTGACTGGCTGTAGAGCCGTGATTAATGTCGGAGCACTATGTACCTCTCATCCCTCCCCTCTGAGAGAGCTCGGCCAATCAGCTCTCTCTAGACCTCCGGCTGCGAGAGGTTACAGCACCACCCGGGATTCGAACTCGCGATCTCCGGATGATAGGGCGAGCGCTTTAACCACTGCGCCACTCGGAGAAAACTAAATAATTCTACATGAGGGCATAAAGGTTAAATTCTACACATGTCCATTTCAGACAGTTCAATAATGTACTGACTACCTGAAATGGTTACTAATCACTGAGGACCACCAAAGGGTGTTAAAAAGGTCTAATGGTCAGAACAGCTTAGATGAAATGAAGTATATACTTAGCTACCACAATTTCACTTAAACAAGTTTGTGACCCTGCATGTTGCTTCAGTTATTGTATGATTCGCTTCGACAATCTTTCAAAAAGACCTTTCATTTTTAAAACTGCTATACAACAAAATTTGAATTAAATTGAATAGAACTGATTGAAAGTTGTTCATGGCAGCCCTAAAACTGTGACTGATTGCAGTTCAATCCAGCACAGAAAAATAATTTGTAGACCAATGCAGTCCAAAGCGCTTTTCAAAAATATTAAGTTGAAATTAATTTTCCTACAAAACCAGCACAGACTTGGCAAATTGTTACATTTGTTACATTATTGTTAAAAGACCAGCATTCCGTACCTAAATGGGTTTAACTTTCACAGAAAATATTTTATTACAAACTAATGGAACAATAAAGCTGCAAATTAATTTAATGCCATTCATTTTTATTTGTACACACACACACACACACACACACCAACACATGTAAATATAAAACCGCGTACGTGAGAGAGGTATTACCGTGAGCTGAGTGAGTGGTAGCGCGCGAGTTGCTGAGCTATCCCGCTCTCTTAGCGCTTGACAACTTTGAAAATGTTTCTTTACGTGACTAACCTTCAAATGTTTGATGAGGTTCCTGGTGTTAAAATGCTTTGGGTGCTTCCCGCCTCATGGAATTGTTACACATGTTGCCGATTGCTAATGTATTGTCTTTTTCACACAACACGTAGAATTGCCAGACCAGTGAAGCCATTTTAGCAGTGTGCAAAAAAATAATATCCCGCGAGTTTTGCGCCATCTGATCGGCTTCTCTATATTGGCCATTATAGAGACTGCCGATCAATCGTCCCAAAGCAATGATCGGCGACCGATCAATCAGAACACCCCTACTATCTATCTATCTATCTATCTATCTATCTATCTATCTATCTATCTAATAATAATCTAATAATATCTGTTTATTAATATTACAAAACACAGAACAGCTTTACATATATTTTTATTGATACTATTACAGAAAACAGCAGTACAATAGAAGTATATTATAGGTAACTGTTTAAAGTACACATCCTTTGAAAAATACACACTTACATTTTCTATTTAATACCGTATCTTTACTACGATACACCGGTGCTCATTTTTTCCCCTCCAAATGATCCCTTATAGCAAAAATAAAATATTTGAAATAGTCAAAGTCAGAGTGGTAATCTAACTACACAGTAATAAAATAGCATGATTATTCTGCTCCTTCTGGTCAATCTTCTCCTATGGTCTTTCCCCCTGATAAAAGCATTAAGATAAAGTAAAATTTCAATATATTTGAAACCCGTTTGTCCTGAAGATGAGCTTTTATACTTTACAGGTTATCCATTTTCTCCTTGTAGAAGATGTTTCCATCTGACTGCGTCCTCCAGGCCACTGTGGTGTTCTCCAACACGCTATTTCCTTTCAGCTTCTTGTTGATCTGGAAAACAGAAACAGAAAGGATTAAATTACTCAAACTAAAATAATTAAATGTAACAGAGAGAGAGGCACAAAAGTCCTAAAAATTTAAGCAGCTGAGCAATGAGAAATTATAGTGACAATTCTTACAGCGCACAAAATTCCACAAAACTTGAGAGATGTCCTGTGACGCACCTGATCTAAAATGGACGACTGAACAGTAAGGTCAAATACACTCAGATCAGACTCCACCTGCAGTTTCACTATCTGCTTCTTTATTTGAGAAGCTGTGGATCACAAACACACACAGTTTTTCTTTCTTTCTTTCTTTCTTTTTTTTTTTGTAATTAGCACATTTTCATTTTTGTAAAATATTAAATGAAAATAAGTTTAATTTCCCAGAATCCATATTTTTCTCCAATGCAATCTTACAAATCAGTAACATGATAGACTGTTTAGTTACATAGCAAATTATTTCTTTATTTATATTTATTTTTACCTATTCTTCATAATTAATTTATCATTGTTGATTATTGTTAATCTCTGAACTAAAATAAAACTCACTTTGTATAATTTGATCTACTTTCCTCTTTGAAGGTTGAACTATGAAATATTTTTTGGACAATCGCACATTTTGTTAACTATCAACAACAAAAAAAAAATAGGGTAAAACCATAGATATACATGAGCCTTGTGCCCATGATCCTGTCACCAGTTTACTGTTATATAAATACTAATCAATGTTTATTATTATATTAAGTCTTGATTTTATTGTTGTGTTTGTGTGTATGTATAATTTTTCACACTGTCTTCATATAAGTCACATTGCTGAGAAAAATAGACCTACTGTAATAACAGAAGAAATAATTTGAGTCAGTGCAGGGTGAATCGATGAACTGTCCATTATTAAGCACTGCACAGTTCTGTTTGCCCAAACTGTTATCAGGTTTTCCAGGAGCCCATGGGATGTTTGTAGCATTGCTCCCATCTGACCATTTCCAAGTGTCTCTGTATAGCCCAATCCAGGAAAAGCCCTGCGTGTACTGTATCAGCCCTAAAATCTCATTGTCTGAGCTGTTAAGAGAGCTGGCCAAGTCTGTGTAATGTGTACGGCAATAAGCCTGAGCTTGAAACCATGTGAGGCAAGGACTAGAAATGCCGATGAACTTTTCAGGACCACTGAAATTAGCTGAGGATAAAAAGGAAACAAATTATTTTGTCTCTGAAAAACCTGAAAATATTATAAATAACCCAAAACTGACTCACCACTGTAGCATATGAAGGGTCTTTTTCCTGTACAAACTTCATCCCAAGAACAATTACCAGAACCTATAATACCACAAGATTGCTGTCCGCCATTATTATCAGGCTGTCCACCACACCAACGAGAATAACCAACGCTCATCAGTGGGAGATTGCCTAAGGACCAGCGCCAGCTATTGATGTCATTGAACAACCCGACCCAGGTAGGTGTTGTTGCTGGTAGTTGTTTGCTTGCTGCTTCTTTATTCAATCTTAGCCAATCTGTACCATTTATAATTATTGCCAGGTCATTGTGCATCGCCCTGCAGTAATTCTGTGCAACAGGCCATGTCGCCTTTGTCATGATCAGCTCATATATATGAGGGACATTTTGCAGGAAGGCAACTGGGACCAGACCTGTTGGTGATTTTTAAAACAGTAAATGTGACTATTTACTATTCAAATATAGATATTCAAAGTACATTTAAATATTAGCAATGTATAATTAACAATCCAATCCTCTAGTTCAGATTACGGACAATAAATCAGTCAGTGATTTTTTTTTTTTTTGTTTGTTTTGGATTTTTTTTCTCCTCCCCTGTAAGCTCCTCCTTCTGAGAATATGAGTAAACAATACCAAAAGAGAAAACATGTACAAGTGGAACTGAGGAAATACATGTCACATCAAACCTCAATAAAATATTTAATATTGAAGACGTTTGGCAAATGGCATAGATAACAAATATGTATATACAGAATTGAATAAATGTAAATGTAAACCTTATTGTCCATGTTCAACTAAAGTCTTGAAAGTATAATTAGGGTGTTTGTGGATTAGTCACTACAGCAGCCTAAAACGCAGGCAGTAGTGACCTCATGTGGACAGGTGTGATGGTGTGCTAGGTGACTGCATCAGGCAAAATATGTACCTGTCTGTTCATTAAATCAGCCTGTCTCAAATCAGCTTTTTTATCAGTAAAACATTGTAGCTTTAATTTGCGAGCTAAATAAATTGCTAAAATGCACTGGTAAGTTAGAAATTAAAGCTTTACAGCAAGTGATAAACACATAGTAATAGAAACATACATACATTTGTTCTTTTTTTATCATTAAGCTAATTACTTCTGTTGGAAATTCCTTATGGTTTAGTAAAATCAATTATGGATTTGATTAGCAGTAAATATACAATATACATTTGTGTAATATTAATTACTTTTTATAAACTTAACAAACATTAAATTAGACAAATGCTCACCAGTGAGACAAAGGAGAAGAATAAACTTCAGCTTCATGATGGACAGGTAACTAAGGGGGGAAATAATAATAAGTCTCATAAGCTGTTTTTTTTTTTGTTGTTGTTGTTGTTATTTTCTTATTATTAATATAGCATTTAAGTCAATCATTAAGATGATTGATTAACATTAGTTGTATAATTAGTTAAATATTTTTTTTTTCTTTATGGAAATTTTGGTTCTGACTCCTCTAATGTCTGATCATCTAATCCTCTGTCAAACTGCACAGCAATGAATGTATGTCTTTTATATATATTTCACATAAAAATATAATGAGTAGGTAGTATAAACATTTATACTTATGTAATGTACCACAACATTTTAGCTACACGTATTCACTCATGAAAAGGATTTACAATACAACTGAATTTATGAGATCTATATCACTTTCAGAGGTGCAGCATAGATACAAAACATGTTGCAATGTAGTTCAACATATCTCACCTCTAACCTGTAAAATATTAAGATATGTAATTTTCTCAGACTAACATTGAAGCTAGAATACTTCAGGAGGGAATGTACTGTTTCTGTTGGGAGTTTGGGTGTCCATGAATATGGTTTTGGAAAATTGTAAAAGACTGGCATCATTCTCCATCCATTTTGCCAATCTTGTTTACTTGCAGCATCGGCTTGGTAGGTCAAATAGTCTGTAGTGTGATTAAGTCGATGGCAGCTGCAGGTGCAGTTTACCGTTTGATTTAAAGCGCAAGTGAGTGGTATGGAGCTGAAAGTTGCAATGGGTACTGATGTACATGACATACATGTATGGTCAAAAATATTTTTCCTATTTTGTGAGGTAAAATATTTTTAATCTGTTCTGATGAAATATAATTTACTATATTGCTGATTAATGAGAACACACTCTTTCAATTATACAATATATTTGAATTTGATTTGATTTGATTTATTCGCTTGTCTGCCTTCACATGCATATGCACTAGAGTAAGATCCTATTCTTAATTCATGAGGTTTAATATGATGTTGGCCCTTTGCAACTATAACAACTGACGAGAAGGCCTGGCTCGCAGTCTCCGTTCTAATTCATCCCAAAGGTGTTCTCTTGGGTTGAGGTCAGGACTCAGTGCAGGCCAGTCAGGTTCTTCACACCAAACTCCTTCATCCATGTCTTTATGGACCTTGCGTTGTGCGCTGGTGTCAAGTCATGTTGAAACTGGTGTCGTATTGTTTTTCAGTCATTGGGATTGGCCCCTTAATACTAATGGAATGGACTCTTAATGCTACAGCATAACAAGACTTTTTGAATAATTTCACGCTCCCAACTTTGTGGGAACAGTTTCGGATGGCCCTTCTTGTTCCAACATGACTGCACACCATCATATTAAACCCTATGGATTAGGAAATCGATCTCACTCAAGTTTGTATGCATTGGAAGGCAGACAAGTTAATACTGTAGGCAATATTGTGTAGCTTTACGCTCCATACATTAGAGCACTTGAAAGCAGTCTCAGAAAAAAACATATCATTTTGTCACCCTTCACCATGAATGAAATTTAAATGTTGAGTATAATTAAAGGTATGAGCAGTTTTGTGCCAGATTACGCCATAGCATCTAGCACATTCTAAACAAATAAAGCACTTTTTCTTTGAGGTGGACTTCAACCTGAAATAATATTATTATTGATTACATTAATACTGTTTGGCTTATTTTTCGATTTAAACTTTTAACTATTTCTACAAACTCTCTTCCTGTTAATGAAGGTTACTTATGTTATGGTACAAGTAATTTGCTTTCAACCACATAAAGATACTATACTCAGAGGCACAATGTCTTCCCAATATAAAATCTGGTATTTGCCATATTAATAAAAAAGCATATACAAATTAGCTTTTACATTTTGTTTATACATTTGGATGAATTAAAACATTTGTGGGCAGTGGTGGCTCAATCAGATAAGGCTGTGAAAGACTGTAAACCTTCACTGATCAGAAAGTTGGGGTTTCAAGTTGGCACTGTTAAGCCCTTGAGTAAGGCCCTTAACCCTATCTGCTCCAGGGGTGATGTAACCTGGCTGACCCTGTGCTCTGACCCCAGCTTCCTAACTGGGATATGCAAAAAAAAAAAAAATAATAATAATTGTACCTTGTAGGGTACATGTGACAAATATAACTGAATTATGATTATAATGGAAAATAGAACAACAGGTATTTCTGCAATACTTGAAACCTGCTGCTTTCCAAAGATTGAGGATTTGATTAGTTTTATGTGACATCATATAAATGAAACCTTTTGGATTTAAAGCATAAAATGTTTACTTAATGTAATAACAATGCAGTATGAACAATTATATAATAGTACTTAACTTATCTAATAGTTTTTCAATTCAAAATCAGTAAATCACTGATATAAAAATACTTTACCTGCCTTATTATGAGTTAATTTAATTAAGGTAGCATCTAAATATTTACCTTTGTCAATTTTAACAGTAAAGTTAAGCGATGAGCATTAAAAACCTACCTGTAATATCTAGTCTCGTGTTTCTTCAGTAGCGTAGATTGTGCTTACAGCACTTTTTCCTTCACCTTCCCTTTTAATCGTCAAACATTTTCTATGTGTGTGACGTAGACTGATTTCCATGTTACTTTAACCTTTCCTTTGACATGAACGACAATTATGTAAAGAAAACCAAATGCTGACCCATCAACCTCCAATTTCAGCACAGTAGGAAAAGCCATGTAGAAATCTATGCAATAATTGAACAAGATTCAACATGCAGTATATTATCATGCCTGATTTATGAAATCATCCCTGCGTCATCTCAGTGAACTAGAAGGCAGCATTTCTGAGCAGTGAGGTCAAATCTACCCCATTGTGAAAACAAAAGAAAACCTTTGACCCCCTTATTTGTGATTATTTCAAACTGATGGATCTATGACATATTTTATTTATAAGTGAAAAGGTATGTAATATAATAAAGGCCAAAAACATTGTCAGAGTTAAATTAATACAAACCCTACAATGTTAGGAGATGAACATTTTGACTATTTGAAAACATTTTCTTGGCAAATAAAAAGAAGCACTGCTTTCCTGTGTTTGATTAACATATAAAACAAACCTTTATGTTTCACTCAACTCACAATTCACAATTCTAAATGTTATATGCTAGGGCCCGAGCACCGACCTATTGTATCTGAAGGAATTATTATTATTATTATTATTAGGGCCGGAGCACCGATGGTGCGAAGCCCTATTGTAACCGAAGGAATTATTTATTATTATTATTATTCTGTATTCCTCACCGTGCCTAAAGAACTGCTAATTTGGGTGCCTGAACATGCTCGAAAACTCACCAAACTTTCCGGAAACTTCTCCCCCGGCGAAAATTTTCGTCTGAAACTGTCGCCAGGAGTAGACGTGGCCAAATGGCTCAGTAGCGCCCTCTGGAATGAGATGTGGGTCCCTGTAAGACCTACAGACATGAAATTTGGTAGACTGATGTATCTTCCCGGCACGAGAAAAAAAGTCTACTACAGGTATCCTCTAAACTGAACAGGAAGTCGGCCATTTCGGAAAAACTGCGAGATGTTGCGTTTCGCACATCTCGTATTTTGACTAACTCCTCCTAGGGGAATTGCCCGATCTACTTCAAAATTTCGCAGGATGCTCGTAAGGGGTCACGGACCAAAAGTTATCAAAAGCTTGCATCTGGGTCACATGGTCTGGCTGTGGCGCCGCCACGAATTTTACCCTCCCCCGACGCACAGGAAATGGATGTTTTTTTGCCAATTTCTCCCACGTACTTATTCCAATGTGGACTAAACTTTGCAGTCATCATGCTTATTCGAGTCTGAGCAGAATGATGTGCCAATTTGACCATATACCTATAACGCCACCTACTGGCAGTAGCTTCTGTCTTTTGCCTGATTTTCCCCTTTCCACATGTTGTACTTTAACGAACTCATCCTAGGGAAATAATGCAAGAAGTACCAAATTTGGGCCCCATGGTCCTGAAGACATTAGTGAGTAAAAGTTATCAAAAGCTTTTATCACAGTTCTACGGTCTGGCCAGGGCGGGGCCGCAAATTAGATACGTCGACAGTATAAAGAAAGTTGCTGTACTTCTTACAATCCTTCTCCAGTCCGGCTCATACTCTAGACTTACATCAGGCCATGCACACCTTTCCTCATGCCACTGTCGTCATGAGTGGGTGTGGCCAAATGTCTTGGCAGCGCCCCCTAGATCGTCATCTGGGTAGCTGTAAGACCTACAGCCATCAAATTCGCTAGACTGATGTATCTCCTCACCACTGGAAAAAAAAGTCTCTTGGAGGTACCCTCTACGACAAACAGGAAGTCCGCCATTTTTGAAAATTTGAAAAGATATTGCGTTGCGCACATCTCGTATTTGAACGAACTCCTCCTAGGGGCATTGCCCGATCCACTTCCCTATTTCTCAGGTCGCTCGTAAGGGATCAACGACAAAAAGTTATCAAAAGCTTTCATCTGGGTCACATGGTCTGCCTGTGGCGCCCTGATGAATTTGACCCTCCCCCGCCGCACAGGAAATGGATGTAGTTTTGCCTGCTTCTCCCACACACTTCGTCCAATCTGGACAAAACTTTACAGCATCATTGACATTCACACTGTTTACTCATTGACATGCCAACATCATAACTCGGTCATAGCGCCACCAACTGGTATGAGGAAATTATTGGTTTCTACCTAGTTTTTACCGTAGTTCTGCTCAAATTCAAACACGACATCAGGGAGAACATGCAGGAGGTCAGTGTACAGCCCGCATGGACGGCACCGCATGCAAGGGCCCGATCATCGCTGCTTGCAGCTTTAATTATTATTATTATTATTATTATTATTATTGTTATGTATTCCTCGCTGTGCTTAAAGAACTGCTAATTTGGGTGCCTGAACAGGCTCGAAAACTCACCAAACTTTCCAGAAAATTCTCCCCCGGCGAAAATTTCTGAATCTGTCTGCGTGAGTAGCCGTGGCCAAATGACTCAGTGGCGCCCCCCTGGAATGTATTTTGGGTCCCTGTAAGACGTACGGACATTAAATTTGGTACACTGATGTATCTTCTCGGCACATGAAAAAAAGTCTACTAGACATATCCTCTAAAGTGAACAGGAAGTCCGCCATTTTGGAAAAACTGAGAGATGTTGCGATTCGCACATGTTGTATTTTGATGAACTCCTCCTAGGGGAATTGCCCGATGGAGTTCAAAATTTCACAGGTCACTCTTAAGGAATCAAGGACAAAAAGTTATCAAAAGCTTTTGTCTGGGTCAAATGGTCTGGATGAGGCGCCGGCATGAATTGTACCCTCCCCCGATGCACAGGAAATGGATGTTTTTTTGTCTGTTTCTCCCAAACAGTTCTTCCAATGGGGATGAAACTTTACAGTCATGATAAGTGTTGGTTGGCACACATGTTCCTTTTTTTTACAAACTCCTCCCAAGGAACTAATGCAATGAACCTGAAATTTTCCCTTATGGTCCTGAGCACATTGTTGAGTAAAAGTTATCAAAAGCTTTTATCAAAGTTCCACGGTGTGGGCAGGGCAGGGCCGCAAATTAGATTTTTCTACAGTATGGAGAAAGTTGCTTTATTTCTTACAACCATCGTCTAATCCAGCTAATAATCTAAATTTGATCTGGGTCCCCGTAAGACTAAAATTTGTTATACTGATGTATCTCCTCACCCCAGGAAATACATCAGTATAACAAATTGAGGTACCCTCTACAATGAACAGGAAGTCCAACATTTTGGAAAAATGGCAAGATGCTGCTTTTCACACACATTGTATTTTAACACACGTCGCACACGTTGTATCAAAAGCGTTTGTCTGGGTCACATGGTCTGGCTGTGGTGCTGTGCCTAAATTGACCCTCTCCCGACGCACAGGAAATGGGTGTATTTTTGTCTGTTTCTCCCACACAGCATCAATGACAGTCGGAGTTTGAACAGATTGACATGCCAACATGATAATACAGTCATAGCGCCACCAACTTGTATAAAGTAATGCTTGGTTTCTATTCACTTTTTGGCTGTATTTCTGTTCAAATGAAGGGACAACATCAGAGAGAACATGCAGCAGGACATTGTAGTGGCCCACATGGACTGCACAGGGTTTGATGGCCCGATCACTGCTTGCAGCTTATTATTATTATTATTATTATTATTATTATTATTATTATTACTGTGAATATATTTTTTTTCTGACCATGTTACTTCCAAAAAGTTGAGGGTTAAGCACTATCATTCCAGGTTTTGATAATATGTTAGCGTTCTTTTCCGAATTCCAGTAATTAAAATTTTCTTAATTGTTTATCTTTATTTTACTTGCAGCTCAAAAAATAGATCCTTAAGAAATGGTGATTTTTTTTGGCTTGGCCAGGCAGTGTAGAGAAGCAGTTTTTGCACAGTTGTTGGCAAAACATCTGCAAATTAAATACTAATGACAATGCAAAACTGTACACATTTTCAAATTGTTTGTGGCTGGATTTTGAATCAACATGTCACTTACCTAGTCTGCATAAGAATGACACTGACTCATTTAAACATTTAAACTAAGTTTAACTGGCAGGATTGTCAAGAGCCCATATCTCTCTCACTATAACATGGAACAATGCCACTAAATAAAGGGACCAGTAATATTCGTAACATACCTTTATATATTTTACACAAGTTTGTAAAACAAGCCTAATTTATTAACCTTTTTGTTAACATGTGTGTAAAGGTTTGCTTAAGCCAAACTGAGACAGACTGTCTTTGTGTTTGTCACGAATGTCAATCACCTGCAAATTAGCAGGTGTGTACAGATGATCGGTAATTTCCATTTGGGGACACCTTCCAACCTTCAATAACAAATAAAATCTTACAAAGCTTAAAGTACCAGGAAAGAAAAAAGAAGAAAAAAAAGCTAATTAATCTGGCACAACCATTATATTTTTATCAAATGTTCATTTGAGACAGTCTCTATTATTTTCCCTAGGATAGAGCTACTCTAAGTAAAAATATTACTCAAAGTACTCTCTTTCAAATACTATCAAAAGTAATAAGTGTATATCAGCTTTGTTATCGTAAATGTGTGACTTTCTCTCCCCCCCCCCCACCCCTAATAACTGCTGTCAAATAAATAATAGTCTGTGATTAATAACAATTTTGAAATACTCAGATTTACTTGCAAAATTATTATAAACAATGTTGAAATCAAGAAACACAGCAAAAACTAGTTAGAAGAAATGAATTGTGCTGTTTAGCAGAATGTCTTGAATATCTAAAATCTTTTGAATAGGACTGGAACTGCATGCAGTGGCTGGTAGTATGGAGTGTGGCAACCCATCATCTGAAGGGCTCAAACCTGGATCCTCAGAAAAACCTAGAGCCTTAGTCACCTGAGCCACCACTCCCATGTCTTACATTTAATGTGTTGTTATAAAAATAGTTCCCCATGAAGGTAGCTCAATAACACAACTTTGCTTTATCCAAACCTCTGTCTAAAAGCTTTTTATAAACTTGCCATTCAGCACATCGGGTTATGTTTCATCAGTCATCGTATTATCCGTGAGAAACATGCCTTTATCACACAGCAATTATTGGCAAGCCTGGGTCAAACTTGGTTATGATTCATTTGCATTAAAAAAATCTTGTTTTTAGATTAATCATGAGTTAACTGATTAATATTGACAGCCCTAATATCTATCTATCTATCTATCTATCTATCTATCTATCTATCTATCTATCTATCTATCTATCTATCTATCTATCTATCGATCTAAACAAATAATGAGGTTCTGACTTAACAAATAAGCACAATAACAAATTAACAATAATTGGTTTGAAATATAAATGCTCAACCAACCTTTGTGTCAAAGTGCCCTTGAATTTGTTTAAATTTACACAGAACATTTGTTTTGCAAATCAGTACAATCCCCAGAAAAGTGCTGGAGCAAAGGTCAGTTTTTTAGACATTTGGATTGGAGAACCCTAGGTTCATTTCCCACAGGTTTTAAGTGATTAAAACTTTGAAACTCATGCCTGACAGATGCTTGTTGTTGCCCTACATGCCCGTTAGATTTTTTACAAATATTCTAATTATTTCCACACACAAAAAAATATATACTTAATTATACTATCAACTTTAAAAAATGCTGCAATTTGTGACAGCTATTTTTTTTTTTTTTACTTTTTCTGAAATCAAATCTTATTGTTTTATTTAAGGTTTAATTTTGATGAAATATGAATATATTTTTTTTAGTTTACCCAAAGCAAAGAAAATTAATTAATCCCAAAACAAGAGTTATGACAATGCCTTAGGCAAGTTAAACTTATTTTTCTACTTTGTAAAAACTTGATTGTTACAAAGTATTTTTCGCTTCAGAAAAAACATTTAACTTTATTTTTAAGGGTAGTTTTTACCATGAAAGAAAGAAATTGTGTTCGTGTAGTATAAAGTAATAGGAGTAAATTATAGTAGTAAAGTAATGTTTTTAATTTTAAACTCAAGTTAAAAGTATGATTAAGTGCAAACTTAATTTTATGAATTATATGTAAAAGCAATATATAGTCTTTTTCTAAAATAAAAAAATCTACTTACCTCTAAGACAAAAGAGTTCGTTCATGTAGATTGTAATCCAATTCTCTGTTTTCTGACAACTTGACAACAATGTAACTTTAAAAAAAACTATTGTATTAGTTTCATCCACAGCAAAACTCTTAATATGAATGTAACCAAAAAGTATGTATGTGTGTATATATATATATATATATATATATATATATATATATATATAAAACGTTAATAGTGAATTTTTAGTTACACTCATTAAAATTGTTTTGCTGTAGATGAAACTAATAAAATAGATTTTTAAGATATTTTTTTAAGTTACATTTATAAAAGAACAATGGACAAACAATTTCTTCTCCAAAAAGATACATTAACTTTTCTCTTTGTTGTACTGTTACATTATTTCTCCAATTAAAAGACCGAAAACAAAAATAAAATAAATAAAACACAATGCATTTTTAATAACTTAAGCTTAAGAACTGTACAAACCTATTTGCTAACTACGTGAAAACCTGACAATACAAAGTGACCATCATTTTATAATTCAATTAAAAAATTTAATATGTTCCCTAAATATTTTCTGCAGGGCCACAAAAGTATGTTTGAGCTCACCAAACACACTGGCTGAAAACGGTCCTCTTCCTCCCAGAGAACAAACATTGTGCACCTCTCAAGTTCTGCCTGAGCTTCATTTTTTCTAAACAACCTAATAAAAGACTAATTTGTTAGACAAGTTGCTCTATTTGGCAAAACAGTGTCTGATATATGCATGTAAAAATCACTTAATGCTCCCTATGAGTGAAAAAAAAAAGCAAACAAACAAACAAACAAACAAAAAAAACACCTAGGATTATGGTGCATCACATTTAAAGTAAAATTTTATTATGTTAATGAATAGGCCAAACAACTGACATATACACACACACACACTTGCATTATATTGCCAAAAGTATTCACTCGCCTGCCTTCACATGCATATGAACTTGAGTAACATCCATTTCTTAATCCATAGGGTTTAATATGATGTTGGCCATTTGCAGCTATACAGATTCAAGTCTTTAGGAGTTTATGGTTTAAAAAAAAAAAATAATGGCCCTGTGTAAAGGTTGTGCTGCAGCTGATAATGCCACTGACCTCGTATTTGTAAATATGAAGTGGCAGAGGAAGTTGTGTGGTTTTTGGATTTTGGTCTACTGATTGGAAGCTCACAGGTTTAAACCCCAGCACCACCAACCTGCCACTGTTGGACCTTTTGAGCAAGGCGCTACTTTACCAATTCAGGAAAATTTTTCAGTCCTAAGGTTGAAATGATTCCTGAACAAATGCTTACAGTACCAGTGCTTAATCAGTTGGTTCACATCTTCAACTAAATACACCACAAAACTTTTAATGAGATTCTCTCTTCATACATTCAGGCTCTCCAGACTCTAGGCATGTAAAAACAAACATACTATTGTTGATTATGTTAGGCTTGTGAGGTGTGATGAAATAAATATGGCAGAAATTGAAACTTGAAATTTACACAGCATACCCTAACCTGTGAAGAAGTTAAACTAAAATGTTTTATTCTGCTAGTTATGTTTTCATTTAGTGCATCACCGCACAGCAACTTGATTTGGATGCGTTGCTCAGCTTCTGTGGCTTCCAATCATAATATTACTTTTGACACTAAGCTAATTTCTGCTTTTTTGAGCAAGTACATACCTAATCAAAAACTTTGATTATATCTCTGGTCTTCTCTCTGACAGTTCCATCCTTGTTTCTGTTGATCTCAATTAGTTTGCAGTTTTGCTTCTCGAAGGAATCTTGCTTGAAGTGCAACAGTTGTAATTCTCAGAAACTCCTTACTGAATTACAAAGAACAAACAAAAACAAAGTAAAATCAAAATTGGACTGGATCAAGTTCTTTGCAAATGTTAATTACAGTATACATAGAAAGAATCACGCTCCACTCCACACAGCACAAAAATAATTGCATTTCGTTGCTTTGCAAGTGCTCACTACTGATAATACAATAAACCCATGAACATAATTCAGTTTGGCAGGATAACTGCAATTATTCTCTGATGTTATCAGATAATTCAACTAATAATTTTCAAGTGTCCATCATCTTGAGGGAGTTTATTTTAGGATATTTAGATTACACTGACATTTGCTAAATGAACACAATATTTAAACACAAAACCAATCAAACTTATTGCTGCTTCTAAAAAGTAAACTAATGGGAACTTACACTGTCTCTATTTTTTTTTTCTTCACTTGGAGTTGAAAAGTTTAATTTCATAGTAGGTGGTTAGGTTCAGTTCTCTAAAATGCAACAATTCTATTCTATCATTTCCATTTCAAAATTCATTCACGTAATGTTTTTATTTCTGCATTATGGATAAAATAATGCCCTTTCAGAAAATATAACAGAACACAAAAGTGAATAAAGATTTCATGTTTACTTTTAAACTTCATTCATGACATAGTAATGGCTAACCTCAGCTAATGTCCTGTTTCATACGAGGGAATATAGTTTTAGTGATATCAACATTAGATTACTTACACATTACACTGTAAACCTGAATAAATTGGCAAAACTAAAAAAAAATGTAGTTAATCTGCTACATAATTATTTTAAGTAATGATGTTTCCAATTTTAAATAAACAGAATCAGTTTTTGAGTTTGTTGTACTCATTCATATTTATCGTTATTTACTTGCATTACTGAGTAGCCTAACTTACTAACTTAGTACTATATATTTTTTTTTTAGTTTTTGCAAAAAAAAAAAATGTTGTTGGTCTTTCGCCTGCTCCTGGCAATGGGTCGCCACAGCTCGTCACAAGTCTATACGCCAGATGCCGTTCTGAACACAACACTCCCATTTTTATCTGGACTTGGGGCAGGCACTTCATCTAGTGGCTGGGAATCGGACCTGGCCCTTTCGCATGGCAGGCGAAACACCTACAGTACCACTGAGTCACCAGTGCTCTGGTACTTTAGGATTTATAAAGATTATACTTACAGCATCATGTGAAGACAGACCAATCCACCATCTTGATCAAAGCAATTCAGTGTGGAAAGTTTACATGTGCATTGATGACGTCTGACACAAAATCACCAGACTGAAATATTTTAATTTGGTGGAAATTTAAGGATGCTTTGCGCATTATTAATGTTTACATCATTATCCATTTGTACTTAAGTATAATTAATTTCATGTGATTCGACACAGTCATCTTAGCAAACTGGTGTTTTTGAAAATAACCACGTTAGTTACCTAATGCTAGGTAATATAGTCTCCTGTAAGGAGACGGTTACTGTGGCTTAAAATATCAAATTTGATCAGCTAACTTGAAAAGTGTTATTTCTACGAACTCATAAATTAACAGTTAACAGTACTCAATATGTTTAATTACTTTGAGCATTAGGGTTTACAGTGTGCAGTCCAGAAGGTTTTAAGCATAACTATAAGTACAGCATTCACTCCAAATTGGTTTGTTCTACATTTAGGTCACTTTTCTATTAAATTTTACATCGTTAACCATCTGTACTAGAAATTACATGAGCTTTCTTTCCTACCTGGTTTAAAAGAGTCTTCTTTGAAAAACTATGGCTGCCAGCAGAACATGACTCAGTCTGTGATAATGCTACACTCAAAAAAACATTTAGGCCTCACAATTAATATTTATGCATTTTGATTTCATATAAAATTTCCATCCATTTGGATTACATATTTCCAGCATAACCAACCTAATAAACTTTGTGATTCTTATTTGCAAGTAACATGTAAATAAAATAAGCAAGAATGTATATTGGACCAATAAATCAAATTTGTTTTAAAATTCATAATGAAGAGTATTATGGATTATTACATAATAAACCCAGCTTACTTTAAATGCATTTTGATAATTGGTAATAATAAACCCAGTTGATTAACAGTAATATATTTTTTATTCCAGCCAAATCCCAATATACAATACAAAAACAACAGACGGCCTTGTTTTATATTTTTATTTATTTAATACATTTTATGCTTCAAGGCATATTGAAAAAGAAATGTTAGCAAAACATACTAGGCAATGCTAGAGAGAAGTTTCCTCATGAACTGTAATTAAAAATGTGAAAAAAGGAAACGTCTGTTAATTAATTCCAGAAGCATCTTCATCTTCAGTGCTTGGACTTTTAGTGATAGTTTGGTACTCTCTCTTGTTCCACCAGGATTTTCTGTAACACTTCAAATGTGCGCCAGTTCCTTAGTGTAGTGCCAGTTAAATGCATAAATGAGACCAAAAAGCATCTTAATAATTTAAATGATCTTTATAATTGAAATGTTGCTTCACCTGCTGCTCCTATCGCCCTCTACCGACTGGAGTGTGTAACAGCTTCATTTCCGCTTCTAAACAATTCCATTGGCAAGATTTGTATGTAAATCGGTTTCATACAATTTAACTAACTGGATCTTGTTCCACAGACATTTAAACTAAATTAATACGCTCTAAAAAATGCTGGGTTGTTTCTGTAAACACATTGTTGGGTTGTTCATGCTGGGTCAAAATTCTGGGTTATTTCAGGGACTTTAAACACATGGTTGTGTTGGGTAACGCTGGGTCAGATGAGATGTAGTGGGTCATTTACACATGAACACCTGGTTGGTTTATTTTGACCCAACAACTGGTTTATTCTTTATTTCTCCAAACGGCAGCCTGCAAAATGTTTGAAATATTACTGTTATTGTGTCACAAAGTGTAGTTTTAAGAGATGTTTAATGTGTGTGTGTACAGCTCAAAACATCAATCGGTTATCAAAGACAGCATCTATTTAAAAAAGCGCCCCAACGATTTCGGAGATTTGAGCTCCACACAATCCTACGGCGCTCCGCAGTTATGTAGCCGCAAAACACGGACTCATCCTGGCAGAAACTTCTGGAAACGACCGCTGGCTGTGGTGTCTCTAAAGTGGTTAAAACAGCGGATTTTTTTTTTTTTTTCATTTTGTGTATTCCTAACAGGTAATCTTTGGTATAATACGGTTATGGTATAATAATATCGCGGCGGTGAGAAGCTTCCTGTGCGCTGCGTTACATTATTATACCCGGAGTCCTCAAACCATCGAGTGTGCACTTCCAAGTCAACTCCGCTCTTTGCGTTTTTGGAATTGAGACACAGCACGAGGAACTTTCTGGATTCTTCTCTTCTGAAGCGAGCGGCACGAGACCCCTTAATGCTGACAGGATTTTATGGTAAGTTTATATAAATTTTTACCTAAATTTTAAATGTTGTAGTTGTGGTAGGAGCTCATTTCCATGTTTATTCGCTTTTCCGCCTTTTTAGTCGCACTTTGATATGGGGGTGAGGGGGAGGGCGGGTCATGTTTTAATATTCTGTGCCAACAGCCGGCTATAGTGTAATTTATAATAAAAGTGTGTTTGTAGCACACACAAATAAAAAAAATACTAAATGTAATTTTAGGACTAGGAATCTTCGCTAAAGCTGTGTGTATGTCTGGAAAGTCTCTTGGCATATTTTATAATATTTAATAGGTGTCAGAAGAAGCTATTGGGATATGTTTAATGTCAGTCTTAATATGTCTTCTGTTTCTGTCTGTCTGTCAAAAAAAAAAAAAACTGGTTGTGTTATTTTGACCCAGCTGGTTTATTCTTTGGAGAAATTTCTGGATTCTTCACTTCTGACTGGATCATGCTCAGAGCACTCAGTATTTTATGGGAAGTTAATGTAAAATTTTACTTTTACTGTTTTGTTATTCAAAAAATGAAAACGCGTCATAAAACAAACTTTTTCTTTATCCTTATAAAATATTTATTATAAGTTGTAAATTCCCCATTAAATATCATATTCATCTAGCGTTTGTTGAGAATTTGAAAAGGGGTGAATGTTTTGTATTGAATCCAGATGGAGCGCCGTATCCTGTTATGTCTCACATTTTAAATAGTAAGGTAAATTATTTAAAAATATACACTAAATTCATGTTCACGTTATGTATTTTTTGTGTATTGACAAGAGAAAAGATGTTTTGCATTAAATGCATATGTAGCTGTACGTCCTAAACAACAATGCTGAACGTAAATGTTAGTTATATTGCAACACTAAGTGATGCTGTATAATCCATAGGTGGACCAGCATGATGAGGATGATATCTGCAAAATATGGAGATGACTGGAGCATTGTTCCATGTTGTGTTCCTTGGGGATGAGACAAGAGGGACCTGGCAGACCTTTTCCATTGTTGGAGGCAACGCTATTGATACAGACTCTTTGGTGAAGGCTGTTTTTTTTTTTTTTTTTGTCATTGAAGAAGTGTCTTCTCACCTGGGAGTTTCTGCAGCATACTGTACATCAGATTGATGGTAAATAATTAACTACTCCATGATAATTTTTTTTAGTGTACCTCATGAGGTTATGTGACATGGAGAACCTTTGGTTTGAACACTTTCAGAGATTATTTGAGTCCAACTGGACTCATATAAACATAGATGGCTGTTAATTCTTCTCTCTTTTTATCCTTTCTTCCTCCTTTAACCCTGTCCTACCCAATTTTTCATTAATAAAATGACCCTTTTTTCCCACAAGACCTTGTCTCTTGTCTGTGTGTCTGGTGCCACCCGTGCACAAGCATCAAACACGTTACACCATGGATATTAGTATGCCTGGCAGTAATCTCATACTGGATGGCAGGCTCATCAGTTTAATATCAGAAAAACCTAACTGCTGTTTATCCCAAGTGATTTAATGATCTCACTGGACAATAAGTGGATCATTACTTCAATCACTGCCTGCAATCTTGGGGTAACACTGGACCATCAACTGTCACTTTCTTTACACATTTCTAACCTTAATCACACCATGCACTGCACCATCTTCCCTCTGATCCTCCAGCACTGCTCGATTGGTCCCACTACCTCTCAGAGATTGAGGAAGACATACATCTAGACATGTTTTCTGTTCTGGCAGCTAGATTGTAGAATGTACTTTCTCTAGATGTCCATACAGACAGGTCACTGGCAGTCTTTAAGTGATAACTAATGATCTATATGTTATTTAGATACAGATGTGGCCATGAAATATTCACACTTTTTCACGCGAAAGGCTGCAATTCGTATGCGCTGTGCCGCGAAATCCCTCAAGCAACATTTAAGAATTTAAATAAATGTGTTGTGCTTCACTGAATATCCACCAGATGGCACATGGAAGGACTTTATCTAAAAGCCAGACCAAGTACAATGAATAATTGTGTATAATTAGCCTAAAACAATATTGTTTCCAATCCTGAAGCAAACACAAATTTTATTTTGTTTTACAATAGATCTTCCATGATGAATGTGTGTATATGCACTTCATATCATGTTCATAATAATGAAATGAGATGCTCTAAATCGTGCTTTAAAATTCATAATAAAAAGTTTCTTATATAGTTTTTGAAATGTCTTAACAGGGACAAAACATGCGAATGTCCTGAGTCATGAATATACTAACATATCTTTGTTAACACGTAAAAAAACCATCCTCATCTGGGTGATAACGGATAGCAGGGATTGATCAGCATAATAATGTGTAAGACTGGAAGTTCACTATAACAGGAGATGTGTTTAAAATTTAAATTCAAAGGAGTCCAGTTTGTTCCCGGAGGCTCAGGTAGACTGTAGGAGATTCCAGTCCTGAGCTATCGAACAACTGAAGTCACAGGTCCCCAGAGCATCAATCGATCATAGGACAGTCTAAATGGAAACTATCCCCAGCCACCAAGCGCATCCAGGCAGACCACACGGGGCATCCATGCGACGAGATCTCCAACCAGACGCAGGAATTCAGGTCGGGTTAGACGGCTTCAGAGGGCAGAGGGGTCTGGATCACTGGCAACTCAGGAGCGACATGTATAGCTCGACAGAGAGACAGGGAGAGGGAAAGCAGAAAAGGAGAGAACAGAAAATAAGGAGCGATAACAGTTAGGTCTGGTCACAGTCAACATGTATAAGGTGAATGTATATTTAGTGCAAAGTGCAAGCAGGGACTCCGGCAGGACTAACTATAACAGCATAACTAGTAGTAGTAGCTAATTTTCCTGCGTGTGTGGAAAATGTTATGCGCTGTACAGGTTTCCGAAGCTCTACAGAATGTTCTGGACAGTGGGAGGAGTTTAGATTTACCTCAGAACAACACTGAGACTCCAACAGAGAACGAAGGAGGAGATCTTATCTTATATAATCCTTATTCTGATAATATAAACTAATATTAATTTATTTTTCCTCATTTTCTCACAAGCCTTTGCCAGTTTATGTGAAACATTGTCATTTAATGTCACTTACATGGTTTGGTTAGCATGTAGATAATACAGCTAAATCATGCTAACATACTGCCTTATGTAGCTTAGCACAAACAGGTTAGCTCACAGGTGGCTAAGCTAATGCTTTACCGTATGTAGATTACAGATGGTTGTCAGTATCAGTTGTGGTGTAAATGTTTATAATATATTCACCCTGTTTTGGATAGCTTCATTTTATGGTAGCTATTTGGTTCAGTTTTTGGTTAGCTTATGACACTGTTATCTATATGTTATTTAGCACAAACACTTTAGCTCACTTTAGCTTGCTGCCTTATGTAGCTTACAGATGTTTGTGATATTAAGGTGTAAATGTAAATCGTAATGCAAAAAGTATAAATCGTTGTATAACATTGCACAAGTTTGTGTTGTCTTTACACATGGTCAATAGTTATTGATGATTATTGACAGTAATTTTATTATCATCATGCTTATGTTTCTTTTTCCTTTTTTATAAACCATTGTGACCATGAAAATGATCAGCCACCTGTTTTATAGAGACCAAATGCAAACAAGCTGGCACGATACAGACGGACCATCACTATGTCATGGGAACCTCGACCACGACTGGGATCTGGATTCGGGATGGATCGCTTGTATTTTTTTAAGCGGTTGACCACATGATAAGGCTTCACCTGTGATTGCGCACAACCAGCACACGGACTGACCTCAGATGCCAGGAATGTTACCTTTGCTGGTCACAGGGTCTGTGTGAATTGCCAATCAGTTTACGGTAAGCAGCCACAAACACCATGGAAATGCCAGGTATGTGATGTTCACTTGTGTCTTGAGTTAAACAAGAACTGCTTTTCGAGAGAAGCACAAAGATGTATGACTGTGTATATGGTGTAAAAGTGGACTTTCACAAACCTAACACCCTTTCTTCATAGTGCACTGTTCCTGTTCCCACTGTTTTACCCTGAATGTCTGTTTGCACGGCCATATTTACAGTATGCCAGAAATGTGCTTTCTGTGTATTAGATCATCTGTGTCCCTCTTCTCTCAATCCTGGACATTTACTTTGCACTAGGTGAAAGAGGTGACATTTATATGTTTATAAGTAAGAAAAATACACAAATGTCAGGACATGTCAGAACTACTTCAGGACCCATAAACCTGCAGACCCCCAAATAAAGAGTCAGGGCCAAGCCAAGCTCACTCATTTACACTCCTGTGGTGTGAAAGTAACTGTGTGAAAGTGTCCCTGAGTCTCATGTCTTGTTTTTGTTATTATTATTTTGTTTAAATCAAAACTTATTTGCTGTTCATTGTTAAATTATCATATTGTTACAAATGTGCATATTGTATATATTCTTACATATTACACAAAGTTAATATTGTTTGTGTTGGCCAATAAAGCTGATTTTATACTGATACTATTTTATATTTTATATATTGGATGACAATCTTCCATGTATTCTGGATTTTGTATACTACCAACATTAGATGGTGTGGTGAACAGCACAGTATCATGACTCTATAATGCAAAATATATGCTGGTATGCTGTGGACCAGCATCAGTAAAGTGACCAGCATACCAGCATCAGCATATCAGCACCAAAACACAACATATGCTGGTATAATGTTAACCAGCTATGCTGGTCTATGCTGTTTTTTTAGTAGGGACACTAGGTAACATTTTACAATTCAACTGCATATATAATGTAAATAAATTAAAAAATATATTTATTTGAAACCTACTGCACATGATGCCCAAAGCTTTTGTGGACACTCACACTTTTATCTGCTAGTTGAATATCCCATTCCAGGTTTATTATTGTTTTTGCTATAACGTATACTTTTCTGGAAAGGCTTCAGACAAAACTTTTACACAATGGCTGTGGGGCCAGGCACTGAGATTGGGTTGGGGAGGCCAGTGAGATCTCTCGATGTTGCAGTTTATCCCAAAATTATTCAGTGGGGTTGATGTCAGGACTCTGTGAAGAACACTCAAGTTCTTCCACTCGAACCATAACACACCATGTTTTCATGGAGCTTATTTTCTGCGTAGGGGCTTTCTCATGCTGGAAGAGGTTTGGGCCTCTTAGTTAATGTGAGAATAATCTGAATGCTAGAGTATACAAAGACATTCCAGACAATTGTGTCGTTTCAAATGTGGCAAATTTTTCGACCACATGTGGGTGTGATGGTCAGATGTCCACAACGTTTTGGGCATATTGAGGCTTTCTCCTGCATCAATAAGGTATGAAGATATACAGATAAGCTTAGGCAAATCACTAGAATATTTTACAATTGCATTGTGAAGAATTTCTTTTTTATTATTTTGTGTCCAAGTGTAGTGACTGTTCTTTAATAACTGTACTGCAATAATGGCCTCTATGAAGAAAAAAAAAAGGTTAAAAAGGCTGTAGCAGTGTGGGAGATTAATCTGTTTAATGATAATGTAATGTTGCATTTCCATGAAATCCTTAAAAGGAGACAAAAGCATGTGCTATTAGATAGGTTCCTTGTTAAAGAAGTTTGCAGACAGAGCAGTGATTCCGTTAGTGTGTGTGTTTGCATAGCCTCTCCTCTTTCGCCTTACTTCAGCGACGATTCGTTTCAAAGGTAAAGTCCAGGTTAGTTAGTTAAATTTTAACTTCATATTTATTTTGTATTTACATATTTATATGAATATTTGTTAGCTGTGGAAAGAATGAGTTTCCATAAATTTTTATGGGGAAATTCACTTTAATATATGAGTGTTTTTGATTGCAAGTAAAATTCTGGGACAAATTATGCTCGCAATCCAAGGTTTAACTGTCCATTAAACTGAATCTTCCATAAGACTTGCATTTTTCTTTTGCCACACAGCTTTAAAGAATGATGAATACTACATGGCAGGCCAAATCATTGACATTTCAGTTGTGAATGGTGGACCAGGCACAGCCTTTATCTCAAAGGATTTTTACAATAATCTAGTGGGAAGGCAAAAATCCATATACTCTGAAGAACATTTCTGAAGTGCTACACACAACATAAATTTGCTAAATTGGCTAAGAACTATACAAAAAGGCAAGCTTACCAATCACAGTATTTTTATTAGTTTATTACTTCTGTTCAATATCAAAATTGACTGAGTTGTGGAATGAATTCTTATTCATTTATTTATTTATTTATTAATTTTTGTTTCAGATCTTTGAGAAGAACATTTCCATGTGGCTGCTCCACCAGGGAAGGAAAACATCCATAGATGTGATAACCTGGTCATTCGGGAATCCAGGTGGTCAGCTGACTTCATTTTATTTCCACATAATGTTGCTGAGTCTAGATCTGAGCAACTGAAGCAACCTCAGATCATAACACTGTCTTCAGAGGCTTGTACAGTGGAGACAATGCATGATGGTTGCTTTACTTCATGCCCTTCCCTCCTTACCCTGATGCACACGTCAATCTGAACTCATCAGATCACATGACCTTTTCCATCACTCCAAAGTCTACAGTCTTCGCCCAAAGGTTTTGAGAATGGCACAAATATTAGTTTTCACAAAGTTTGCTGCTAAATTGTTTTTAGATCTTTGTTTCAGTTGTTTCTGTGATGTACTGAACTGATAAAATTAACCCGAATCCTTAAAGATTCGATTCACCTCTGAACCAGAGCTGAAGTCCTACAGTATGCTACGATGGTGAGTCAATGTTCATGAGAATTTTATAAACTGTCACAGTCTATGGGGAATTCCTGGGGAAAGTTCTATACCATTCCAATTAGTCCAAGCTGTTCTAAAGCATCCTAATAACCATAATTAATTGAGAACAGCTGTTTAATCAACTCAACAGGTTGTGTTGCATTGTCCATTTTAGATCAGGTGAGTCATGAGATGTCTCTGAAATGTGAAGAAATTGTGTATGAAATGTCCCAGGTAGCATTTCTTACTGCTCATATCCTCAAATCCTCAAAACTTCTAATACTCCTTATGAACTTTTAATAATTATTGGCTTGTCTGTGCCTTTTCAAATCTTTAGATCAAGCAGAAATTGGAGGAGAATGGCATGTTGGAGAATACCACAGCAACCTGGAGTGTGCAATCTGAAACATTTTCCACAAGAAGAAAAAGGGTCAACTATAACACCTAAATGTTGACATTAAAGTCAAGTAGATCAACAACATTCATGTTTTAATCAGTAGGGGGAGGCAGAGGACAAGATTAGCAATAAGTAGAAGAATAAATAATAATTTAAGCTAATTTGTCACATATACATAATTGCACAGTTAAAATGGTTATTCTTTGAATATTCCAGCTTTTTGTTGTTATTAGGCTGGGGTCAGCCATTATAAGGTACCCCTAGAGCAGATAAGGTTAAAGACATTCCTCAAGGGCCCAACAGCGGCAACCAAGCAGGATTGGGGCTCGAACCACAGATCTACCAAAAAGAGTCTTATCACAATAAAAATTAAAAAATTAAAAACTCTAATGCTCCGTTCATAAGACATCTATTTAGTTTCCAACATTACTTCAAATATTGAATATTTTACATATTTAGTTTTTATTCCAGGGTGACACGGTGGTGTAGTGGTTAGCACTGTCACCTTGCACCGCCAGGGTCCGTGTTCGATCCCCAGACAGGCTCGATTCCCGTCTCTGTGTGCATGGAGTTTGCATGTTCTCCCCATGCTTGGTGGGTTTCCTCCAGGTACTCTGATTTCCTCCCACAGTCCAAAGACATGTAGGTTAGGCTAATTGGCATTCCCAAATTGCCCCTAGTGTGTGAATGAGTGAGTGTATGTGTGTGTGTCTGCGCCCTGCGATGGATTGGCACCCTGTCCAGGGTGTACCCTGCCATGTGCCCTAAGTCTCCTGGGATAGGATCCAGGCCCCCCGTGACCCTGAATACAAGATTAAGCGGTTTAGATGATGAGTGAGTTTTTGTTGAAAATAGTTATTTATAATAGAGATCAAATGAAAGGCAGAAGAGGATCTGTTCAAATACTGGTTTTAATGCAGTACTATGCCTTTGTAAAGAATGGTTCTCATATTGTATAGAAGACAGAAAATGGTATTGAACATGTAAATATTCTGTGTGTACTTTAAAAAGACATCTGTAGCTCAATTGTGATTACTGTAATTTCTCTCATCCATCTAATAGCAATTACAAGTATGTTCTTATTGCTAGTGTTTTTATTATTATTATTATTTTTTTTTGCATATATACCTATTGAGAGTATATATTGATTTCATCTATTTAAAATTGTAATATTTTGTAACTATTTTGTAGCCATGGTTACAAAAATAGCTCATGGCAACTTGGCACTAGCAATGTTTTACCTGGAAAACACAAAATGAGGTGTGTCTATCACCCCAATACAATTGCCTCCCTATCCCAAAAATGTCTGAAGTGAAAAACACCGTAGGTATGACATCCACTGAGTCTCTTACTCAGTGGCGGCCGGTCAATACGCTGCACAGGGTCGCCGCCCCCCTTAAAGTTAGGCAGAGAAGAATGCTGCTTTAACATGTAATTATTTAACATAATAATTACTAATTTTAATAATGAAACAAAGTAATTTAGTCACAATATTCCGCTGTATTTCTTAATATAATTGATTTGCAATTTTAAAAAATCTAAACTGTATTACGTTCATTTGTGTTCGTGTACGCGGGGCGCCAGACAAGCAAGCATCAATGTAGACACGTAAATCTTTGAAAAGCATGTGACCTGAGGCTGAGCTCTGATTGGATCTTTTCAAATCATCCTTGGGGTGGAGCACTGTGCGCCCTGAACCCTCCCACTTTTGTTCTTAGCGAATCATATTGTTTTTAAATATTTGGGCTCATATGATTGGACCATTCTCCACGAGTCTTCCAGCACTTCTTATCGCGAGCGGAGCTGCTGACTGGATGCGATGTAAGTCATGCCTTTATTTTATGCTAGTAGTAATGATGCGCAATCACCCGTTAAATACCTATTTACAGGCAAGTTTAATATTCATTTTGTTCACTGTATATTCCATAATGATAAGTCCGGGAGCTGATATCTGCCATGGTTCCGTGTTCAGTTTCATTTTGATTTAAGTCCCATAGTCCTTTGCTCATTAGCTTTAGCTTTTAGCTTGCAAAATACATGAGAAAGAGAGTTCTCACACGGGAAAAATTAGTTGCGCCCAAACGGGAAAAATCATACACTTATGTGGGAAATATCGGTAAAACGTCAATGTATTCTTCTGCAGTTAGAATCTGCTGACCATGGTATTTCAGCCTACTTCTTTAGCACTATTCGGACGGGACTAGTTTTACTGGGGGACGTTAGAGAAATTTCTGTTTCACAGAGGTACTTTGTGATTTTAATCCCGTTCGAATCTGCCATGTCTGTCTTTTTCTCACACGACCTCGGTGAAAATTCCAAAGCAAATTATCTACTGTTTTTCAGCAAACTCGGCGGTCCCCTGAGAAATCTAATCCCGTCCGAATACAAATGTCTGTGTTTGCTGAAAATGTTTTTTTTTTTCTGAAACGCGAATTTCTTGTGTGTTTTGGTCAACGTGAACTACCGTACAATCTATAGCGCGCCGGTATTCAAGTTTCTGCTTTCTACGCTCCAATAGAAATCCTCATCCTCAACACGTGGTCTTGCGCAACGCCCACATGAAAAACACAGACACGCACACCTCTGTAATAAACACAGAGATATTAGTCCAGACCAAATCCATACATGAAATGACAGACGTCGGCTGAAAAAAATTCAAACTCAAACGTCCCCAAGTAAAACTAGTCCCGTCCGAATAGTGCTTTCAGAAATTCATTAATTTGGAACCAGGTTACATGGCGAATGAGCTGGCGGGGTCTCTGTCCTGAAGCGGGTTTTGATGCAGGTATACAGTGGGCTCTATCAGTTTCTGGCAGAGAAGGATAAATGTACAGCGATACATGTAAATGCTATAAGAGCAATGTTTGATTTATTATTTCCAAAATTGTCAGCTGTGACAATTTCAAATAATCACTGTTACAAAGCTGCATTTACAGTGTTACTTCAAAGCACTTTTGTAAGAAAACTATTATATTTGTGTCCAAATGTATTTTTATGAGCTCTGTCTCACTCAGTATTACCAAACATCTCATCTCTGTGCACATCTCTGCCTGAGTGCTATTTCAAGCATTAAGATAAGACAACTTTGGAGCTCTCGTACATTTTGGTGGAGATAAGAGTTATTTTAAGAATGTTGGTAAATTGCTCTCTTCCACTCCTATAAGTAGGACAACATTTACTCAAAGAATTTTTGGTCACTTGATTGACCATGATATTGTTATAATCCGGTTGGTTTGTAGGTATGAATTCCTTAATCAAATGCTTCATTCCAAAATCTGAAATTTGCAGTCACCATGTAGTAAAATGGTGAGTCTGCTGTACTATAATTTTATAATAGAATACTTTATTTCTGTAAAATATCTATATAATATTTTTTTTTTCTGTAAAGCTGAGGCTCTGGTTGGGTCTCAGGAAGGGTAACCAATTATAAATCTTATTACAATAAAAGATAGAATCTGAATTCCAGCATAGGCTTACTGACTGCTGGACTGACTTTGCAGATACTCCTGTAATATTTAAACCAGTGGTTGCTGATCTCAGATGTCACTTGTTTCCTATGTAAAACAAGTCACAGTGTTTTTATTGTTGTGTAGATGTGTTTGATTTGCATGGTACTCCAACACCAAAGAACAGAACTACTTTTTATTTGTCAAGAAAAATATATTCAAATACTTACAATGCTCCTCTCCCACCTTACTAGGGTGTGTTCGAATTTCGTTCTGACCTATTTTTATAAAACAATAATATATTCTTTTACAATTACAAGATTATTGTTATTTTTTGTTTAGTTTTTTTTTAATATATAATTTTGAAATAATAATAATTAAGATGCCATATATTTTCCCCCAGCGGATAGTATTTTGTAAAATTCTGTCCCCTAGTTATTTAAAAACAGCCAGTGATATCATAAAGCAGCAATAATAATCTTGTGCTGAATGTTGTATTGGATTATTGTCACTTTTCTATTCTACACTAAAAGCAACAAGATCATGTAGCTCACTTCTTTTCTGTGCTGGAATTTGAAATTGATGGGTCAGCATTTGGTTTTGTTGAAATAAGGTGTCCAGAGTATAAGGAAAGTAAAATGAAAATTAGGTCGCGTCACACATGTGGTAATCATTTCAGGTTTAAGAAGATCACAGATAAAGGTAAGCATTTGAGACACATGGACAACAGTACAATGTAAAAAGTTGATTGTGAGGAAACAAAATACTTCTAGAGAACCTACAAATTCAACAGGTATGTTTTAATTTTCAGTGTTTAGTGTTATTATTAAAGAAATATAAAAAGTTTTTAGAACATATCTCTTAAAAATTTGGTAATAAATCAATTACAACCACATAAAAAGTAGCAAGTTTAATTACATTTATTAGTATTGTATAGTTACTAATGTAGAAAACTAAAAGGTAGAATAATAATGAAAATATTATATACGGCACATTACGACACGAATATTACAAAACCCTGTTTAGGGGCACCATTAGAATTGTGAGGATAGGGGACGTGTACACTATTCTATATACTATGCTAAAACTATATACATATCAGTTTTATATCCACACATTTCAAGAAGGGAGATCTGCTGTGAATAAAAGTTAGTGAATAAAAGTAAATAATTTGGTTTTGTTTGAATTGTAGATATCTGTAGGTTGATTATTATATGCAATTAACAGACAGAAAAAAAAACAACTGCAGGAATGCAAGTTTATTCAGCAGTTTGTTATGTTGAATTTTCAGGTTGCAAGAGTGATTATACTCTGTAGTTCAGCTCAAATACAGTACTGAATAAACTAGGTGACACAATTTTGAGGTCTAAATAACATTTGAAAGCACAAATATTAACTTATGTTATAGTAAACAGTACACGTATGCACCGATGTTGGTTATATCAGTGAGAGACGCGCACTAAGACCAAGCAAGGGAGACGATTACCCTCAATTCCGCAGCGTGTGAGAGAAAAAAAACATTGGCTCAGTTGTGTTCCTGTGACGCTCAGCAAGAAGCGCATACATGCCACTTGATACTTGATATTCGGAAACCAAGACTTGCTCATTTATCAAGTAAAATTGTATTACAAATTTTTGCTCATCTTACGGGGCACTCGCAAACCGGGTTACTCGCAATCCGCACTACTCACAATCCAGGGTTCCACTCTATATATAGGATTTATATAGCTATATAGATTTATATGTAAAGCTTGATTAGATAGTTGATTGTTTGCTAAGTTGCATAAATAAGTAATTTTGTACTGGATAGTTACATACTTTTATTATGTCCATAGGATTATGATTTTCTTCAGTGACCTGGCAATCATGAAGCTGAATGTTGTTCTTCTTCTGTCTTTCACTGGTGAGATAATTTTTATAAACCACATTTTATTAAAAATAAAGAAAAAGAGGGGAAAAAAACATTTAATATCACTCAAATTGATATTGCTAATTTGGTGCAAAATTTAACATTACCAAGTGAAAGAAAAGGTAGTACAATTCATAGCATTTTTGCCAAACCATACTGATACATTAAAATACTAAATTCGCTTATTTTTTATAAATGTATTATATGTTTTTATTGATGACAGCACAGTCCCCCTCCCCCCCCCCATTTTTTAAGCAGAATTTTAATCTTTAATATTCTATTATCTGGTAGATCTGGTAGTATTTTCTCAAGTCTCCCTGTATATGGTTCTGTTTTGTGAAATGTTTTTTTTTTTTGTGGGGAGCTTACAAGGAAGTAAAGAAAACAACGCACACTTAAAACATTGACTTTCTTATTGTCACTGAATTTAGAAATTCATTATTGCTTGTAGTTTTTTTTTCTTAAGTGTTTTTAATTTTGAAAACTTTAGCCATCAGAAATATTTAAATTAAATTATACACCAGTTACAGGTTAATGTGTGATTTCAAATATTACCAACAGGTCTGGTCCAATTTGCTGTATCCATCCTGCTAACCATTCCTCACAGATATGAGCTGGTCAAAACATCAATGACATGGCCCGCTGCACAGGGTTACTGCAGGGTGAATTACACTGACCTCGCAATAATCCTAAGTAATAAAGACTGGCTACGACTGAATAAAGAAACAGTAAGGAAAGGTTGGAAAACAGCAACTCTGTGGGTCGGACTGTGGAAAGATGTCAATAGCTGGCGCTGGTCCTTAGGTGATCTCCCACTACAGAGTTTCCCTTATACCAACTGGTACCCTGGAGAGCCTAATATTTATTTTCGAAGTGACGGATGTGTTGCTATGGATATATACGCTCGGTGGTTTAATGAGCCATGTACACAGCTAAGACCCTTTGTATGTTACAATGGTGAGTCAATGTCCTGTTGATTTTCATGTTTTAGTTTCATGGATTATTTTTCCCATTTTACATTTTATACCATGGTTTTATGTGTTCAGTGGAGACAGTGATATTTTTTTTTTATCTCTCCAACAGCTACATCAAATGGCACTAGCAGGTTCATCCTCATCAGTAGTTCGGTGACCTGGCCAAATGCTCGGGCTTACTGCCGACAATATTACACAGACTTGGCCAGCTCTCTTAACAGCTCAGACAACCTCATAATACAGCGGATTTTAGCAAATAATAATCCCTGGATTGGGTTATATAGAGACTCTTGGAAGTGGTCAGATGGGACTAATGCTACAAACATCCCATGGGCTCCTGGACAGCCTGACAATTATTATGGAAATGAGAATTGTGCAGTGGTTTATAATAACCTGTTTTACGATAGATCTTGCGCCAGCCAGTACTGTTTTATCTGTCACACCAGTGAGTCTTTTGTTTTCTCAAATATTACATCTAATATCAAGCCAGTTGCAAATGTCTAAAAAATTTAAACATAGCACATAGTTCATCAGTGAATTATGAGACATGTTTTGAGTGGACATGAGAAAAGCAGAGGAAATAATGCAAGAAAACCTAAGAGACCACCAACAATTTGGTTTTTGTAGTTTTTTGTTTGTAGACTCAGTTTCCCAGAAGGCACCTCGGTCAGGTGATGAGGGAGCTCACCTGAACCGAGGTAGCTCATTAGACTCTTTATAAATAGCTGGTTGTTCTGGGAAAAGGGTGGAGCATTTGTTATGTAAAGTGGGCAGTTGTTTTGTTTCATAGTGGTCTTTTTTAGTTTGTCCTAGTTTAGTTGGCATATGTTTTGTGGAGCTGTGTTGATTTAGTATGTGTTGTTAGTTTGTATCTTAGTCTGTTTGGTTTTCACTTGTGTAAATTCTGCTGTAGTATGTTTAGTTCTTAGTCTGTTTTGCTACTAACATGTTGATACTAACCTGCCTAGCTCTTAGTCTGTCTAGTCTCCTAGTCTGTCTAGGTAAAATAAGTTGTGTGAATGAGCATTAGAAAAGAGATAATGCTCATATCACTGCCCTGCCCAAAACCACCTTGAGTGACATTGAGTGCCGGTGGTATGGGTTGGGCACAGGTTTTCCCCGCATTTGAAGATGTAAACATTTCCCCAGTTTTACATCTTCAAGGTAGCACGGCTCCAGGCACAGCGGACTTCCTGTTGGTTAAGTATCCCGCTGCCTCGTTTCACAGTGGAGACTGCTTTGTTTTCACATATAAGATAAGGTTATTGGGATGGCTTAATTCGGCTTGCAGAGGTTCTGGAATGTGATGGATTGATTGCTCACTTTACTCTATGATACTCAAGTCTCAGCATGCTATCCACCTCAGCATTAATGCAATGACAGCAGGCCTCCA
Source organism: Clarias magur (assembly GCA_013621035.1). Lineage (NCBI taxonomy): Eukaryota > Metazoa > Chordata > Actinopteri > Siluriformes > Clariidae > Clarias > Clarias magur. The sequence continues at coordinate 1,124,579 of QNUK01000167.1, read as the reverse complement.
GGGCTCGATGTTTGCGCTGACGATTATCTGTGTTGGGTGGTGTCCTAATGGTGCACAATGTGCGTGAACCCTAGTTCGATGGAGAACTAATCTGCAAATTGGTCCACAAGCTCACATAGCCCATAATTCTGCTTGGGCAACAGATGAACCAGATGGTGGCTTTGTTATTTAGCAGACAGAGATTGAAAGGCTGAGGAGTGAGGAGTCGGTTTGATATATAAATATAACTTGTTAAAATGGTGTAATTTATATAGCTCAGTGCTTTGACGCTTCCCTGCCTTATGCAGATAAGAGTTCCCTGGCCCAACATGTTCCACAATGAGGAAGGGTCCTTGGGAACAGGCGAAGAACTTACATGCAGCAATGGGGTATAATGAGTAGTAGTACAGTACATGATCGCCCACCCTTAACTTGTGAGACTGATTCGGCCGGGCGTAAACGTAAGCTTCTGTCTCGTGTATGAGGAGACGTGTATGAGTCAAGGTTAAGACAGACACCACTCACTAGGATGTGGATAGTCTAAATTATTTATTTAATTTTTTTTAACTTGGGCTATTGTTGTTTACTTACAATATGTGTTCATTTAAAACCGTAATTTAAACGAGGTTTGGACTCAGGATGTTGAGCCATTGTGATCCTCCTCTTTGATTTCCTACGTAGTCTAATCAGCGCTCAACCAAACACACAAAGTTTGCCAGAGCGCACCGGCAGAAGTAGACTTATGATTATGAATGCGTCGGGAAAAACAGCAAGGAGACTGACTCTGACCATTTTAAGAATTCACTCATAAATTAGTGATTTCTTTGTTTTCGGCTGTTGTGATGAAGGTAATCATGTCAGCATCTCTTCAGCAGTGGACGCGCCTATATTCACGTTTCATACGAAGTACATGATCTGAAATTGTTTTTCCATTAGTTCATGTAACAGCAGACATTTCACTTTCTATAAGTATAGATTTTTCATGTCTGTGAGGCAAGTATACACAGAGTTTAGGTTCATTTATGACGCATTTAAGTTCATAGAAACCAATACTGAATAGCACTCCCGGTTTGCTTCCGTTATTTTACAAAATCATAATGTTTTATTATCATTATGAGTGCACTTAAGTTAAAGTAGAGTCTTATGAAAGTTATGTAGCTTATGCAGTTTTATTATATAGTTTTTCACTTTAATCTGACAATAAATGTGGCACACATACGTTTCCTGATGCACACACACAGTCTGTTTTCTGGCTACACTCGTGTTACACATAATAAAATGATCAAATGTACGTTTACTTTGCTTACATATGATGCAAATAAGAAACGCCTATATTAAATTTCAATTCTAAATTTCTCACAGATTTCCCGACGAGGAGTCAGATGGTGCGACTGCAGGTGGAGTCTGATGAGAGTCTGTTTGATCCTGCTGTACAGTCGTCCATTTTAGATCAGGTGAATTACAGGACATCTCTGAAATGTGGGCAATTTGTGTATAAAATGCGCCTGTTAACATTCCTAACTGCTTACCTCCTCAAATTCCTGTTACAGTGGAACATTTTTGCAAGTAACGCTGTTTGCGGAGTGTTCCGCAAGACAAACAATTTTTTTTAAATAAATTTTGACTTGAAAAACGAGCAAGTCTTGGTTTCATATATCACGCATGTGCTTCTTATTTTGACCGATCATTTCTTATCAAGCCTCACGTGATCACAACTGACCCAATGGTTTTTCTCTCTCTTGCTCTGCGGATTACAGGTAATCGCCTCCCCTGCTCGGTCTTAGTGCTCGGTCTTCGTGCACACACAAACTGTTTACTATAACACTGTGACTACGTGTGTGCATTTAAGCCTCTTTTATTTCGTGTTTATATGCGTTTGTGTTTACAGCGTGTGCGTGTGCTGTTTTTTTATATCTCCATTATTATATCCATTTTCTTTCTCTCTCTCTCTCTGTGTGTCAGCCTGATTCCGTTGTGTGTATCCGTGCACATCATTGGACACTGTGCCCTTCACACACACTCCTCCTCCTCCTCTCGCCTTCTCACACACACACACAAAATCTGATCGAGTGAAGGTTAATTTGTTTTATTTTTACTTTACAGCAGTGAGTCCCATTTACACTGCAGGTCTCGATGCCCAAATCAGTTTTTTTGCCTATATCAGATTTTTCTGACCGTCTGGTTACACGTTCTTTCAACTATGACCCATATCCGATTCAAGTGTTTACACTTGCCATACCGTCTGAAACATCGCGCATACTTAGGTTCTTGCACTACACACTAGCCAAGATGGACGAAGGCGAAATATGCTTGATGCTCTGCAATATATGCAAAGTTCACAAAACGGAGAAGGTGGAAAATGGCCATCATTGCAGCCTGTGCATATGCTACATCTCTCTGTTGGCTTGCAACAGGTGCAGGTCTGTTGGGGATGAACAGCGCCTCGGTGTGTCTGATTACGTCATTAAACCGCGAAGAAGTCGCAGTTTTAATGACGTACAGAACGCGATGCCTCAGAAAATCCGATCTGTCTGTTTACACGACAATCACATTAGCACATATCTGATTTATATCTGATTTATTTCCACATATGAAGGAGGCCTGAAAGTGATCTCGAAATATCGGACCGCATGCGTTTTTTTCCTGTTTACACAGACATAGAAAATATCCGATACGTGTCACATAGCAGCAAAAAATTGGGATTGGGTCACATTTAACTGACAGTGTAAACGTCGCTTTAGTGTGCGCTCACTCGAGTGCCATGTTTCTTTCTGTTTCTTTCTGTTTCTGTTGTTAATTTTCCCGATGAGGCAATGTTTCTGTTTGTGTGTCTGTGTGAAAGTCATCCCGCACAGTAGTTCCTTCCCCCTCTCAAATAAGAGAGAAGGAAGGGTTACTGTGTAAGACGAGAAGAGGGAGAGGTTGTTGCACAAACACACACACACACACATGCGCACACATAAACAGCTCATACATGCACAAACACACACACACACATACACAGAGCTTTAGGGCATACAATATTAACAGAAACACTTATCTGTCGGGTTTTATTCGGATTTGTTTTAAAGGTAAAGTTAATTTGTTTTAGTTTTACTTTATATTTTGTATTAATTATTTTGTTGTTTTGTTATTTTTTGGTTGTTGAACGAATAATCGGAGTTTCCATTATTTCTTATGGGGAAATTTGCTGTGATTTACGAACACGCTTCCAGAACGAATTATGCTTATAATCCAAGGGTCCACTGTATTCCTAAGACTTATGTCCCTTTAATAACTGTTGGCTTCTCTGTGATTTAAACCTGATTCTGATCTTTAGGTCAAACAGACACTGGAGGAAAACGGCATGTTGGAGAACACCACAGTGACATGGAGTGTGCAGCCAGATGGAAACATTTTCCACAAGAAGAAAAATGGTCAGCAGTAACACCTAAATGCTCATATTCGATTCAATTAGATTGAAGTAAACTGGCTTATATTGCATTTAATCTACAAGATTTATGCTTTAATTAGTGTGTGTGGTGGACAAGTGGACAAGATTAGCAGTAGAGAAGAATAAATAAGTAGTAGAAGAATAAATAAACCAAATGAATGTGGATGAAATTTCACTACTATGTTCATAATTAACGTAATCATTTTCTAACATTACTGCAAATATTTAATATTTAACATGTTCAGCTTTTTGGACACAGTGATCAGATGAAAAGCAAAAAAAGGTCAAATATGGGTTTAATTCAGCACTGTCTTAGTAAAGAATATAGAAGACAGAAAATGTAATACATGTGTTTACTCTGTTTACATTATTACTGTATTTGTTGTCATCTAATTTTAATTAAATCATTATACACATTTCATTTGCTACTCATTTTCTGCTACTTTTAATTCATCATAGGTGTGTTATATTTATCAACAACAGTGAATTTATTGTCACACTCAGCATCGTGTCAATTCTAACCTGTCCTCATATCAGCAACAAACAGAGCAAAATCTTGTGGTAGTGCCACATTTAACTTGTTACTACTTGCATTAGGGTACAATGTATTTATTAATATTTTTGAAATTCTATACAATACATTATGTATTTTTTATTTAATCAGATTTTCCATGTGCCCCCTCTGACTGGTTCTTGGTACACCCTGTGTCCCCCGTTTAAAAAAAGCCAAGAATCGACCCTGCCAAAAACCACAGACATTCTGTGGTCTGTTTTCCACAATGATTTGAAAAAAATATTTTCCAAGTAAAACAGGCAAGTGTACCTAGACAAATTTATTGCAAACTGGATTTTCAGGCAAAAGATGATCACACTGGCCTGCTCAAAACGTTTGCGCAGTACTGTATAATTATGCATCATCAGCGTAACAGTGAAAAATAATAGCATGCTTATGAATCATGTTACTCAAAGTAACCTTAGCCTCAATATGGTGGAACCTGAGTAATGACTCTGTGCAGCTAGTAGACAATCGGTTTAACACTTATGTCTGCCTCCTGACCTGAGATCTGGATAGTAACACTAGCAAGACCTGTTGTTAGACTTAGAATCTGCTGGAACCTGGTTATGTCATATGTCGCACTGGAATAGAGCCAGGGCATATTACGTTACCTTGGCTAATTTATACACCTATACAAAGTTACTATTACTAACCTCTGACTGACAAAGGTATATATCATTAGCTCCAGCATTTTGAAAATCCTATGCTGTCCTAGAACCCTAAAAGTACCTGCTATGTCCAGTGCCCTGGCTCCTAGAGTACACCTAACTATTGCTCTGGTTCTAGCTAATTTCACATGCCTAAGCATACGGTCTCCCATAACAAGATATTTAAGGGCATTTTCTCACTGGGGTTTTGGAACCGAACGATTGATGGTTTCCCCAGGCACATACACACACACAAACGTGGCTGCTAAATACTCCCTCTGCGTCATCAAACGACAGCTTTAATGATTATAAAAGACGCATTCTTTACCCAATTTGTGTCATTTCATTCTCTTGGTTTTGTTCATTAGATTTTGTGGCTTCATCTATACACTCTATGTGCTTGCAGTAAGTGAGTAAGAGCAATAGAGGAAAAGATAAATAATAAGATGGAAACCATCCAATGTAGTATTAGATTGGTCTGTGCAAGTGTACCACCGAGTTGTCACCCACTCACCCTGCTGTGGGGGCTCTAATGTTGCAGTTGGGGCATTGCTATCTCGGGCATCCAGAATTTCCTCTACAGAAGTAATGGTGCTCTTGTATTCACTTATTGGATTAATAACTGTCCAACACAAAATGTGGTCAGGAGAAAAACATATAAATATATATATATATATATATATATATATATATATATATATATATATATATATATATATATATATGTGAATGGGGTCAGAACAATTCTTAAAAATACATTGTAAAAATGACTGTTATATTCATTATTGAAAATGAAAGCATTTCCCACATTTTCACAATGTTACTGAAGAACTGGTTAAGGACTAAACTGTCAAGTAAACATTATCATTAATTTTATAACATGCAGTTTTTACACTAACTGAAGATGGGAATGACTTGCAAATATGTAGAATATTTATCTAATTATCATCATCATCTTATTATTATTATTATTATTATTATTATTATTATTATTATTATTATTTTGGTCATCCGAACATGTAAAACATAAGAACACGTGATCATGTGTAACTGTGCTATTTCTTTGCCTATTTCTAAGTCCCTTAATCACCTGCTTCACTCCAGAATGTGGAGACTGCGTGAACTGAACAATGAAGGTAGAGGACTGAATCTGAATTCCAGCAAATAAAGGCACTCTGACTGCTGGACTGACTTTGTAGTATAATTTTATAATAAGATACTCTTGACATTTAAACCAGTGGCTCTGGATGCTGGTCTCAGGTTTTCCTATGTAAAACAATCACATTGTTTTTGTTGTAGAAATGTGTGCGTTTTACATGGTACACCAACAACCATGAACAGGGCTATTTTGTTTGTCAAGAAATATATTCAAATACTTACAATGCTCTTCTCCCACCTTTTTAGGGTGTGTAGGAATTTAGTCTTGACCAGTTTCTGGCCATTACTACATAATGTTTATCTTCTTTTATAATTACAATATCTTGTAGCTCTTTGTAAATCCAGAAAATGGAAATAAATTTTCCATTTGAAAATTCCTGCCTCCTAGTTAATAAGACGATACAGTAATGATATTTACATGTATATCTAAATTTTGCTATTTGGCGAACACTCTTATGTTGACAACATTCAAGATGCATGTCTTACCTAAGTTATGGTGGAGCCAGTCCAGCATTTGTTCTCTGTTGTTTTTCTGGGGTACTGATTTTACATTTTGTATGCTTTGCAAAAGTTGCCCCTCTTTATGCTAGATGGATATTATGACTGAAACAAAGCTGCTCGTATCGGCTCAATTGGCAGCGTTTTGATCAAAGGGGAGATGAAAAGTTAAAAGTGAAAGTGTGTACCAAAAACAGCATTCATAAAATACTCTGATTACAAACATTATTTATTTCAGTCTTAATATACTAACATATTTTTGCTGTGTACTGGACCACGCACAACCTCTCACTGCGAGTCTTACTCTGAATGAGCCGTTTTTAACAGGGGTGGAGCTAAGAAACAAGCATCTCGGTTTATTAATCGACATTGTTTGGTTTAGTATCCAATGCGCCCCGTTTCAGGCTGTATATCTGTTATCTTACAACTATATTATAACTCTCAGAAAGACCTTTTATTTGGGGTAAAGTGACTGATGTGACTGAACTTTTGTCAGCTGAGCCTCTGTTTCACTGAATAATCCACGTCTTTTCATGAATATGTAAGACCTATTGATACCTCTCAGGTGAACCCACATATACACATACACACACCCTGATCACAGCATACAGACCAAACATCAATAGCACGTCCCTCCCCCAAACAAATGTAACATTTACTTACATTTGAACAGAGTCTGTTAAAGTTTTTCTCGATTGCTTCAACACATTTCTTGAAACCATGCCTCGTATTCTTAAAACAGTAAACACAAATCCATAACGTCACACCCAATTTCCCAAACATATATTTTCAGGTCAAAATGAACCTCTACTCTCAAAACCGTTCACTCTTGTTGAAAAACCAAACTTTGCCCACAGACATCACACACTACAACATAGTCTTACACATTGGTGCAATAAATAATGATAATAAAAACAAAACAATATTTCCAAAACTGGCAAGTTATGTTGCTTGTGGTTCTTCCCCTCAAAAACTTTTTCACATGATGAACACAAATGATGCAACCAATGTATATACAGTGGCACATTTGTATTCATGTACTATACATTACAACACACACCAAAACAATATTCCACCTCGGCATCCTGGCCAGAGAATCTCATCCACATCACAGGCTATAGTGGCGATAGCCAGGCAGCGGAGGTAAAATCCTCTTGCATGCCTGATCCACCCCTGGCATGCATCTACTGATATGACTAGGCAGGCTTCTTCCATGGCCTGGAGGAGGTGAACATGGACATAAGGTTCTCTGTCGTACACTTTCCACCAACATGCCGAAAAAATAACTCTTCTATCGGGTTTAGAAAGGGAGAGTATGCAGGCAGAAAGATGTTAGAAAACCTTGGGTTATTGGTAAACCAATCATGAACCAGAGCAGCACAATGGAAGGTGACGTTATCCAAAACAACAATGTAGTGAGGCTGCTCTGGCTGCTCTGGTTCCCTGTAGTCCAGCTGGAACATATGTTGTCTTAGACCATCAAGAAAAGCAAGGAGAAGCATAGTGTTACAGGGTCCTAGAATGGCATGGTTGTGGAGGATACCCCTCGTTGGCTCGTGGCTGCGCACATAGTGACATTCCCTCCATGTTGACATTTACAAAAGCCCGATGGCCAATTATGTTCCTCCCCCTTCTGCTCCCTTTAGTCAGGTTAAAAACTGCCTCATCCACAAAGATAATTTCATGGGAAACAGGCCGTCCTTCAATCTCAAATATTCTCTGCAAAACAAGTAACACAGTAGTGTAAATCTCTACCCTGAACCACAGTTCAAGAGTGCACAAATGGCAGCATAAACTGCCATGCTGTGATGGAACCCAATACTTCATACAATATCAAAACTCAGACCTGAACATATTACACTCATTGGATTTTCACACTGTCAAAGTTTTGTTCAAAAGGGACGCAGTATGCCTGTTTCATCTGGAATTGGTACTTTCGGAGGATGCGGTCAATTGTGGATAGGCTGATGGCATTTAATCCCTCGAAAATGATGATCATACGCAATCACTCTCATTTGAATCTCTCGCAGGCAGATTACATTATTGGCAAATACCATGTTCACAAGCTGCCTCTCTTGCTCCTTCGACAAAAGCCTTAACCTGCCTCCACCAGGTGGTCGTCTCTGTGTCCTACAAAAATACAAGCACTTATTACTGTAAACTGTCACACATCCTTTTTACTAGAAACTTACTGCAAGTACACCTACTGTTGTCCTCCCAGAAGGTTCTGATGATGGAGGCAACAGTGAAGCGACTCAAATTTGGCTGTATCGTTGCCCAGCCTCCCTCATAATAATACCATGGACAAGGACATGGTCAACTAAAATGGCTTGAATTTCATCCGAGACCACTTGTCTCCTTGCCCTTGCTCTTCCCCTTCCTTGTCACCATCGTCCTCGACCTCCTCCTCTCTCTCTTCCTTCACCACGTCCTCATCCTCGACCTCTTCCTTTGCAACATTTGGATCCGTTGTTTCAAACCTGAATGAGCTGACTTTGGCCCTTTTATCTATCCATCAAAGTTTCTGATTGGTGTGTGATAAATGTTGAGTCCTAGTGTTTGCTAGTGCTTTCTAAATGACCACATGGTGTAAGCAGTGAAAAATATAGGGATTTGTGTGTAGAGTTTTGCAGTAACAGTTCACCAAATCTGAATCATGTGTTAAAGCAGGGGAATAGTGTTTATCGTTCAGGGAAATGGTTGTGCTTTTTGAAAAATAATATTATGGTTTTGAAATTTTAGTTTAAAAGATTAGTTATAGAGTTTTAGCAATCGAGAAAAACTAAATCAATGATCAATAGCTCATGATACAAATGCAAATTCAAATTTTATTTGTCACATACACAGTCATACACAGTACGATATGCAGTGAAATGCTTAGGCGACTGCCCGTGACCTTAGAATAAAAGACTATTAAGGACTATTCACATGAAATGAATATAATAAAGAAAGTAGAAATAGATTTAACTAAGAATAAAATATATGTACAGTAAAAATATCTCTGGTTGAGAGACCGTATCGCCTGCAGGAAGAAGCTCCTCCTCAGTCTCTCTGTGTTGGCCTTCAGGGAGCGGAATCGCTTTCCTGACCTCAACAGAGAGAACAGTCCATTGCTGGGGTGGCTGAGGTCCTTCATGATCTTCCTGGCCTTGGTCCAGCACCGCTTGCTGTAGACAGAGTGCAGGTCAGGGAGCTCAGTTCGGATGATGCGCTCAGCTGATCGCACCACCCTCTGTAAGGCTCGTCTGTCCTGCATGGTGCTGTTCCCGAACCAGGTTGCGTTGTTTCCCGTCAGGATGCTCTCTATGGTGCAGGAGTAGAAGTTCCTGAGCACCTTGGAGGGCAGTCTAAAGTCTCTCAAGCGCCTGAGGTGGTAGAGACGCTGTCGGGCCTTTTTTACCACGGTGTTGATGTGACAGGACCATGACAGGTCCTGCTTGATGTGGACACCGAGGTATCTGAAACATGTCCACCCATCCTTACAGCCTGTGGTCTGCCAGTTAGGAAGTTGGAGATCCACTGACACAGAGATGAGCTGAGTCCCAGGTGCAATTTAAACAATTTATTCATACAGATGTACCTGTTTTACATGGAAGTTCTCTATACAGGAATATAACTAATCATACATTATTAATAACTAATCATACATTTTTAAGAACAGTTTTAATACCAAAATATAAGCTTAATTAAATCAACTTGGAGCAATCAAAACAAAACACATCCCTTTAAACATGCAATGTTTTTGAGTGCTTGAACTGGTCTCTTGGCCATTGCAAAAACGCAAACAGCGCAAGAAATTATGCAAACCTGCATGAGCTTGTGAGCAGTGAAACCGGTTTCTAAACAAGGAGTCATATAATGAGATTGCTGGTGGAATCTGTGTGTTGTCCATTTTAAAACAGGTGAGACCCAAGATGTTTGTATAAATGTAGTGTAAATGTTGCCATTTCTTACTGCCCACCTTCTCAGGTTTAGAATCAGGCAACCCTTACTGGCTCTTCAGAATTAAATGGCATGTTGCAGAACACCACAGTGACCCAGAGTGTGCAGGGAGATAAAAACACATTTTACAAGAAAGAAAGGATCATCTATAATGGCTAAATGCTCACCTTGTCCAGTGTCTTTAAATTAGACTTTATTTAATATACAACATTTCTGCTTAAATCAATAGGGGGAGTCAGAGGACAAGACTAGCCAGAAATAGAGGAATAAGCATAATTTTAAAGCTCTGCTTATAACATTTCTTCAATTTTAACACCTTAATTTTTAAGCCTTCATGTCCATTTTTAATGTTGTGGCAAATATTTAATAACTAACATGTTCTGCTTTTGTTGCAAATGTTGCAAGTGCTGCAATAGACACAAATATAAGAAGAAAATCAAACAGTGTATATTCAAATACTCGGTTTAGTACATCAATCAGGTGTTTTTATATAGAGGAAAGACAACGTAATACACTTTGTGTAATTTAAACAGTCTTCTATAATGCACTTTGTCCATGTTTATTGTCCAAGACATAAAATTGCTCAAAGAATAGAATGTTAAATCATTGTATTTTTTTTATCTATCCTATTTTGGAACAGTACCAGGTTTGGTTAGCTGACATCCCTTTATCACCTGTTTCACTCCAACATCATGGAGTCCATGTCTCTGCAGGTGCTGTAGTATCTGACACCACAACCTTAGCAGCAGTTCATTGAAGTCCTGCAATTTTGCAAGATAGGGTCTGCATAGATCTCCCTTGTTTGTCTATCAAATCCCACTGATGCTCAGTGATGCTCAGTTATTAATGAATTTAGGGATTAATGAAAAACTTATCTGGCTGAAAAAGAGGCCAATGCCATCAGAGAAGACTTTTGTCATGAAGGAGTGTACTTATTGTTCACACATGTCATTATGTATACATTTGACATGTAGAACATTATACATGTCAAATGTATTATACAATTATAATATATTATTATTATTATTATTATTATTATTATATATGAAGGTTATATATGAGGGTTATTGTATGGTGCTATTTGCGAAGTGTATAGAGCCTGGTGCAGTTGTTTATTTAACCTTAGACAGTGAAAAAGGTGAAAGACTTCGTAATAACTCTACGAAACTTGCTATTCATGCAGTATCCAGTATTTTTGCCATAAATGTGTTTGTAATCTTTGCATTTTACGTTTCAGAAGACATTCTCTCAATATTCTCCGCCCCCCACCGTAAGACCTCAAAGTTTGCCATTTCATGTAAGTAAACATTAACAATGCAGTTATTTTTAAAGAAATCATTTTAAGAAGTATAAAGTTATGGCAAATAAATAAATACAAATAAATAAATAAAATTATATATATATATATATATATATATATATATATATATATATATATATATATATATATATATATATAATAAAAAAATGCTTGGTATAACCTTGCTAGTTTATTTTTTATGTGAGACTATTTAAAACCTTTTCCCCCATTTAATTTAATGTTCATTAAGTATAGAGGAATCTCATTGAGTCTTAGACAATTAAGTAAAAAACACTAGTGAATATTTCCTTGCAAACCTATAATTGGTCAAATTAGCTCTTAAAACATGGGCACTAACAGTCATAAGTTTTAGATCTGTATTATTTTTTGTTTTTAAAAATGTTTTATGTTCATCAATGCTACATTTATTTGATCAAAATTAAAAGGCTACCTTTATTTGATATATTAAAACAGGAATAATGTGAAATAATGTTAAAATAACTATTTTCTACTGTAATGTACTGTACTTAAAACTGCAATTTATTGCAGTAACATTAAGCTGATTTTTCAGCATCATCAGTCTTTAGTGTCACATGGTCTTCAGGTGGTCTTTAGAGAGTTATAGCTTTTTTGCCAATTGTATAATAATAATAATAATAATAATAATAATAATAATGTTAGCCTATAAAAAATTATAATATTGTTATTCAGTCCTGGGGGAAGATGGTATTGTTTCCACAATACTCAATAAATGTTTTGTGATCATTACCAATGAATTAAATGAATAGAGTGATTTCTGAGAATCATGTGACACTGAAGACTGGAGTAATGATGCAGAAAATACAGCTTTACATCACAGCAATGCATTTTTTTTATACATTTAATACATACCAATAGAATACAAGCTGTTTTGAATTGTAATATTTCACATAATCCATTATTTCTGATCAAATAAATGTAGCCTTCATGAACATACTTGTGTGTGTTCAGTGAGATCCTGAGCTGAACAGTCAACCTGAAGCTTCACCTTGTGCACATGTAGAACTGAGAGAACAGGACATAGAAAGATTTGATGCGGAGACACTTGAGCACAAACTTGAACATCTTTTTTCTATTCAAACAGTATTGCATATTTAAAAATCTTTCTCTCATAATCAGAGTCTCTGAATACCTGCAAGTTTATCAAAGTGACAATGCATAACACCAGACTTCAAATATTGTGGCTCACTAAAAGAAAACTGCATACATACCACATAAAACAAACAAAAAAAGTACCATGCGTTCTTTAGCTTGCCATCTGGCTTCGACGACTCAGTGCTCGCTTCACCACCCGGACTCGATGACCTAGCAATTGCTATGACGTCCAGCTTCGACGACCCTGTGCCCCCTCCGCTGCCCAGCTTTGATGATCCTGTCTCTGCCCTACCTCCCGAGATGGGAGAAACCTGGTTCGTTTCCCCTGCTGGGTTCAAGGACCCTGTCTCTGTCCCACCTCCTGAGTGGGGAGGAATCTTGTCTATCCTGTCTGTTCTGCCACCCTGCCCAAAAGGACACGATTCACAGCGTCTCTGTCAGACCTCTGGAGGAGCACCTTTTGGTGGTGGCTATTTTCAGGCATAACCCCTAGAGGACGCCTTGCGCTCAGAGAGTGCACCTCGTTCAGGTGATGGGACCTTTCACCTGAACCGAGGTTGCTAATTAGTTTGACCATAAATAGTCCCTTCTTGAGTTTGTTGGTTGTCTTGCACCTCTTCTATTCTTGTTACCTGGTTTGTTCTGTTGTTTTGTTTTGGTTCTTGTTTGTGTTTTAGTTCTCTCGTAGTCAGAGCTTCATGTTTTGGTTGATTTGTCTTTTCTTCATTAAAATCGTATCTTTTGTGAACCCGATAAACGTGACAGTGCCAAAAACTGGAGTTGTAAACCTGCAGATTTCAAAAACTAAACCATTTATGCTATTAAAATAGTCAGTTCAAATATCAAATTACCAATTACAAATTACAAGAAATATTGCTTTCTAACAGTAGATAGCAAAAAGTGGAGCTTACGTTTTTTTCCCTGTGCACATCTAAACACGTTCTATTCATACTTCTAGATAGCACGAAACTGTTGACGATCAGATGAAGTACATGAAAACATAAACTTATTTGTAAAGATTATACTTACAGCATCATGGGAAGACACTGATCTGCCATCTTGAGTTGGGCAGTTTGCATGTGCATTGAAAAGCATTGTACCATTTGTAGGAGTAAATTTTTCTTGGCAGAAGCACCATGAATGTCCTAATTACCTGGTGCCTGCTTGTCTCCAAATTATGAGGGGAATGCCAATGATGCAAGGGAGTCAACTGACCATGCTTAAAAAGGAATAACAGAACAGCATTTTTTAATGATCATGAAGCCAATGAGGCCAATGCAATACTTCTGCACTTCTAATATATTGAGTGTGTTTGTGTGTCTTTCATGTTCTTGGGTTTTGGTAACACCAGCAAATGACATATGGCCCATGTTTTGTGTGTAATTAATTATTATGAGTGTTACAACATTAAAACAATGCAATGGCTAAGAAGTCAACAAGGCAAAGCATCTAAAACTCTTAATGTTAACCTCAGCATCCTCCAAACACCATTGTTAGCAAATATAGAATCCACTCAGTAATGCTCAACATGGTTCTGATCATCTCCCTAGCAGCGTTACCAATAAAAAAAATGCTGTTTACTCTGTAACACCTTGCGCAGGCCTTCAGGAAGAAGACACATGACCAAAGACACTCTTGAACTCAAATGCACCTTTTATAATGGAACCAAACCAGCATAGAAACACTAAGAGACTTAGTGGCAACATTTGCTGAAACAAAAGAGCCTCTGTTGCTGAAATAGTTGCCAATTGATGTGCTACCCGAGGCATGGCAAAATGGTGGCTAAAATGGGAGGGCAATTAGAGCAATGAATCTCTGTTAGTTAGATTCTCCTCCCCCATTTTATACAATGGTACCACACAGCCACCAGGACCAGCTTCAGTGGGGACTGGTTGAGCAGTGGCAGAAGGCAATTTAGCCTGAATTTGGAACAACCCTGAATCAGATGAGAAGTCGATACACCAGAGCGACTCATAATAAACCACCTTCCAATATCCTCCTCCTCTCTGCAACTGCTTGTGACAATTATGGGGTTATGCCAGGAGGGTTTGAGCAGTGACTGTGAGGAACTCATTTTAATATGGATCTATGAACTTGTTGAAATTAGCCCCAAGTCATGCAATGGTGCAACTAAGCACACTATAGCACTTGAAGAGGGCACACTGCATATCTAATACATGATTGAACTTCAAGCATTCTGGATCCTATTTCACGCTTGTAAAACAGGTCAGCATGATCTCTCTGATCTGATCCTTCTGTGTTCTTGAGGAAGAATATTAAGCCAGTGGCTCTTTTGCTTAGAGGAGAGTGTGTGCAGAAGGGTTACAACGCTTACACTGGCTATTACTGTGTGGATAGTAGGGTGTTGTTTTTTTTAACCCCACAAAGATCACATAACAAATGAGGAACTCGCAAAACTGCTGGAACCCCTACTTGAAAAGCTGCACCAGAACCAGGATATTAGCCACCATTGTTGCTTATTGATCTTGAGACAGCACATCCCTAGCAGGCTCACACCACTCACAATTTTGACACAACATTGCTTAATCTCTTTCCCTATCCTAATCCAATAACACCTCTGTGGTGTCAGCTATGTACTGTCTATTGAGGACCTACAGCTCAGCAAGGGTACAAGAGGATACAACAAAAACAGTCGTCATCTGGCCCACCTGGAGCCTCTCATTACCTTCACTAGGTTATTGTCCCAAGGCTGGTATAGCCATAACTGCCACAAGCAAATCTGCAGCATTCATGAAGCCAATAGTCAATTGCAATTGGCAAAACAGACCATTGCAATTTGGTTAAAAAACTCAGAAAGGTACCAAATGGTGTAATCATGGGCAGCCAACCTCGCTACCCATTGTGTTGCCTCAACTGCTATGATCAGACAACACACCATTGGCCCAAAAAATACATCATTGCTATTGGCAAAAGTCAAGATTCTTAGAACTGTAGTTCTTCTCAGATCGACTAAGACTGTGATGGCATACCCAATCAGTTGAACCTTGCTGAAACACCCCCTATCCTGTATGAATGGTTTCAACCTCAAGAATAAAAAGAAGAGTAAAATCAGCCAAGGCCAATTTAGATGCACTCAGCAATCTCACCTCCAGCCACTGGAAACTTTCTTCACAGGAGGCTGTCCATGCTACCTCCAGCAGTGCTCACCAGCCTTTCCACACCTAAGTCCCAGGCAGATCTGCCACGACCAAATGATGCATTGGAGCCACCAAATTCATGAATCCATCCAAAAAAACATCAATAATAGCTGGAAAACCCAAGAAAAGATCTAAAAGTAGTAGGATAGGTCAGTTTTGATATGGCAGACACCTTGCTAGGATCAGTATAAATGCCATTATGAGAAGTCAGATGTCCCAAATACTGCACCTTCCCATGGAAGAAACAGCATTTATCT
The DNA here is from genome assembly GCA_013621035.1 of Clarias magur. Lineage (NCBI taxonomy): Eukaryota > Metazoa > Chordata > Actinopteri > Siluriformes > Clariidae > Clarias > Clarias magur. The sequence goes on along the minus strand of QNUK01000167.1, from coordinate 1,108,517 downwards.
AACTTTACCTTTAAACCCTTTTGCTGAAGGTGATTCAGATCCAACTCCAAATGATTCATATAATCTACATTGGAAGAAAACATGATAATATCATCTAAATAAAAAATAAAAAAAAGATTGCCCATGTTGTGCCTTGCACATCCTCGCACATCCATTTCACGATCCAAAGGACATACAGTGGAACCTCAGATTGCGAGTAACATGGTTTACGAGTGTTCCGCAAACCGAGCAAAGATTTTTAATAATTTTTTAATCGGAAACCGAGCAAGTATTAGTTTACGAGCGCCGAGTATCATGTATCACTCATGCAACTCTTATTTTGACACAGAGCGTCACTCTCTCACCTTTTCAACCACCCCGCCCCCCACGGCTTCGCAAACACACAGAAACTCTGCTCGTCTCTTACTTGTATAATCAACATCTCCCTCTTTCTTTTCGTCTCTTATGCGTGTGCACGCATAATTTGACACCGATGCACACACACACACACACACACACACACACACACACACACACCCTGACACACGCACAGATGCTCTTTTGCCTTTTCACCCCGTCCCCGGCTTCACAAACACACAGAAACTCTGCTCTGTCATGATTCTTTTCAAAGGTAAGGTGCTGGTTCATTTTTTTTTGTTTTTCTTTTTTTTTCTTTTTTTTTTACTTTCCCTTAGTATGCACTCACGCCAGGTCAGAGAGATTTGCCCTGTTAAAACGGTGTTTCTGTTGTGTGTGTGTGTGTTTGTTGTGAAACTTAAAAAGTGATTCCGTTAATATGCGCTCATGCCAGTTTTCAGAGAGATTTCTTTTTTTGTGTGTGTTTCCATTGTGTGTGTGTGTGTGTTTGTTGTGAAACTTAAAAGCGAGGTGGGGAGAGGGAGGAGGAGTGTTACTGTGTAAAACGAGGTGAGGGAAGGGGCTAATTCCACACACACACACACACACACACACACATACACACACACGCATACACACACACACACACACACACACACACACACACATATACATACACACACACACAAAGCGCGGAAACACTTATCTGTAGGGATTTATTTGTACTTTTTTAAAGGTAAAGTGCAGATTAAGTGAATTTTATAGCTTGTATTAATTATTTTTATGTATTTTTTTTTGGGGCTGTGGAACAAATAATTTGAGTTTTCATTATTTCTTATGGGAAATGATGATTGGAAAAAGAGTGTTTTGGAATTATGCTCGTAATCCAAGGTTCCACTGTACAATTAAATTTAAACAATGTGTATATCCACTAGCCAGGTCTTGCATAGAAAACTACTGTGTTCTAGACAAGGCATATAAAGATTTATATGTACAGCAGAGGAAATGCATCTTTTCAACTGTTGGTGTTAAGCTGTCTATAAGCGACACACAACTACATGTTGTGTGCTACCAGCATTCTTTTCATCAATCAGACAATGGGAGAGGCATAATGGCTATTACTTTCTCAAATATCCAGTCTATCCAGCAGCTTGAACAGTTGGGTCTTTACAGCTTTATAATCAGAAGGAAGAATCCACTCTGGATATCAGCCTGCCTATCAACCAAAAAGGGGATATTGTGAGGAATCAGGTCGGTACAACCAAGATCACCCTCATACACCAAAAACACAGACTCATACTTAAACAATCTTGTTAAACAATGATGACCTTACCTTAGCCTGCTCAGGATCTGGCAGCACTGATAGATCTGTAGTAGAGTCTGTTATTTAACTGAGCTAACCGAAGCAGTCTGAACATTGCTGGTAGCAACCATTTTCTCTAGCCCCTGAGTGAACTAACACTAGCTGGAAGACTCACAAATGCTTCAAATCAGCCAATTGAAGGTAAAGTGTAGCCTAGATAGAACCAACATTAACAACAGGAATATATGTGGGGTCTCTATCTACACTCACTCAGGTGAAACAAGTAAGCTATTGGATAGTGAGAGGCCAAGAGGCTGAATTAGGACCATGCCAGGGGTCTCACAAAGCTGAGAAAAGTAAGTTGCCAACACCAACTTCATGGTGCCTCCTGGTTTATGAATGGGTTACTGAACCCATACTTTAGCAACACTAGTTCTTACCTCGTGGTGATTGAGCTGGCCCTGGTGACAGTGTTGCAAAGCTTGCCCCCATAGAGGTAAAGTATAAACCACTGGTTTAAGAGAGAAGGGTCATGTTAAATAAAAAGCTTATTGCAGCACACCTGAATCACCTTTATCCCTAAGACTCAAGAGACTTCAGGTAAGGGAACCTGACCTGGGAGATCTTTTACAATCAACAAACCATGCTGAGGGCTTACGTTACCAAGTACAACTGTTATATACAGTATTTACATGAAGGTGCAACCACTGGCAATGCTGAAAAAAAAAAAAAAACTTTTTACAATAGAAAGCACAATGGACCCCATATCCAACAAACAATTTACCACTACTCCTCCTACCCTGGCACCTACCTTGTGGCACTGACCCACAAAGGATAACACTGGATTATCTGCCAAAAAGTGTGTGGCACTTCACTTCAAACAGAAAAACGAACGAGGGGCCATGCCATTATCACATTCTCTGGAATAAAAGCCCGGTTTCTGTCATTGCTTACATCACTTCTAGCATCGGCCTGGCCCAACTTGGCGTACAGGTGCCTGTAACATCAAATAGTCAAACTATTAGTATCTGTGAAATCGTGAAATCTTTGTTGGGTTTCAGCTCTGACTCACAGGTGAATCAAATCTTTAACAATTTGAGTTAATTTGATTAACTGATTTACAATTTCTAGCATACACTTTTATATACTATCCGTCTACTGTATAGCACAATTGAGTGTATCTTACCAATCCTGTTTATCCCACGGCCAATGAGGGTTATATAAAACTTGGTACTTATCAATTATGAACAATGTAACGTAAGATCTGGCCAAATGTTTTTTGACTTTAAAATACATGACCAAGAAAACAGTTCTTTATAAAGAAACAAGAATTTGTTGAACTAATCTACAATACATGAAACTACGCTACTTAAACACACACACAAACAGTTCAGAGGGTATGAGTTAATGGAGTTCTTCTAGTACTGTTTACTAGCCCTAAGAAAGTCACAGGAGCAGAGTCTTGGGTTTAATCTTTCGGTTTAGTTTGAATCGCGCACCACTTTTCAGCAAGGTATACAGTCTTGTTTGATTTAATTGCATTACGTGTGAGTTGTTCGTTGCTCGTTGGTTTGCCTTCAGCGAAGGGAATCACGGCATTGCTGATTGATTGGTGCGCTGGGTTGGGAGGATGTCTTTCGGGAAAGCCCTCGGCAAAGTGTTGGTTGCCTGGTTACCGATGACGGCGCTCTGGGACGTCTTCTGCGGGCCTCTTCGTTGCATGGCGATGGCATTCAAGCTGTGTCGTTCGAGCCCGAAGTCTCTTCAAGGAGAGCAGAGTTTTTTGGATAATTACAATTCCTCTGGTTTCTCATTTTACAAATAGTTGACTTTACATTTGATGCTTTCATACTTTTATGTGATATTAAAGTATTTATAAAGTTTTTTTTCATCACTACAACCATCATAGTAAACTGTGCTTATAGCAGCAAACAGAACACAAGGCCAGCATTTAAAAGGGTGTTACAGTATATAACATGTGATTCTTCAAATAATAATAACTGCAATACTGAACTCAGTAGAAAAATTAGCAACACAAACAAAAGTGCTGAACTATAGGTGCTATTGATCCAAACACCAAATTTATTTAGTAACACTAGCTGACGATTGGAAGTGATGAAAGAGTTTTTATATTTTTTTACAGACACAAAAATGTAATTTATTGTTTATTATTGTAAGTTTGGTTTACCCACACTCTCTTTATGTGGTTTTTATGACACTCAATACTGTTTTTTTTTTAACACTTAATTGTCCTCTTTTTATTTTTGTTGAACTTGCTGTGATTCCAATAATGTTTTAGAAACATAAATTGTTTATATGTTATACCAACACTGGAAAGCAGTGATACATTTTAATTTGCAAGAAAAATTTATTCAAATAGCCATGCAGCTCCTCTCCTAAACATTTTAATTAAGGCTGAAGTGGTTAAAAAAAAGAAAGAAACAAACACAAAAAATGTGAAAGTGTGATGAATTATGTGATCAAGCTAAGACATGACATACCAGTTTATAATAACAATAATAATAATAAAAATAATAATAATAATAATACATTGGCACATGGCGATTCCACATCAAAGGCAACCTGATGAACTTCTTCACTTCCAACCAGGAAGCTGATGGGTCAGAATTTGATTTTATTTGAATAAGGAGTTTGGAGTTAAAGAGTTTGGAGGAAAAATGTCAACAAAATGGAAATCTGTCTAAGAAGTCTGTGACACAATCCCGTTTTGAGACCAGGCGAAGTAAACAGGTAAACTTTTGGGAAGGTTGTGTGCAATCAGGGAAGACCTAAAACAGAACTAATGCAGAAATGCCATCCTTCAGATTTTCATTATACAGGTATGTTTTGATGCTCAGTGCCTGTTTATTGTTAGAATTAACAGACGCATGAATGTATTAAATACTTTTGTATTTTTATTTTGTACTTAAGTTTTCCTCTCAGCAATCAGTCCACCATGAAGCTGAATCGGTTTTTCTTCTTGTGTCTCACTGTTTCCTTCATCTCCCCATCTCCCATTTTTTAAAATAATTTGTGCAGTATTCAAGGGTTTGTGGCACGGTGGTGCAGTGGTTGGCACTGTTGCCTTGCACCTCCAGGATCCACATTTAATTACTCAGGTGTGTGTGCATAAATGTTCTTCCCGTCCTTTGGTGGGTTTCCTTCAGGTCCTCCAGTTTCCTCCCACAGTCTAAAGGCATGTAGATTAGGCTAATATGTGTTCCCAAATTGCATGTAGTGTGTGAATGTATGCATGAAGGTGGACCAGAGGTCCTACCACAGTCGTACAGTGGGAATAAATACAGTGGTGATCACCACTTGCCTCCACTGTCCCTAGTTGGACTACAGATTTTCCTAGATCTCACAAAGGTCTGCTCATAGAAGCTCGTAGAGCTTCACCTCCCAAAACCTAGTGGCGGCGGTGTTTCCAGCGTCACCAAAGAGGTTGGAAGGCAAGAGGGGGGGCTTCAAGGAGGAAAACGCAATCCCTGACCTCGATGCCCATGAGGTTACGTCACAGATGTCTCTCCATGGCGACTGTGGCAGCCATAGAACGGCCGATAGCATGGGCCATGTGCTTGGTGGCACAGAGAAATAAATCTGTGGCTCGGCATCGTTGATAGACCCGCCAGTGCTCAGAACTCTCAGCAGGTGAGCCTGGTATGCCTCCAAAACCGCCATGGTGTGCAGGGCAGCACCAGCGCGTCAGGCTTTCCTGAAAAGCGTTGCCCACCAATGAAGATGTTAGTCTACACGGCTTGGTGGGCAGTGTGGGCTTTTTCAGGGAGGGTGAGCTTCCAGGAGAGAGATAGCTCACAAGCGTCTCTTCAATCTGGGGCATCATCATAAAACACGGGATGAATAAGGCTTATTCCATGAAAGAGTTAACTCATCATGGAGGTCACCAAAAAAGGGGAGGAACCCTCGTTGAGGCCCCTCCCCTGGCCACCCGACAGAAACCTTTTTTAAAATTTTATTATTATTATTATTATTTATTTATTTATTTATTCTTTTTTTTTGTGGCGAGAGAGGAAATCTCTTCGGTCCGGAGCGCGCTTGAGAAGCGGACGCTAAAACTTCCTGATCCGGGGAGAGCACGAGAGAAAGGGGGATTCCGTCTCATGCTCGTCTGCCCGATCGGCACGCTATCTCCATAGAAGCAAGGGAGGAAGTCTCTTAGGCCTGCTCACAAGCTGAGAATAAACACAGATCTTCAAATCAAATCAAATTCAAATTCAAATTTTATTTGTCACATACACAGTCATACACAGTACGATATGCAGTGAAATGCTTATACGACCGCTCCGTGACCTTAAATAATTTTTACAAAAGGAACCTATAAAACAGATTCCAACAAAGTTACAAAATATATATATATACATAAAATCTGAAGTATGAAAAAATGTGCTCTTGTCAGAAGTGGGATGTGATGTAATATATTGCGACTATAGTCTGTGAAAACTTGAGGTAGTTTTTTAATGAGATGAGGGGGGTGTGAAAAGAAGTCCTTGAAGTGTGCAAAATGTGCATATGTGCATATATGTGCAATGTGCATTGACATAATTGTCCGTTCTGTTGTGTGCAAGAAAATGCAAAGGTGTTTAGTCCAGTGTGTTGGTTTGATTGAGAGACCGTATCGCCTGCGGGAAGAAGCTCCTTCTCAGTCTCTCTGTATTGGCCTTGAGGGAGCGGAAGCGCTTCCCAGACCGCAGCAGAGAGAACAGTCCATTGCTGGGGTGGCTGAGGTCCTTCATGATCTTCCTGGCCTTGGTCCAGCACCGCTTGCTGTAGACAGAGTGCAGGTCAGGGAGCTCAGTTCGGATGATGCGCTCAGCTGATCGCACCACCCTCTGTAAGGCTCGTCTGTCCTGCATGGTGCTGTTCCCGAACCAGGATGCGATGTTTCCCGTCAGGATGCTCTCTATGGTGCAGGAGTAAAAGTTCCTGAGCACCTTGGAGGGCAGTCTAAAGTCTCTCAGGCGTCTGAGGTGGTAGAGACGCTGTCGGGCCTTTTTCACCACGGTGTTGATGTGACAGGACCATGATAGGTCCTGCGTGATGTGAACACCGAGGTACTTGAAGCAGTCCACTCTCTCCACTGGGCTCTCGTTGATGACGGGGGTCTGGTAGTTCCTCTCCTGCTTAGTGCTGAAGTCCACTATCAGCTCCTTTGTTTTACTGACATTTAGAAGAAGGTTGTTCCTCTGGCACCAGTTCTCCAGATTTCCAATCTCCTTCAAGTAGGCCGTCTCGTCGTTGTCAGAGATCAGGCCCACCACGACGGTGTCGTCAGCAAACTTGATGATGGTGGTGGAGCTGGTAGTGGCCGCACAGTCATGTGTGTACAGAGAGTACAGCAGGGGGCTCAGAACACAGCCCTGTGGGGCTCCAGTGCTGAGAGTGAGAGAGGCTGAGACGTGTCCACCCATCCTTACAGCCTGTGGTCTCCCAGTTAGGAAATTAGAGATCCACTGACATAGAGATGAGCTGAGTCCCAGATGCTCCAGTTTGGTGGTGAGTGTGGAGGGTATTATGGTGTTAAATGCTGAGCTGTAGTCGATGAAAAGCATTTTAACATAATTCCCCCTTCTAGTGTCTAGGTGAGTGAGTGTTGTGTGGAGGAGATGAGAGATGGCATCATCTGTGGAGCGGTTCGGGCGGTATGCAAACTGTAGTGGGTCCAGAGTGTCGGGTAGTGAAGAGATGATGAAGTCTCTGACCAGCCGTTCAAAGCATTTCATCACCACTGAGGTGAGGGCTACAGGTCGATAGTCATTGAGGGAAGCAGGATGTGGTTTCTTCGGAACAGGAACAATGATGGACTCTTTGAAGCATGTGGGGATCACCGACTGAGATAAGGAGAGGTTGAATATCTCTGTGAACACAGGTGCAAGCTGGTCTGCGCAGGCTCTGAGGACTCTACCTGAGATGCCGTCTGGTCCTGCTGCTTTCCTGATGTTCACTCTCCTGAAGGCTCTCCTCACGTCATGCTCGGAGATGATGAACGCGTTTCCGGTGCTGGCAGTGACTTCCTCTCTGCAGCCGTTAGCGCCGCTAGCATTAGCAACGCTAGCGTCTTTAGCTGCAGCCTCGAAGCGAGCATAAAAGGTGTTCAGCTCGTCTGCCAGAGTCATGTCCGCGTTCGTCATACCGGATGTTGGTGCTTTATAGTCCGTTATTGTCCTTAGTCCCTGCCACAGGCTCCTAGAGTCACTCTGTTGGAGTTGTGACTCTAGTTTCCTTCCGTAGCGCTGCTTCGCCTCTTTAACCGCCTTCCGGACGTTATAGGACGCAGCCTTGTACTGGTTCATGTCCCCCGATGCAAGTCCCGCGTTGTAGGCAGCGGCGCGAGATCTCAGAGCGTCGCGGATGGTTTTATCCACCCACGGCTTCTGATTGGGAAACGTTCTGATGGTCGTTTTCTGCACGGTATCATCCGCTAGTTTCCCGACGAATCCCACGACCGCTTCCGTAAACATGCTGACGTCATCGGAGCTGTTCCGGAACATGTCCCAGTCTGCGTCATCGAGTGCGTCCTGAAGCGCGGCCACCGATTGGTCCGTCCAGCGCGCGACCTCCCTCTGAACCGGAAGTTCCTGTTTAAGCCTTTGTTTATATTTTGGCATGAGGAAGATGGCGGCATGGTCGGATTTCCCAAACGGTGGACGAGATTGTGCCTTGTAGCCGTCCTTGACTGTTGTATAACAATGGTCCAGTGTCCTTTCACCCCTGGTTGGGCATGTGATGTGCTGATGAAAGTTCGGCGCTGCGCGTTTGAGGTTGGCACTGTTAAAGTCCCCCGCCACAATGAGCGCAGCGTCCCGGTGCTGTGTCTGGTGCTGTGTGAGTGCCTCATGCAGCTCGCATAAGGCAGTGTCCGTGTCCGCTTGTGGCGGAATATAAACGGCGCTGATTATGACCGATGTAAACTCCCGAGGAAGATAAAAAGGACGACACTTGATGGTCAATAGTTCCAGGTTGGGTGTGCAGGAGCGTGCGAGAGGAACAACGCTCGCGCTGTTGCACCAGCCGCTGTTCACCATTAAACACACGCCGCCTCCCCTTGTCTTCCCCGAGTCCCTTGTCCTGTCCATGCGGTGAACCGAGAAGAACTCGGCCGGCTGGATGGCGTGGTCCGGCACCGCTGGGTTCAGCCATGTCTCGGTGAAGCAGAGAAGATTGCAGTCCCGAATGTCTCTCTGGAACTTTATCCTGGCCCTGAGGTCATCGAGTTTGTTCTCCAGTGACTGGACGTTGGCGAGCAGGATACTAGGCAGAGGAGTGCGGTGTGCACGGGCTCTCAGCCTGTTCCTGACGCCGGCTCGTTTTCCTCGGGGCCGCCGCTTCGCGTCGCGTCCTTTGTTTTCCCTCAGGATCTCACTCGGCCAGCTCGGATCCGGAGTCAAAAACGTCGAATTGTGAGTACATTGTAGACCAATAGAAATAAGAGCATCTCTATCGTACCTAATGCACTCAATTGTGATGAATTGGCCGGATTAAAGTTACTAGAAATTAAATAAAAAGACGAAAACAAAGTAAAGTCGGTCGGAGCAGTCGTGACGGCAGCCGACCTCACCGGCGCCATCTTGGTGACATCATTCAGACATCATGCCTGTGTGTGTGTGTTTGTCTCACCCGGTCGATTGAGTCCGGCCAGTAAGTGTATCAAGGTGCAGCGGTCATAACAAGCAATAGCTCTTCTTCTCCTAATTCAGCTTATAACTTATCTCGGACACGCTTCTTTCTTTTAAACAGTTACACAGTGTTCCCTTTTAATGCACAGGCATCTTCTTATTAGATTGTAATGTCTTATAATATTTTAAGAATTTGAGTGGGCAATTTAAGGTTTAATAATATTGGAAGACAAGTCCAGGTAGATTAGTCAGACTTGAAGTGTTTTACTCTTTCCCAGCCAATCATCTCTCTCAGCCATTGACTAGGAAAGAGTAAAAGACTGACTAATCTACCTGTACGTCAAACATAACATGTCAGTGTGCCAAGCATAACTAAATACAATACATAATGTGTGTATAATTCTGCTATGTGTGTTTTCATACTAATACAGTAGGGTTTACTATATGTCTATGTCATTAGGTGAGGACAATCAGTGTTCAAGTCCAAGTCCAGATCAGACCAGATATCTTATGTATGTGGGTGTATACGGGAATCGGTGGAACTTTCTCGGAGTCCTCACAGCTAGCAGTGAGAGGTGATGGCTGTGAGGTGTAAATGCCTTTTGTATGTTAATGACTAGCAGAAAGAGGTGCTGTCCTCCTTATCATAGCCAGGTGGAGGGATTGGCCATGGTGTGCCTTTGTCTCTTCAGCTTGAGAGTTTGAAGGAGAAGCAAGCTGCACACACTGTTCTTCTCAAAAAGGTTATCCAGCGTCTTGATGCACTTGAGCGCAAGTTTGATGAGAGCAGACTGCAGGAAGAGTCAAGCCATGTGAATAGAAGAGTTAAGAGCGGCATAACGTTGGCATTGCGGTAAGTTGAGCTTTATGTTAGCTGACAATACAGTAGTAAATTATACCTTGCCAAGTTAGCCTAAGCACTTAGCTACACATCTACTTTTTGTTACTTGAATTGTTGTAGGTTTCCAGCTTATTTAACAGTTTGTCACATCCAAATTATACAGTGTTGTTTACAATTGTATGTATTAAAGCGTTTTTAATTCAATGTTACAGGAAGCTGTAAGGAGCCTCCATTATTCAGAAAACAACCCACATAAATACGAACCACAAACTGGGTAAGAATGCTGTTTCTTTACCTGCTATGTATGGGGTTTTACATAATCATTTTAAATGTAATTAATGACACGACTCTCTTTCCACACAGAATAAGTTTCAAGCAGTGATGACATATCTGCTGGAGGAATTAGATGCAGACCCTGAGTGTATTAAGTGTACAAATTCATCTATATATTAAGTTCTGTAAATTTATGAGTGTTTTTAGGGGTTAACGTATGGTGTGTTTTGCAGTTGCTGGAGTCCAGGTGTAGGGTCGTTCACACAGATGCAGAGAGAGAGAACTGTGGCAGACTGCAATGCTGGAGCTGATGTCTGATGAGGAGGATGCCATTGTGTGCCATGCTGTCAGCGTGTAATATCTAATGGGACCGAGCTAGAAGGACATTTATTTTGGACATCTAGCAAGCACTGGTGCATGTTTGTTTTAGTATTGCTTTCAATTTAATTGCACAATCATAAATGTACATTGGTTGATTTTTTTTTGCTTGTTTTATGTTGTTTTTCCCCTTATTCTTACTTTGCTTTGTATATTAATTAGTATTTGGTTTGATTTTAATGAAAAAAAAATATATTCAATAAAATTCTAAAAAAAATGATTTTAAATCAAATAAAAATGTTTAAATAAAATGAGTGACTGGGTAATGTCCCAGTAGATGTCAGGGTTTTGGAAGTGTTTTTAAAAAACAACAATAGGGAAGAGCAGAGTTGTGCAAAGGAGTAAAATGCAAATGGTGCTTGAGGTGTGAAGGTCTTCTGTCAAAATCCTTGAGTGGATTATTTGCCATGGCAACAAATGGCTGTACCATGGAAGGATTCCTCAGCAGGATACATCTGAATTGGTATCAATCCAGAAGTATCCTAGCTTGGTGGAATTTGATGTATATGGTCAATGGTACTTGTAGATACATCCGAAAATCAGTGGTGTATACGGGAGTTTCCTAGTACAGATACACCTCTTTTCATGCAGTGAGTGATGAATGAGTTTTTATATATTTTTTAAAGACACAAAAATGTAATTTATTGTTTATTATTGTTGAGTTTGGTTTAGCCACACTCTTTTCCTGTGATATTTACGACACTAAGTACTGGTCCTAATTGTACTCTTTTTATTTTTGTTGAACTTGCTGTAAGTCCAATAGTGTTTTGGAAACATTATTGCAACAATGGAAGCAGTGATACATTTTAATTTGCCAGAAAAAAAAAAAAATTCAAATAGCCATGCAGCTCCTCTCCTAAACATTTTAATTAAGGCTGAATTGGTTAAAAAAAAGAAAGAAAAAAAACTGAGAGTGTGATGAATTATGTGATCAAGGTAAGACAGATCATGACATACCAGTTTATAATAACAATAATAATAATAAAAATAATAATAATAATAATACATTGGCACATGGCGATTCCACATCAAAGGCAACTTGATGAACTTCTTCAAAGAAGCTGATGGGTCAGAATTTGGTTTTATTTGAATAAGGAGTTTGGAGTTAAAGAGTTTGGAGGAAAAATATCAACAAAATGGAAATATGTCTAAGCAGTCTGTGCGACAATCCCGTTTTGAGACCAGGCGAAGTAAACAGGTAAACTTTTGGGAAGGTTGTGTGCAATCAGGGAAGACCTAAAACAGAACTAATGCAGAAATGCCATCCTTCAGATTTCTATACAGGTATGTTTTGATGCTCAGTGCCTGTTTATTGTCAGAATTAAAGTATGAATGTATTAAATACTTTTGTATTTTTATTTTGTACTTAAGTTTTCCTCTCAGCGATCAGTCCACCATGAAGCTGAATTAGTTTTTCTTCTTGTGTCTCACTGTTTTCTTCATCTCCCCATCTCCCATTTTTAAAAAATATTTTGGCACTGTTGCCTTGCGCCTCCAGGGTCCGCATTTCATTACTCGGGTCTGTGTGCATGCCACTTGTCTCCACTATCCCTAGTTGGACTACAGAGTTTCCTAGATGGTGGATGGAGATGAAGGTTGATGGTTAACAGCTAACAGCTAATTTGATGAACAGGCACCTAGTTCAATGAGACGTAGCTTATAAAACCTGCACATTTTATGTGTTGCAGTCACCCTAAATTCTACTCTGCTCTAACAGTTACTAATTTACAGACAATACATGTATGGTTGTTTTATATAAACGTTCTACCTAAGTTCTTGTGTATTTTTCACTTGCAATTTAGTCTGATGAATAGAAATTGACAAATGATAAAATATTGTATATTCAATTTTTTTTTCCTTTAAATGCATTCAGTTCTGTATTATTTATATCATTGGGAAGTAAAGTCAGTAAAGTCATTTAATTTATGGAGGTTAATGTCTGGTTTGGGGAGTAGACTATAACAGATAGAAGGAGGTGAGCAGCACAGAAATCCTATTTATAGGAGGAAACTGGGTAATGGAAGAAACAATGTTCTATCACTAGTTTTCAAGCATGATGGTACTCACATTGTGGCTAGGCATCAGGGGCAAATATGTAAACACCACCTTTCAGTCACATTAAGTTGAAAAAAGTTCATTCAATGGGAAGCCCAAAGGCCAACGCGTGATGAGAGCAGCTGGGTTTGCTAGCGCTAAATGAGGTTTGAGCAGATTCATCAGACAGGGTCAGAACAAATTACTTATTTGTTGTATGCATAGTCTCAGGCAGGCCAGGATCAGTGGCAGTAGTATGTAGATAAAATGGCCATGTAGGTTATTATTGACACACCACGGAGGACAAAATCAGGGGTTTAAGTATATAAGTAGCAGTTCTTTCACTGCCACGTATATTCAAATTCAAATTCAAAATTTAAATCTTATTTGTCACATACAAAATCATACACAGTACGATATGTAGTGAAATGCTTAGGCAACTGCCCTGGCCTTAGAACAAGGAATGTCACGGTATGGTCCGATGAATCTGGGTGATAGTTTCCTTGACTCAGTCTGCAGGTGTAGGTTTTTTGTTGAGAGCCATACCTTATCACCTACTTGGTACATTCGTCCCGGTGGATGTCGACGGCGATGTTGCAGGGTGTAGCGGCGATTGGCCTTTTGAATGGCGTGGTTTGCTTGTCTCCAAAGCCGTCGACACCGGCGAACCAACTGTTGGGCCGACGGCACTTCCACCTCCGGTTCCTGATGATCGAACATCGGAGGTTGGAAGCCGTAGCATACCTCGAATGGGCTTAGGTTGGTGGCAGAAGATAGGTGGAGGTTGTGTGACAGCTCAGCCCAAATGAGGTAGCGGGCCCAGGAGCACTGGCGATCAGCAATAAAGCATCTCAGGTAGCGCTCCAGTTGTTGGTTGGTTCGCTCCGTCTGACCGTTAGTCTGTGGGTGGTAACCGGAGGACAGACTGCAGGTGGAATTGATCAGACGGCAGAAGGCCTTCCAGAACCGGGACGTGAACTGGGGCCCCCTGTCCGAGACGATGTCCTTTGGGAACCCATGCAGGCGGACTACGTGCTCTAATATCAGCTCAGCGGTCCTTTTAGCTGACGGGAGTCCGGAGAGGGCCACCAGGTGAACAGCTTTGGAGAACCGGTCGACGATGGTGAGGATGGTGTCCTTTCCTTCCGAAACCGGCAGGCCCGTGATGAAGTCAACGGCAATGTGTGTCCAGGGTCGGCGGGGAACCGGGAGTGGTTGAAGTTCCCGGGTGATGGTCTGTTGCTGTCCTTGGACCTGGCACACACTGGGCACGCCTGGACGAACTCATCTACGTCCTTCTTCATACTGGGCCACCAGAAAGCACGTTGTACAAACAGTAGGGTCCGCCGTCTCCCGGGGTGTCCTGAAAGGGGGGAGGAGTGTCCCCACTGAAGCACTTCGGCCCTGATGGCGTTGGGGACGTAGAGTCGGCCAGGCGGCACACCTGCTGGTGCGGTCTCCGTAGCTTGTGCCTGGCGAACCCTCGTCTCCAGGTCCCACCTGAGCGGTGCGAGGATCTTGGTGGCTGGTAGTACAGGCGCGGGGTCCGCCCGGGGGACGTCTTCCTCGTGTTGTCGGGAGAGGGCGTCGGCTTTGGTGTTCTTGGACCCCGGGCGGTATGACAGGTGGAAATTGTAATTTTCAAAGAATAGTGCCCATCGCGCCTGTCTGGGGTTCAGCTGTTTTAACGTGCGGATTGTAATGAGGTTTTGGTGGTCGGTCCAGACGATGAACGGCTCTCTGGCGCCCTGGAGCCAGTGTCGCCATTCCTCCAAGGCCCACTTTATGGCCAGCAGCTCGCGGTCCCCTACTCCGTATCGCTGCTGAGTGGCGTCAAATTTCTTGGAGAAAAAACTGCAGGGATGCAGTTTTTGGTCTGGACCTCGCTGGGAGAGAACAGCCCCGGCGCCCACATCCGAAGCGTCCACCTCCACAACGAATGGTTTATCAGCATCCGGGTGAAGGAGGATGGGAGCAGTGGTGAAGCGGCGACAGAGCTCATGGAAGGCGGAGACAGCAGTTGGGGTGAGATTGAAAGGGTGAGATGATGGGCGGGTCAGAGCGGTTAGTGGCGCTGCAACGGTACTGTAGTCCCGGATAAGCGGCGATAAAAATTGGCAAACCCGAGAAATCTCTGGAGCTGTTTAAGAGTCTTGGGTAGGGGCCAATGACTCACAACTTCCAATTTCTGCGGGTCCATGGCCACACCCTGGGGCGAGATGACAAAACCCAGGAACGTGGTGGAGCGCTCGTGGAAAGCGCACTTCTCCAACTTACAGTACAGCTGGTGGGCGAGCAATCTCTTTAGAACCGCTCTGACATGCTGGATGTGCTCGTTGAGTGTTCGGGAGTAGATGAGGATGTCGTCCAGGTAGACGAACACCCAACGGCCTAACATGTCTCTGAGAACGTCATTTATGAACTGTTGGAAAGCGGCAGGTGCGTTGCAGAGACCAAACGGGATGACCAGACTTTCGTAATGTCCTGTGGGGGTGATGAAGGCCGTCTTCCACTCATCGCCCTCTCTGATGCGCACCAAGTTGTAGGCGCTCCGGAGGTCCAACTTAGTGAAGATGGTGGCACCAGAGAGGGCGTCCAGGGCAGAGTTGGTAAGAGGCAATGGATGTCGGTTCTTTATGGTAATATTGTTGAGCCCCCGATAATCGACACAGGGACGTAGACTACCATCGCGTTTCTTCACGAAAAAGAACCCCGCAGCGGCAGGTGAGGAGGAGGGCCGGATGGTACCATGGCGAAGTCCACTGGAAACATACTCCTCCATCGCCTGCGTCTCGGTGTTGGACAATGAATAGAGATGGCCGCGGGGTGGTGTCGCACCTGGCTGAAGATCGATCGCCAGGTCGTATGAGCGATGAGGTGGTAGATGGGTCGCGCGTCTCTTACAAAAGACTTCAGCCAGGTCCCGGTAGTCTAGCGGGATTTTATCTGTGTCGACATCGGGGGCCTCGGACTCCCTAGAGCACGTCCCAGCCTCGGCCCGTAGGCAAAGCTCAGTGCAGGTCGGCCCCCATTGGAGGATCCGGCTTTGGGTCCAGGATATGAGCGGGTCGTGCTGCAGCAGCCAAGGGTGTCCGAGGATGATAGGTGGTGAGGAGATAGTGGTGGTGTGAAACTGGATCTATTCTTGATGTTGGTTAATGATGAGGGTGATAGGTTGGGTTTGAAAGGATATGGGGCTGGAGGAGAGAGGCCGACCATCGACTGATGTAATGGTTACAGGCTGGGATAACGCCTCAATCTTTATCCCCAATTTTTTGGCATAGGAAGAGTCAATGAAGTTACCTGCTGCCCCGGAGTCGACGAACGCGGTACTTCCGACCCGTTTGTGGCCAAACTGGAGATATACTTTAACCGTGAGGCGGGAATCATTGGTCATGGTGGTGGAGAGGGACATGGGACCCGGTGAGTTCCTCCCATTTCTCACCGGGGCTGCGCGTTTCCCGGCCGCAGAGGACAGATGGCCCGATGATGTGCAGAAGATCCACAATACGCGCAGAGCCCCTCTCTGAATCGGCGTTCCCGTTCTGCAGCGGTCAAGGAGGCGCGCCCTAATTGCATGGGTTCCCCGACTCCTGTGTCAACCACGGCGGGAGGTGGAGTACCGACGGTCCTGGTGGGTGCTGCAGTGAATGGGCGTGAACTTCTGGAACTGGTGAGCGGGAGAGGAAGGGCGTGGTGTGTGGTAGTGCAGTCATGGTGGGTGGCAGGGTTCGAGGAGCTGGCTTGGGGCGAACGAGCAGCCGTTGGTCGATCCGGAGGGCGAGTTGAATTAAACCCTCCAAGGTAGCTGGAAGCTCTCGTCCGGCGAGCTCGTCTTTTATCCGCGCAGCCAGTCCCTCGTAGTAGGCCGTCCGGAGTGCGGAGTCTCCCCAGTCGGTCTGTACGGCGAGAGTACGAAACTCCGCGGTGTAACGGCTCACGGACGACCCTCCCTGCTTTAGATGATACAACTTGGAGTCGGTCTCCACCTCAGCAGCTGGATGTTCAAGGGTGAGCTTGAGCTGGCGGGTGAACTCGGTGTAGGAGTAGGCGACATCTGAATCTGAACGAAGAACCGCCGTGGCCCACTCAGCTGCCTGCCCGGATAGCAACGAAACGAGAAGAGCAATGCGCGGTCGGTCTGTGGAGTATCTGGTGGAATTAAACTCAAACACAAGATCCAATGCAGTTAGAAAAACACTGCACTTCCCATCCGTGCCATTCCATTTATCCGGTAAAGATAAGAAAACATCAGAAGGTGGAGAGGGAGTTGGCGGCGCAGCAGCCGCTGCGATGGGCGTGGCCACAGCCGGCTGAGCGGCCGCCCCGCGGAGGACCGCATTCTCCTGTCGCAGCTCCGCCACCTCGCGGCGCAAGGCCGCGACGTCCTGGAGCTCCGTGCGGAGCGATGCGACCTCACCACGGAGCTGATCGATCAGCTTAGCATGCCGGTCAACCACATCGCAGAGGTGAGCAAACTCCGCTGGGTTTACTGCCGGTGGCTCAGTCATTCTGTCGCGGACTAACCGGAGATGAAGCAGAAGACTTAGCAGTTAGCCCTGTAGCGTGGATGGTAAACCCAAACGCGGTAAGTAGCGCGAGCAGGCAGGATAACCACGCTAGTTATTCTTAGAACTCTCGAAGCGAGAGCAAGAGTTTACACAAATAAACCCGCGTTCTAAATACACACACCCAATCAGAAGCGATAACCCAAGAAAGTGAATTACTCACGTTTGGACGGGCGAGGCGTCGGCGATAGCACGGGCATAACTCAATGACTGAGCGATGTGATGCGTCATCTTGTTTCCTTTTATGCTTCCTGAAACCCGACCGTATTACTTCCGGGTCCTAGTGCCGGTCGTGTTATGAGTGTGCATGACAAGGAAGAAACAAACAAACAAAAAAGTTACTTATCTAACAAGGAATAAGAAAGAATATCTATAAAGGAAATAAATATTTGAACAAAAGTAAATTTGAGAAAAATATATATAAGTAAAATTTGACTAAGAGAATAAAATAAAATATAGATTGTATGTATGGTACAAATATACATTAAAGGAAGATATAAGGAAATTATAAGAAAGTGAGAAGAACTGTACAAATAGAAAATATTGGAATGAAAATTTGTAACTGTACAAATAGAAAATATTGGAATGGAGTGAACATAAGGAACGGAATGTCCAGGGGTGTGCAAATATGCAGTAAAGTGACATGTTAAAGTGGCTTGTGTGCATATTTAAAGTGTCTTATGTGCATAATTTCCATGAGTGAGCAGGTGCTCAGTGAGGACTAGTGAGCGAATGCCCTGAATGAGTGAGTGCAGAAGCATGTGTGGATGTGCAAAATGGATCAGTACTGTGTGGTGTACTGATAGACCGTATCGCCTGCGGGAAGAAGCTCCTCCTCAGTCTCTCTGTGTTGGCCTTCAGGGAGCGGAAGCGCTTTCCTGACCTCAACAGAGAGAACAGTCCATTGCTGGGGTGGCTGAGGTCCTTCACGATCTTCCTGGCCTTGGTCCAGCACCGCTTGCTGTAGATCGAGTGCAGGTCAGGGAGCTCGGTGTGGATGATGCGCTCAGCTGATCGCACCACACTCTGAAGAGTTTGCCTGTTCTGCATGGTGCTGTTCCCGAACCAGGTCGCGATGTTTCCCGTCAGGATGCTCTCTATGGTGCAAGAGTAGAAGTTCCTAAGCACCTTGGAGGGCAGTCTAAAGTCTCTCAGGCATCTGAGGTGGTAGAGATGCTGTCGGGCCTTCTTCACCATGGTGTTGATGTGACAGGACCAAGACAGGTTCTGCGTGATGTGTACACCGAGGTAACGGAAGCTGTCCACTCTCTCCACTGGGCTCTTGTTGATGACAGGGGTCTGGTAGTTCCTCTTCTGCTTTGTGCTGAAGTCCACTATCAACTCCTTTGTCTTGCTGACGTTGAGAAAGAGATTGTTCGTCTGACACCAGTTCTCCAGATTTCCAATCTCCTTCAGGTAGGCCGTCTCATCGTTGTCAGTGATCAGGCCGACCACGACGGTGTCATCAGCAAACTTGATGATAGTGGTGGAGTTGGTAGTGGCTACGCAGTCGTGTGTGTACAAAGAGTAAAGTAGAGGGCTCAGAACACAACCCTGTGGGGCTCCAGTGCTGAGAGTGATGGAGGCTGAGACATGTCCGCCCATCCTTACTGCCTGTGGTCTCCCAGTTAGGAAATTGATCCACTGACACAAAGATGAACTGAGTCCCAGGTGCTCCAGCTTGGTGGGTAGTGTAGAGTGAATTATGGTGTTAAATGCTGAGCTGTAGTCGATGAAAAGCATTTTCACATAATTCCCCCATCTAGTGTCCAGATGAGTGAGAGCAGTATGGAGTAGATGAGCGATGGCGTCATCTGTAGAGCGGTTTGAACGGTAGGTAAACTGTAGTGGGTCCAGTGTGTCTGGTAGTGAAGAGATGATGTAGTCTCTGACCAGCCGTTCAAAGCACTTCATCACCACTGAGGTGAGGGCTACAGGTTGATAGTCATTGAGGGAAGCAGGATGTGGTTTCTTCGGAACAGGAACAATGATGGACTCTTTGAAGCATGTGGGGATCACCGACTGAGATAAGGAGATGTT
Source organism: Clarias magur (assembly GCA_013621035.1). Classification (NCBI taxonomy): domain Eukaryota; kingdom Metazoa; phylum Chordata; class Actinopteri; order Siluriformes; family Clariidae; genus Clarias; species Clarias magur. Next base: position 1,089,110 of record QNUK01000167.1, on the reverse strand, counting down.
GAATATCTCTGTGAACACAGGTGCAAGCTGGTCTGCGCAGGCTCTGAGGACTTGACCTGAGATGCCGTATGGTCCTGCTGCTTTCCTAGTGTTCACTCTCTTGAAAGCTCTCCTCACGTCATGCTCGAAGATGATGAACGCGTTTCCGGTGCTGGCAGTGAGTTCTTGTCTGCAGCCATTAGCACCGCTAGCATTAGCAACGCTAGTGTCTTTAGCTGCAGCCTCGAAGCAAGCATAAAAGGTGTTCAGCTCGTCTGCCAGGGTCATGTCTGCGTTCGTCATACCGGATGTTGGAGCTTTATGGTCCGTTATCGTTCTTAGTCCCTGCCACAGGCTCCTAGAGTCACTCTGTTGAAGTTGTGACTCTAGTTTCCTTCTGTAGCGCTGCTTCGCCTCCTTCACCACCTTCCGGACGTTATAAGATGCAGCCTTGTATGGGTCCATGTCCCCCGACGCAAGTCCCGCATTGTAGGCAGCGGTGCAAGATCTCAGAGTGTCGCGGATGGTTTTATCCACCCACGGTTTCGGATTAGGAAACGTTCTGATGGTCGTTTTCTGCATGGTATCATCCGCTAGTTTCCCGATGAAACCCACAACCGCTTCCGTAAACATGCTGACGTCATCGGAGCTGTTTCGGAACATGTCCCATCTGCGTCACCGAGTGCGTCTTGAAGCGTGGCCACCGATTGGTCCATCCAGTGCGCGACCTCCCTCTGAACCGGAAGTTCCTGTTTAAGCCTTTGTTTATATTTTGGCATGAGGAAGATGGCGGCGTGGTCAGATTTCCCAAACCGTGGACGAGATTGTGCCTTGTAGCAATCCTTAACTGATGTGTAACAGTGGTCCAGTGTCCTTTCGCCCCTGGTTGGGCAGGTGATGTTTGGCGCAGCGCGTTTGAGGTTGGCACGGTTAAAGTCCCCCGCCACAATAAGCGCAGCACCTTTTGAGTCTGGTGTTGTGTGAGAGCCTCATGCAGCTCGCATAAGGCAGTGTCCGTGTCCGCTTGTGGCGGAACATAAACGGCTGATTATGACCGATGTAAACTCCCGAGGAAGATAAAAAGGACAACATTTGATAGTCAATAGGTCCAGGTTGGGTGTGCAGGAGCGTGCGAGAGGAACAACGCTCGCACTCTTGCACCAGCTACTGTTCACCATTAAACACACGCCTTATGCCTCCCCTTGTCTTCCCCGAGTCCCATGTCCTGTCCATGTGGTGAACCGAGAAGAACTCGGCTGGCTGAATGGCGTGGTCCGGCACTGCTGGGTTCAGCCATGTCTTGGTGAAGCAGAGAAGATTGCAGTCCCGAATGTCTCTCTGGAACTTTATCCTGGCCCTGAGGTCATCATGCTTGTTCTCCAGTGACTGGACGTTGGCAAGCAGGATGCTAGGCAGAGGTGTTCGGTGTGCAAGGGCTCTCAGCCTGTTCCTGACGCCGGCTCGTTTCCCTCTGGGCTGCCGCTTCGCGTCGCGTCCTTTGCTCTCCCTCAGGATCTCACTCGGCCAGCTCGGATCCGGAGTCAAAAACGTCGAATTGTGAGTATATTGTAAACCAATAGAAATAAGAGTATCTCTATCGTACCTAATGCACTCAATGGTGGTGAATTAGCCGGATTAAAGTTATTGAAAGTTAACTTAAAAAGCGAAAACAAGGTAAAATAGGTCGGAGCAGTCGTGACGGCAGCCGACCTCACCGGCGCCATCTTGGTTGATGTTAACATAACATAAGGTAAATGTTAAACATAAGGTAGATGTTTAATGTAAATCATTGACATGATTTAGTTTCCTAAAAGAGAAGACTTTTAGCAAAGGCGTCTCTGCTTTGTAACACTCAAAGGTAACACTGTAACTGTGAGGTTTAAAAGAAAGAAGCATGTCCGAGATAAGTTATAAGCTGAATTAGGAGAAGAAGAGTTATTGCTTGTTTTGACCGCTGCACCTTGATACACTTACTGGACAGACCCGATCAATCGGGAAAGACATACACACACACAGGCATGATGTCAGAAGATCTTTGTTTATGCCAGTGCGGCTGCCATTTGGACCCCGAGGTCACCCCTCCCTCTCCTGCCAGGAACGTGTGTCAAGATTTCACAGTAAACACGCCCATTCAATCTCTACTTATTCATTTACCTGGTGACACCACTAGATGGCGCTTTGTTCTCAAGAACACATTAACACAAGCCAACAATTTAGCTGCGCTGAGTTGCGACCACGTGATTTTAACAAATATGAACACGAAGTGCTTCAGCCTTTTTATAAAAATAATAATCATGTTTTTTTGCAGTTTGTGTCCAGCACTGAAGCTGTTCATCGGTGTGCGTGAACCCGCGGCTCGTACTTTTACAGACATACTCCCCCAGAAAGTCATCGCCTCTTGCAATAATGCAGATCAAACATACTACACCTGTACATTAATAAAAAGAATATTTAAGCATATATGCAAAATGTATTTCACTTAAACATTACAGATTAAAACAAGGTAAGTAGACATGCTGAACTTCAGTTCATTATGATGCGGACAAAAGGTCCAGGAAGGAAACGGGTTTCGTTATTTTACAAAATCTGCATCTATTCAGTAAATTGAGTGAATTACACTCAAAGTATCAAATCCAACTTTGAAGTCTGATTTAATTGATACCATTAAACATTTTGTTTGTTTCTATTTATGTTTATGTTTATGTTTTGCAGGAGAAATACATTTTAGGCAGAGACGTCTGCTCGGTCTTGTTAATTCGTTTTAAACTCCTCAATTCTGCCAATTCCCCCATCAGCGAAACCGGTTTGATAACTTCACACCTATCATGAATGAAAGGTGAGAAGAGGGATTACAGTAACTGGGTGTCTGCGGGTGTCCACCTCGGAGCACGCTGTCACGTTGTATTGAGCGAGTAGACTAAAACAAAATCAAAATCATGTTTATATTTCATGTAGAGTCTGAGAATTTATTTACCATAAGCTTTGTTGTATTGTTTTTAATCACTCTGTACACAACCTATGATTTCACCCATGCTATTTTATAAATTGGAATATTTTTTATGTTACACTCTAAAAACTGCTGGGTTAAATGTTAAAGTGCTGGGTAATTTTATCTATTTATTGAATGTAGAAAGCGCAGTCAAAGAAGTATCATCATTGCAGGAGAGAAGAAAATGAAAAATAAATACATATCAGTATTTAAATACGTTCATGAGCTCTGTCGCTTGCTGTCAATGGCATAAGAGAGATAACACATTTTCGGCTTCAGTTTCAATTTTCACACCTGCCGCGGAAGCGCGCGAGATCCCTTTTCTCGATACATGCGTTCTTAATGGCCAGATCTGTAAGGTGAGAAAGCTCAATGGAGAATGTACTCACTCCGCCCACTACTGACTGTTACTGCTAAATGCTGTGTTTGAAGGTTTTTTTCGACCTGCGCAAATGTGTTTGTGTTAAAGCCAGCTCAGGCAAACCTGACGAATGCAGGAGCACACACCTGTCACTTTGAAACATTTAAAATAAATTCGCCATAGACAGTGTTTATTTTGCTGAACATTACAAAATCTTTAATAAGCAATATTTACAATAGAACAAACCAGGAAATCTTGTTTCTGAGAACACTCCAAGAAAAATGAGCCTTGGGTGCACCGGCTTTTAATGAAAAACAACTGAACATTACGTTATTGGACTTAAATCTGTACAGCACGCCGACGGTGGGTCAGCGCCTGTGCCTAGTAACCCACAGCACCCGTGCACGGAGTTTGATAAATGTACGAAGCTTTTTAATTAAAAACTCAGCGGATGTTTCTTTAAACATGGCATGACAAAAGTTATATAAAATTCCACCGGAAAACAAAACACAACAAGCAACAAGCAAATAGCCTTGTTTGATGGAAGCAATTTGTTAAACCAGAAAATTCAAATGTGTTTCAAATCGTCTGTTTGCTTCCGCGTCTCTCTATGACTTACATGTAGGTGACTGGTTCTTTTAATGAAAGGGATGTACGTGACACAGAGCACATGGCCAAAAACTTATTTCGCTGATGATAAGCCGAGATCTTCAGACATCTTGTGTGCATGTGTATTTGTCCATATCTTAGCTGATTCAGGGCCCAGCTGGTAATCGAAGGACACAATTCTTCTTCTTTTAATTCACCCGAAAACTAAGAAAAAATTAATTCAGAAAAATACTGAAAACTATGATTCAAACCCCATTATGTTTTGTATAGGACACACACACACACACACACACACACACACACACACAGTGAAACCTTTTTGCCTTAAGAATTTAATCTCTGCCAAGACCTTGCATCAGTATTTGAATGTCTGGGAGCCAGTATCAGGTTTTACAAATTTTTGTAGGTTTTTTTGCATTTTGTAAAGATTTAGTGAAGACATAGCACAATGGGTTAGCATGGATTGTAGCAAGAAGAAATCGGATCCACATTCATCATTTAATCATCACTAAAACCAGCCAGTACCAAGAGGAATCATAAATTAAGTTGAGGTGAGATCCAGCATATTGGGAGTGTTAGGACTTACAGCATGCTGTTTGGTGACAATTATTCGAAGAATATCATGGACACTGTCGTTGGCGAATATCCTTTTCATTTGGATTATCACCCTCCGGTCTGCTTCAGCACTTTGCTCCAACTCCTAAATTGTGCTCCCAGATTATTTCCAGCACTTCCAGTCAGGCTGATTCAGCTCTCCCACTACACACGCCATTCATAAATAATCTGGACTTTGGACAATTATTCCACTTACTCACACACCATCTGGTTGTATATATTTTGTAAATATTATTATTTTTGTTTGTTTGTTTTGGCGCACCTCTTTTGTTTATTAATTGTTTCATACACTTTTTGGTTGTTGTTTAAAATCGTTGTCTGCGTCTTTCCTTGTGCTGAGTGGCTAGCGCTTCACAAGAGCCTAGATTAAACATCCCTTTTGTAACCAGGTTATTAATTCATCCAACCATTCCAAGGTTTAATGTCTATTTATTGGATATTAATGTACAGTCGTGGACAAAAGTTTTGACAATTACATAAATATTGGAAATTGGAAAAGTTGCTGCTTAATTTTTATAATAGCAATTTGCATCTACTCCAGAATGTTATGAAGAGTGATCAGATGAATTGCCTAGTCCTTCTTTGCCATGAAAATTATCATTAAAGGAGCTGCTGAGATCATTTCAGTAATCGTCTTGTTAACTCAGGTGAGAATGTTGACGAGCACAAGGCTGGAGATCATTATGTCAGGCTGATTGGGTTAGAATGGCAGACTTGACATGTTAAAAGGAGGGTGATGCTTGAAATCATTTTTCTTTCATTGTTAACCATGGTGACCTGCAAAGAAATGCGTGCAGCCATCATTGCGTTGCATAAAAATGGCTTCACATGGGGTCATTGTTTGCAAGTGCGCGCAAAACTATGCCCTCATGATTCTGAAATATGCCACATATATTTCCACATATAAATTTGTATTCAGACTTTATGATAAGATTAACAAAAAATATCAAACCAAAGACATTTTAGATTTAAACATTTTATTGTGCAAAACACATTAACATGTAATGTATATTTTAATCAAGTTTAATCATGACTGTTTTCCTTGAAATATTACCCTACAGATAAATAAGCTCTTCCGCCCTTCTTCCTCTCTTCGTTTTGTATTGCACAGCTGTACCTGAGCCTCACAACAAGCTTAAAAATAACCTTGAAACCTGAGCCGTCAGCATAGTTTCCTACTATCACTAGGTTTAAATTTAGTACCTTTGTGTTGAATGAATCTGATGAAACATCTGACTACACTTTGTAAGTTTAGAGACTGCTGTGTCTTTGTTGTCACAGAGACATGGCTCACAGACAGAGTCCTGAATACCACCATTCAGCTAGAGGGGCTACCCTTTGCGCTGACAGAAATGCAGCTCTGTGTGGTAAGACTCGCAGCGATGGCTTGTGTGTTTACATCAACATGGAATGATGTAAGAAGTCTGTGCTAGATTTTAGCTATTGCTCATTGCTGGTGGAGTTTGTTAGATGTAGACCTACCACAAGAATTCACCAACATTTCACTCTCAGAGAGTACATTCCACCTAGTGATAACTATTATTCAAACCCTTCAAATTCAAAAATTGTTTGCTAAAATTGAGCAGTGTGTGCAGGACATAAGAGATTGGATGTTAATTAATTTTCTTCTGCTTAATCCTGATAAGACAGAAGTTCTGGTCATAGGACCACAAGTAGCTACAAGAAGTAAGCTTTCTGATCACACTGTAACTTTAGATGGCCTTTCTGTTCTATCAAATGCAACAGTAATCCACCATGCTCCTTAAGATCAGAAAACTCTGGACTACTGGTAGTTCCCAGAATATCAAAATCTACTAAAGGAGGTTGGGCTTTTTCATATTTGGCTCTTTTTTAGCTCTAAACTTTGGAATAGCCTTCCTGACAGTGTTCGGGGCTCAGACACAGTTTCCCAATTTCAAAGTAGACTCAAGACGCATCTCTTTAATCTGGCATACACATAATTAATTTCTTTACCTGATACTCCAGTACATCTATCCTGAATGGCAACCACGCTAATTCTTTTCACCTGCTCTTTATTTTTCCACCCATCCCGAGGCATCTGGAGATTGTGCCAGCTTCAGTAGACAGAGGCCGACCCTGCTTTGACCCAGAGGCATCCAGAGAAGGACCAGCTCCAGCTACATTCTGCTTCATGTTGGTTTGGAGCTACACATGCTGCTCCTGAGCTCCCAGTGATCCAGACCCCCATCTGCCCTCTCCACATGCTGACTCATCCCTGAGCTGAACTGGACTTTGTGTTAATTTAAATTAACTTCTGTTATATCGAACTTTCAGCTGCATAACACACATGATGTTATACAATTTCTGTTATCTGTTATCACCCAGATGAGGATGGGTTCCCTGTTGAGTCTGCTTCCTCTCAAGGTTTCTTCCTATTGCCATCTCAGGGAGTTTTTCCTTGCCACTGTCGCCATCACCCTTGGCTTGCTCATCAGGGACAATCTGATTATCTAGTCACATTTTTCCTTACACATATATACATTTCCATAAGTCTTCTTTTCATTTTCTTTTCATTTCTGTGAAGCTGCTTTGAGACAATGACTATTGTTAAATAGTCTATAGAAATAAAACTGAATTGAATTGAAAAGTAAAAGACCTTGGTCTGATTATAGATTCCAGCCTTTCGTTTGAAGCACATGTAGATAATATTACCAGGATAGCTTTCTTTCACCTTAGAAATATTGCCAAGATAAGAAACATATGGTCACTAAATGATGCAGAAAAACTAGTTCATGCCTTTATCACCTCTAGGTTGGACTATTGTAACGCCTTACTGTCTGGCTGTTCAACTAGGTATATAAAGAAGCTTCAGTTAGTACAGAATGCAGCAGCGAGAGTCCTCACTAAAACCAGAAGATACGAGCACATCACCCCTATCTTATCTTCACTGCATTGGCTCCCTGTGAAATTCCACATAGATTTTAAGATACTACTTTTGACATTTAAAGCACTAAATGGTCTCGTGCCACAGTATCTGAGTGGACTGTTAGTGTCTTACGATCCGCCACGCCTACTTCGATCAAAGAATGCAGGCTGCCTGTCAGTACCACGTATTATTAAAACTACAGCAGGGGGCAGAGCTTTTTCTTACAAAGCCCCAAAGTTATGGAATAGTCTTCCTATTAATGTTCGGGACTCAGACACAGTCTCAGTGTTTAAGTCTAGGCTAAAAACTTATTTATTTAGCCAAGCATTTTTGTAAATAGATTAACCTTAGGTAAAGGAGCAGATCTGGGGGACTCATGGACGTAGAGTATTCTGGTGAACTGGTATGTTTAGATGCTGTCCTCCCCACTCTCATTGATCACTCAGGTTTGTTGACGATGAGGTGATTGGTTGCTTTACATCTCAGGGAGCCCTCATGTCTGTGTTTCCTTCTGGGTCTCCCTTTTAGTTATGCTGTTATACACACGTGGACAAAATTGTTGGTACCCTTCGGTCAATGAAAGAAAAACTCATAATGGTCACAGAAATAACTTTAATCTGACAAAAGTAATAATAAATAAGAATTCTATGAATGTTAACCAATGAAAGTCAGACATTGCTTTTCAACCATGCTTCAATGGAATTATAAAAAAAATGAACATGGAACAGGCCTGGACAAAAATGATGGTACCCCTAACTTAATAGTTTGTTGCACAACCTTTTGAGGCAATCACTGCAATCAAACGATTCCTGTAACTGTCAATGAGACTTCTGCACCTCTCTGCCTGTATTTTGGCCCACTCCTCATGAGCAAGCTGCTCCAGTTGTTTCTGGTTTGAAGGGTGCCTTTTCCAGACAGCATGTTTCAGCTCCTTCCAAAGATGCTCAATAGGATTGAGGTCAGGGCTCATAGAAGGCCACTTTAGAATAGTCCAATGTTTTCCTCTTAGCCATTCTTGGGTGTTTTTACCTGTGTTTTGGGTCATTGTCCTGTTGCAAGACCCATGACCTGCGACTGAGACCCAGCTTTCTGACACTGGCCTGCACATTTCTCTCTAGAATCCCTTGATAGTCTTGAGATTTCATTGTACCCTGCACAGATTCAAGACACCCTGTGCCAGATGCAGCAAAGCAGCCCCAGAACATAACAGAGCCTCCTCCATGTTTCACAGTAGGGACAGTGTTCTTTTCTTAATATGCTTCATTTTTCCGTCAGTGAACATTGAGCTGATGTGCCTTGGCAAAAAGTTCCATTTTAGTCTCATCTGTCCATAGCAGAAGCTTTGTGGCTTGTCAACGTGTAGTTTGGCATATTCCAGTCTGGCTTTTTTATGATTTGTTTTCAACAATGGTGTCCTCCTTGGTCATCTCCCATGTAGTCCACTTTGGCTCAAACAACGACGGATGGTGCGATCTGGCACTGATGTTCCTTGAGCATGAAGTTCACCTTGGATCTCTTTAGAAGTCTTTCTGGGCTCTTTTGTTACCATTTGGATTATCCGTCTCTTTGATTTGTCATGAATTTTCCTCCTGTGTCCACGTCCAGGGAGGTTGGCTACAGTCCCATCGATCTTAAATTTCTGAATAATATGTGCAACAGTAGTCACAGGAACATCTAGCTGCTTGGAAATGGTCTTGTAGCCTTTACCTTTAACATGCTTGTCTATAATTTTCTTTCGAATCTCCAACTCTCTTTCGAGACAACTCTTTCCTTCACTTCCTCTGGTCCATGTTGAATGTGGTACATACCATGTCACCAAACAACACAGTGACTACCTGGAGCCCTATATATAGGCCCACTGACTGATTACAAGATTGTAGACACCTGTGATGCTAATTAGTGGACACACCTTAAATTAACATGTCCCTTTGGTCACATTATTTTCAGTATTTTCTAGGGGTACCATCATTTTTGTCCAGGCCTGTTCCATGAGTTTATTTTTGTAAATAATTCTGTTGAAGCATGGTTGAAAAGCAATGTCTGACTTTCATTGGTTAACATTCATAGAATTTTTAAATTTTTTTACTTTTGTCAGATTAAAGTTATTTATGTGTCCATTGTGAGTTTTTCTTTCATTGACCGAAGGGTACCAACAATTTTGTCCACATGTGTAGTTAGTTCTGCTGGAGTCCCGGCTTGCACTTTGCACTAATATACATTCACCTTATACATGTTGACTGTGACCATACCTAACTGCCATCTCACCTTATTTCCTGTTCTCTTTCAAAAGCTACACTCAATGCTGCGTGAAAACGCTATGGGAACATCTCTTTGTTGCTCGGTTGTGAAGCCTGTGCATGTCAAACCCACCTTCAGCTTATAACCTGTGCCAGGCATGACGTCACCGAATAAGGTGCACCTGCAGGTTATAAATAGGAGTGAACCGGAAACATCCTCAGATCTTTTTGTCTTCAGGACCGCTTTGTGTTTGCGTGTGCATGTACAAGTCGTAACGAAAGCGAAATAAAAATAACAGCTTTAACGCACCGATATGGCGAGGTTGCTTAAGAGATGCGTGCCTCCGTGCGATAGATCTCTTTCGGAGGGCGATCTTCACGAATTTTGTCTTGAGTGCTTGGGGGAAGAACACGCTCGCCTCGGGCTTCAGGGAGAATGTGAGTACTGTGATCTTCTCCCTATTAAGGTGCTTCGTGCGCACCTTTTTTAAAGAGAAACCGCGAGCCGCGGCACATTCCTGGGGCTCGCATGCTGATTTGGCAGATGCGCAAGAGATGGAATTTCTGATTTCTCTCTCGCTCTCTCCGGATCAGGAAGTCTTAGTTTGCGCTTCGCAAGTGCGCTCCGGCGCTTCTTGTGAAGGAGCGGAAGAATCTTCCTCTCTTGCTTCCATGGAAGTAGGCTCCTCACAACGCTCCTCCAGTGCTCACAGAGCTTATGAGGAATTATTGAGGTTGTAACGCGTGCGGTAGAGCATTCAAGACTAGACGACAGGTTTCTGTCAGGTGACCAGGGGGAGGAGCCTCAACGCCTCTCTGTCCCCTTCTTTGGTGACCTCCATGATGAGTTAACCCTTTCATGGAGCAGACTATATTCATCGCGTGTTTTTGTACCATCGACTTCGATTTATTCGAATATCGTTGATGCGAAAGCACGCGGTTATATGATGATGCCCCAGATAGAAGAGACGCTTGCGGGCTATCTCTCTCCTGGGACATCATCTTCCCTGAAAAAGCCTACTCTCCCCTCCAAGCCATGCAGACTGACATCTGCTTTGGTGGGTAAAGCTTTTCAGGCAGCAGGACAGGCTGGCGCTTCACTGCACACCATGGCGGTTATGCAGGCTTACAGTGCTGACCTGCTGAAGAACCTGAGCACCAGCGGGGTGATTGATGACAAGGCGTTTGCAGAGCTGCGCCGAGCCACATACCTGTCTCTCCGTGCAACCAAGCAGACGGCCCGTGCTGTGGGCCGTTCCATGGCTGCCATGGTATCCACGGAGAGGCATCTGTGGCTGAACCTCTCGGGCATCAAGGATAAGGATCGTGCTGTCCTCCTTGATGCCCCCGTCTCACCTTCCGGCCTCTTTGGTGACGCCGTTAATTCCGTCGCCACTAGGTTTCGGGAGGCGAAGCTATATGAACAGGCTTTTGGGAGGTTCCTTCCCCGCCGTGCTCAAGAACCGGGACCGTCGGCCACCCGGCCCCGGCCAGGTCTGGCCCCTATCAGGCGTGAGGTCCAGAAGGAGAGCGTGACCAGCCGCACACCACCTCGTAAGGACTGGGGTGGGGCTCGCCACCCTTCTCAGAAATCTGCCTCAAAAAGACTAGATCTGAGGAGCTTCCTCTCTTCCAAGAAGAAGCCCTGAGATTCGTGCGCCTGGGGCCATGGGGGTGTTCCCCTCCCCAGGGAGGGGCGCCTCTATTTTCATCACAAAACAGGGCCTCCTCCCTGGCACTCCCTGGAGGCCGGTGTTCAATCCCCGCCACCACTGGTGCCAGTCTCCAACGAAGAGTTGGGTGTTCGGGTATCTCCTGCCATACTTTAGGATACTCGACACCTAACACCCCCCCCATCCAGCCGAAGTGTCAAAGCTTGTGCCCCTTTCGGAGAAGCTGGCAGCATGGAAACTACTGCCAGGCATATCTCCTTGGGTACAAAAGACTGTAGGCAGAGGCTACAGGATTCAGTTTGCACATTGTCCTCCGCGTTTCAACGGCATGGTCTCCACTTCCATGAAACCGGACCGTGCACATCTGCTGGCCCAGGAGTTAAAGACTCTGCTAGGCAAAGGGGCCATAGAACATGTTCCCCTTCCAGACAGAGAGTCGGGCTTCTACAGTCAGTACTTTTTGGTGCCCAAGGGGGGGGGGGGTTGCGTCTGATCTTGGATCTTCGCGGCTTGAACCACTATCTCAGGAAATCCAGATTCAAAATGTTGACTGTCAAAATGATTGTTTCTCAAATTCAACTAGAGGATTGGTTTGTGACAATCGATCTCAAGGACGCATATTTCCATATAGAAATATTGCCACAGCACAGGAAGTTCCTGAGGTTCGCCTTTGGGGGCGAAGCTTACCAGTATTGGGTCCTTCCATTTGGCCTAGCTCTGTCACCCCGCACATATACAAAATGCATGGATGCAGCTCTGGCTCCTTTACGACTCCAGGGCATCCGTATTTTGAATTACATAGACGACTGGCTGATTCTGGCCCAGTCTCAGGAGCTAGCGCTTCGACATTGGGATGTCGTCCTAGCCCATCTTCATTCTTTAGGATTGAGACTCAACGCCACAAAAAGCGTTCTCCTTCCTGTCCAGAGGACAACATATTTGGGTGTCACATGGGATTCGGTCACAATGCGGGCACAGTTGTCTCCTGCTCGTGTCGAATCCATTCTCAACACCCTGAAGGAAATCAAGCTAGGCCAGAAGGTCACTGTGCATCATTTTCAGAAATCTTTAGGCCTCATGGCGGCTGCGTCCACGGTGATATCTTTGGGCCTCCTGCACATGAGAGCATTTCAGCTGTGGCTAAGAGCCAGGGGGTTTCATTCAGGGGCCAACCCTCAGAGGCTAATAAGGGTTACGCGCCGGGGGCTTCGTGCCCTTTCTATGTGGTTCAAACCCCGGTTTTTGACTTTGGGTCCCACTCTAGGTCCGTCTTGTCGTCGCAAGATGCTAACAACAGACGCTTCCCTCACGGGCTGGGGTGCGGTCTTGGATGGCCGTCCAGCACAAGGGAGCTGGAGAGGTCATCTTCTCGCGAGGCACATCAATTGCCTCGAAATGATGGCTCTGTTTCTGGCCCTGAAACACTTCCTCCAGCAGTTGAGAGGCTACCATGTTCTAGTGCGGGTGGACAGCACTGCGGTAGACTCATACATAAATCACCAGGGTGGACTGCGCTCGCCCCGCTTGAACAAGCTAGCGCACCAGGTTCTGCTTTGGGCACAGGACAAGTTCCTCTCCCTCAGGGCGATTTACATTCCAGGGCACATGAATGTAGGAGCAGACCTGCTATCCAGACAAGCTGTAGAACAGGGGGAATGGAAGCTCCACCCCAAAGTAGTCAGTCAAATCTGGGAAAGATTTTACGTAGCAGAGGTGGACCTCTTTGCCTCACAAGAGGCAGCACAATGCCCCCTTTACTACTCTCTGGCTCCTCCAGCTCCCTTGGGTCCGGATGCAATGGCCCACACGTGGCCCAGGTTACGCCTTTATGCGTTTCCACCTATAGTTCTGCTACCGGGAGTCCTGGCGAGGGTCCGTCAACAAGGGTTGCGCCTCTTATTGATAGCGCCCCATTGGCCGACCAGAGTGTGGTTCTCGGATCTAATATCTCTCCTCGACGGCTCACCCTGGGTGAATCCAGTGAGGAGGAATCTTCTGTCTCAGGCACAGGGTACAATACTTCATCCCCGGCCCGAGCTCTGGAACCTTCACATTTGGCCCCTGAACGGGACCAACTGAGACATGCTGGGCTTTCAGCCAGCGTAATTGAAACCATTTTAAGTGCCAGGGCTCCCTCCACTAGAAGAACTTATGCCCTCAAATGGAGTGTATTTGAAAATTGGTGCATGGCAAGACACATAGACCCAGTTCACTGCCAGATTGTTTCAGTGCTGGAGTTTCTGCAAGAAAAGTTGTCCTCGGGCTTATGCCCTAGTACGCTCAGAACGTACGTAGCCGCTATTTCGGCTTGTCACGCTCTGAATGACGGGGTTTCTGTGGGCAAGCACCATTTAGTTGCCTGTTTTATTCGTGGAGCTAAACGGTTGAGGCCGCCCACTAGAGCGACGGTCCCTTCATGGGACTTAACTATCGTACTCGAAGGCCTGGCCGACACCCCTTTCGAACCACTAGAGTGAGCGCCTGTCAGGCTTCTGTCTCTTAAGATGGTTTTTCTTATGGCTATTACTTCTTTGAAGAGGATTGGGGATCTGCAGGCTCTGTCAGTCTCCCCATCCTGCCTAGACTTTACCCCTGGGCTAGTCAAAGGTATCCTGCATCCTCACCCAAACTATCTTCCCAAGGTTCCATTCTCGACCATGCACCCAGTTGTTCTCAAAGCCTTCTGTCCTCCACCTTTCACAGCTTCGGAGCAGGAAAGACTTCACTTACTGTGTCCAGTACGTGCTCTTAGGATCTACGTCCACCGCAAGTCAGAGCAGCTCTTTATTTGCCATGGGGGTCGCAACTTGGGGGCGGCTGCCACTAAACAGATTCTGTCACACTGGGTGAGAGATGCCATTGCCCTAGCCTATGAGGCGCGTGGTCACATTTTGCCTCTGGGAATCAGGGCTCACTCAACCAGGGGGATTGCCTCATCGATTGCCTTGGCAAGAGGCGTTTCCCTGCAGCAGGTGTGTGATGCGGCGGGCTGGTCCTCTCCACACACGTTTGTTAGATTTTATAGTCTGGATGTCAATGCTACTCCAGGTTCATGGATCCTTGAGTCAGCATCCCAGAGCTAGGTCTGAGACCTCCTCGACTTGTGCGCACACGCTACACAACCTGGGGGTCCAGACACTTGCAGTGCGGCGGCGTTGGTATTCTCGTTCCCATAGCGTTTTCACGCAGCATTGAGTGTAGCTTTTGAAAGGGAACGTCTCGGGTTACTTGACTGTAACCCTGTTCCCTGATAAAGCGGGAACGAGATGCTGCGTTCCGATGCCGCACTGCTGGCGTGCCTGGACGTCCTTCAGACAAAATTGACCTGAGGATGTTTCCGGTTCACTCCTATTTATAACCTGCAGATGCACCTAGTCGGTGACGTCATGCCTGGCACAGGTTATAAGCCGAAGGTATTTGGCGGGTTTGACATGCACAGGCTTCACAACCGAGCAACAAAGAGATGTTCCCATAGCGTTTTCACGCAGCATCTCGTTCCCGCTTTATCAGGGAACAGGGTTACAGTCAAGTAACCTGAAACATTCTCTCCTTTTCTGCTCTCTCTCTCTCTCTCTCTCCCTCTCTCTCTCCTTTCCCTCTCCTTGTCTCTTTGTCGAGCTATACATGTTTGCTCCTGAGTTGCCAGTGATCCAGACCCCTCTGCCCTCTGGAGCCGTCTAACCCGTCCTGGAGTCCTGCTTCTGGTTGGAGATCTCGTCGCATGGATGCCCCATGTGGTCTACCTGGATTCGTATGGTAGCTGGGGATGGTTTCCATGAAGACTGTCCTATCATCGATTGATGCTCTGGGGACCTGTGACTTCAGTTGTTCGATAGCTCAGGACTGGAATTTCCTACAGGCTACCTGAGCCTCCAGGAACAAACTGGACTCCTTTTAATTTTAACAGTTCTCCTGTTACACTGAACTTCCAGTACACATTATTATGCTGATCAATCCCTGCTATCCGTTATCACCCAGATGAGGATGGGTTCCCTGTTGAGTCTGGTTCCTCTCAAGGTTTCTTCCTATTACCATCTCAGGGAGTTTTTCCTTGCCACCGTCGCCCTCGGCTTGCTCATCAGGGACAATCTTATCATTTTGATTCATACACATTACATAAAAACTTACTTCTTTTTATTATGTAAAGTTGCTTTGCGAAAATGTCAATTGTTAAAAGCGCTATATAAATAAAATTGACTTGAAATTGACTTGATAATGCTAAGGAAGTGCTCTGTGAACTGTGTGCTAGGAACCATGAACTGCAAATGGACTGTTTTTTTTTTTTTTTTAGTTTTTGTTAATTTATGTTTTTAATTTTATGTTCCATGTTGCACCTTGGTCATTAAGGAGCGATTTTTTTTTTGTTTGTTTGTTTGTTTGTTTCACTGTTTGCCGAACTGCATATGGTTGAAATGACGATAAAAGCCTACTTGACTTGACTTGACTTGACATGCCTATTCAGTACTAAAGGCAACCTGATTAACTTATTTTTGTCCTTTTATGCTGAAATGACAGGTCACTGGCTCATCATTTGCTTTTTGTCCTGATTTCAGGGACAGGATAAAGGATTAGGAAAATTTGTCTGCATCACGCATAGAAATCTTGCCAGGGCAAAGAGTCCAGGTCAAATGAACAGGTCTGAGAGCATGAAGATCTAAACCTGAGCTACTGAACAAACACCAGCCTATAGATTTTGATATCACAGGTATGTAATGCTCAATGCTTATTCTTATTATTAGAATTGACGGAATTAATAATAATAATTTTAAATGCTTAAATTTTATCTTTTAACTTCTGGTAATAAGGCAAGTATAAAATATTATAAAGTTTGAAAAGAGCATATTCATTTAAATCTTATTGAGATGTTGAACAATTTGCATTATTATATTTTGTATTATTATATAAATATGATATGTCAATAGAAGTTAAAACAATTAATAAACTTAAAACAAATGTAAAACAAAGAAATCCTTAATTTATGAAAATCAGCAAGATACCTGATGTACTTTCTTTTTAAGTAGATAAGAGTTAATTTTAGTACATTATAAAAAACTAATTATAGTTTATGGCTTATGGTTGTGGTTCTCAATGCTGCCTTGCAAATTTTGTTTAATCAGCCCCTGTTGAAGTTTAAAAATTGTCCTCCAGCCTGTGTGCATGCACGGCATTTGCAAGTTCCCTTTCAAAAGCTATACTCGATGCTGCGTGAAAACGCTATGGGAACATCTCTTTGTTCTCCGGTTGTGAGGACTGTGTGTATCAAAAACGCCGAATACTTTGGCTTATAACCTCAGTCAGGTGACGTCACCCGATAAGGTGCACCTGGAGGTTATAAATAAGAGTGAACCAAAAACATCCTCAGATCTTTTTGTCTTCAGGACCGCTTTGTGTTTGCGTGTGTAAGTGCAACAGAATCACGATAGGAAAGAAAAGCTTTACTTACCGATAATGGCAGAGTTGGTTGAGAGATGCGTGCCTCCGTGTGATAGATTTTTTTCGGAGGGCGATTGCTACGACTTTTTCTTTGAATGCCTGGGTTTCAAGGAGAGTGCGAGCATTGTGATCTTCTCCCTATTAAGGTGCTTCGCGCGCGACTCGCTTGCTTTAAAGAGAAACTGCGAGCCGCGGCGCATTCCTGGTGCTCGCGTGCGTATGAGACATGAGAAATGATGTCTCTGTTTCGGGCCCTGAAACACTTCCTCCAGCAGTTGAGAGGCTACCATGTCCTAGTGCGGGTGAACAACACTACGGTAGTCTCGTACATAAATCGCCAGTGTGGACTGCGCTCATGCCATTGAACAGCCAGGTTCTGCTTTCGGCACAGGACAAGTTCCTGTCCCTCATGTAGGAGCGGACTTGCTATCCAGACAAGCTGTGACATTTGGGGAATGGAAACTCCACCCTGAAGTAGTCAGTCAAATCTTGGAAAGATTTTATATAGCAGAGGTGGACCTCTTCGCCTCGTAAGAGGCAGCACAATGTCCTCTTTACTACTCTCTGACTCCTCCAGCTCCCCTGGGTCTGGATGCGATGGCCCACACATGACCCAGATTACTCCTTTATGCGTTTCCTCCGATAGTTCTGCTCCCAGGAGTCCTGGCAAGGGTCTGTCAACAGGGTTTGTGCCTCTTATTGATAGCGCCCAATTGGCTGACCAGAGTATGGTTCTCAGATCTAATATTTCTCCTTGACGGCTCATCCTGGGTGAATCCAGTGAGGAGGGAACTTCTGTCTTAGGATCAGGGGACAATATTTCATCCCCGGCCCGAGTTCTGGAACCTTCACGTCTGGCCCCTGAAGGGGACCAACTAAGAGATGCTGGTCTTCCAGCCAGCATAATTGAAACCATTTCATTCCAGGGCTTCCTCCACTAGAAGAACCTATGCCCTCAAATTGAATGTATTTGAAAGTTGGTGCATGGCAAGACATGTAGACCCAGTCCACTGCCAGATGTTGGAGATTCTACAAGAAAAGTTGTCCTCAGACTTATGCCCTAGTACTCTCAAAACGAACATAGCCTCTATTTCTGCTTGTCATGCTCTGACTGATGGGTTTCTGTGAGAAAGCACCATTTAGTTACCAGTTTTATTCGTGGACCTAAACAGTAGAGGCCGCCCACTACAGCAACGGTTCCTTCGTGGGACTTAGCTATTGTGCTCGAAGGCCTGGCTGACACCTCTTTCGAACCACAAGAGTCAGCCTGTCAGGCTTCTGTCTCTTAAGATGGATTTTCTTATGGCTATTACTTATTACTAGCCCCTGGGCTAGTCAAAGCTATTCTTCATCCTCACCCGACTATCTTCTGGAGCAGGAAAGACTTCACATACTGTGTCCAGTATGTGCTCTTCAGATTTACGTTCACCGCACTAGCCAGTGGCGTAAGTCAGATCTGCTTTTTATTTGGGGGGCCGCAACTGGGGGGGCAGCCACCACTAGACAGATGCTGTCACACTGAGTGAGAGATGCTATTGCCCTATTAACCTATGAGGCGCGTGGTCATACTTTGCCTCTGGGAATCAGGGCTCATTCAACCATGGGGTCAATTGCTCTGGCAAGAGGCGTCCCCCTGCAGCAGGTGTGTGATGCGGCAGGCTGGTCCTCTCCACTCATGTTTGTTAGATTTGTTAGTCTGGATGTCAATGCTACTCCAGGCTTGCGGATCCTTGAGTCAGCATCCCAGAGCTAGGTCTGAGACCTCCTTGGCTATTGTGCGCACACGCTACACAACCTGGGGGTCCAGACACTTGCAGTGCGACAGCATTGGTATTCTTGTTCCCATAGCGTTTTCATGCAGCATCGAGTGTAGCTTTTGAAAGGGAACGTCTCGGGTTACTTAGCTGTAACCCTGTTCCCTGATAAAGCAGGAACGAGATGCTGCACTTCAATGCCGGGATGTCCTTCAGACAAAATTGACCTGAGGATGTTTCCGGTTCACTCCTATTTATAACCTGCAGGTGCACCTTATCGGGTGACGTCACCTGACTGAGGTTATAAGCCTCAGGTTGTAAGGTTATATTGCTTCACAACCGGAGAACAAAGAGATGTTCCCATAGGGTTTTCACGCAGCATCTTGGCCCCGCTTTAGCAGGGAACAGGGTTACAGCTAAGTAACCCGAGACGTTCTCCCATTCTTGATGGGTTTCCACTAGGAACTCTGGCTGACAGGTGTTTTAACATTTCCCTCTGCTTTTCTGTTCGAAAACCTGATAATGTTAATGATTTAAAGAAGAATTGGATAACTTGATCAAAGAATGATATAATTAGGCAAAGTCACACAAATAAATAACCTTGTACATCATACTTACTTATGCAGTGCATGTAATTTCTTTCATTCAGGTAATTGACCATCATGAAGCTGATGATTTTTCTGTGTCTCAGTGGTAAGAACTTTATTTATTTATTCATCTATCTATGTTCTAAAGCACTTTTGTGTTTATTTGACTGCATGGAACTGTGGAATTCCTAACTTAACAGACCTTATTAGACATAAGAGATCATCAGAGAGAGAGAGAAAACAATATCTTTATTCTATTGTGTCTTTATTATTATTCTATTTTCATTCTCTCCAACTTACCTTAAAGTTTGACTCTTATAAAATTATCAAAAACTAGTTATTCATATTATTATGTCCAGGTTACTGGTAAATTTCATCACTTACTGAAATGATTACTATATACAGGTGCATCTGAACTTAATCATATAAATAAATAAAACTTCTAAATAAATCTTACCCTTGTTTTTGCTACTTTATATTGTACTTCTTTCCTCAACTACATTTCCTGTTCGGTAGTCAGAGAGTGATGAGAAATCAGAAAAGTAGATTGGATGAAGATGAAGTTTTGACTTTAAACGATGCCAGCATATTAAAATCCACTTATACCACTTCAGTGCTGTCATTTCAGCAGTGGAAATATGAACTAATCTCAGTAAAAAAAAAAAAAAAAAAAAATCGTTTTACTAATTAATATCTATTGGTGCAAGTGTTTGTTTACATTGAGCAAATTTTAAATTAGATTAAATCTGGAACATAATTATTCATAACATCACTTTTCATCAACATTTTTATTTCAGTTAAGATGCCGGTTAATCTTTAGCCAGATATCAAAATAATTATTAAATTCTGACCAGCCATTTTGCGTGATGCTGTGACATCTGGCTGGACAGACATACAGAAAAAAAGACTTTTCTGTGACTAGTTTCATGTCGTCTAATGCATGAACCATTGGAGTTTGACCCATGTACAGATAAAACCTTTTAACACTTACACACACACACACACATTTTATATGAACTCTGACCTGAAACTATACTAAAGTATTTTGAATTACTCATTTGTTAATAAAATTTATAGTCTGATTCATATAGTCTCTTAACTGAAACTTTTTAAAAGTATTTTGAATCACTTATTTGTTAAACAAATTCATAGTCTGATTAATAGAGAGAGAGAGAGAGATGGTTTGCAAAGTGCAAAGTATAATGTTGTACAAATCAAATTTTTATACGAAATTTTTAAAGTGATTGTTGGAATATATTTACATTTATTCAGTTCTGGAAATGAAAATTTACCACATGCAACAAGTTATCAACTAGCAAAATCACTTCAGTTAGTGAGGTCTGATGTGACAAGCAAGTATTTTGTCAATTCCACCTTGTCACGAACTGTAGGTAGTCCTGGCTGTTGACCATGAGGGCTTCAAGAAGTCAGGCATAGGCGCAGAGGGATGTTTTAACCCAAAAAAATTGTCTTTAATAACATAATAAAACAAGACAATGAACAGAATAAACAAATCAAATAAATAACACTCACTCAACGTAAAGCCCACATATAATGAAAACACACACAGGCTCTCACAACCTCTCACACTGGCTCTTTTAACAGGGAGCCACACTTACACACGCGCTCCTATGAGTAAACCACACACTCCGGCGCTTCTAACAGGGAGCCACACTTACACTGGCTCCTATGAGTGAACTACACACACACCTGCTCCACACACACAAAAACTAAAAAAACACACATGTCCACAGTGCCCTCTAGGGGCAGTCCCTTACACACCTCTATATGTTCCCAATGCTGGTTCCATTTCTTCACATCTTCAAATGGAGGCATTTTGAAAGCAATGGGAAAAGAATTGGGGAAAAATTTATACACCAGTTACAGTTTACTGTAAATATCAAAATATGAAAATATGCTTTCCGTCAGGTCTGGCCCCAGTGGCTGTATCCATCCTGCTAACCGTCCCTCACAGATATGAGCTGATCTCTTCAAGAGTTACATGGGCTAGTGCCCAGAGTTACTGCAGGGCGAAATATACTGACCTAGCCATATCCCTAAGTGATACAGACTGGCTGAGAGTGAAGACAGTTGCAGCCAGAAAAGGTCTGGCAACAAGTGCATCATTGTTTGTCGGACTGTGGAATGATGTGGATAGCTGGCGCTGGTCCTTATACGACCT
The DNA here is from genome assembly GCA_013621035.1 of Clarias magur. Lineage (NCBI taxonomy): Eukaryota > Metazoa > Chordata > Actinopteri > Siluriformes > Clariidae > Clarias > Clarias magur. The sequence goes on along the minus strand of QNUK01000167.1, from coordinate 1,067,804 downwards.
CCCACTGAATAGTGTCAATTATACCAACTGGTACGCTGGGCAGCCTGATAATCTGAACGGGAATCAAGCATGTGTTTCAATAAGTACACTTAATCAATGGTTTGATCAACCATGTACAGACCTGAGACCCTTCATATGCTATGATGGTGAGTCAATATATTGATAGTTACTTGATTATTTTTGGTTTTACCTTTTTATCATAGGCAGCTGTTGACAAACACAACAATTTGTTTACTTTTCTACCCACAGCTAATTTCAGTGGCAAATTTATCTCTATTACCAGTCCTCTGCTGTCCTGGCTTGATGCTCGAGCTTATTGCCGACAATACTACACAGACCTGGCCAGCTCTCTTAGCAGCTCAGACCAAGACCTAATCGATCAGTTGGCAGCAGCCAGTAACAGTCCCTGGATAGGTCTATACAGAGACACATGGAAGTGGTCAGATGGGTCCAATGCTACAAATATCAAGTGGAATCCTGGGAAACCTACAGGAGGAAGTAATAATTGTGCAGCATTTCGTAATGGACTATTAACTGATTATGGTTGTGGCGGTCCATTTTATTTCTTCTGTTACACACGTGAGTCTTTTGTATTTTCAGATTTTGTTTTTAAGTCTAACTCTAGGTTTTTGGTTCTAAGGAATATATATATATAACAATTTTCACTGTCACAAAGCAGCTTTACATAATAAAAAAAAGAATTTCAGTTTGTATGAAATCTAAATGTGTATGAATCGAAATGATAAGATTGTCCCTGATGAGCCAGTCATGGACAATGTCAACAGTGCCAAGAAAAACTCCCTGAGATGGCAAAAGGAAAAAACCTTGAGAGGAACCTGACTCAACAGTGAACCCATCCTCATTTGAATGATAACAGATAGCAAGGCTTGATCTGCAGTCATACTGTCTGTGATATAATCAGCTGGCATATATAGACACAGATTTATAAACATCAATTGTTTGTTTTTTTGTTTTAGTTATGATTAATGTGGTTTACATCTAATGAAAATCCAAAATTCAGTATCTTAGAATATTGAGAAGAAGTTTAATATCGGAGAATCATGGTGATGCACTTTAATCACCTAATTAACTCAAACTACCTGCAAAGCTTTTCTGAGCCTTTAAATGGGCTCTCAGTCTGGTTTGGTAGGCTACACAATCATGATAAAGACTAGTGATTTGACAGATGTTCATTGACACCCTGTGCCGGCACCTTGAGGCCATCTTCCGCAACCCCATATGCACACACAAACAATATATCAGACATTGTTTGTTTTATACATTCACTTATATTCACACTGTAAATATTCAAAACAAAAAAAAAAAACAGTAAATAATAGTTTGTGTGTGTGCACCCGTGTTCCACAGCTTACCCAACAAGAAGCCAGATAATGAGGTTGCAGGTGGAGTCTGATGGAAGTGTGTTTGATCCTGCTGTTCAGTCGTCTATTTTAGACCAGGTAAGTCTCAGGGCATCTCTGGAGAATTTTGTGTAAAATACCTCTTTCCACTTACCTGCTCAAATGTCTTTTGTTCTCAGTAATCCGGCTACCTTTATTACTTCCTGGCTTCTCTGTGACCTATATCTATTTCATTTCCTGAGTGATTAAACTCCAAGTCTGCTTTTCAGATCAAGCTAAAACTGAAACAAAATGCCATGTTGGAGAACAGTACAGTGACCTGGAGTGTGCAGCCTGATGGGAACATCTTCCACCTGAAACAAACAGATGGCATATAATGGCTCAACCAGGGGTGTACAAATTGACCAGCACCTAAACACATACTTTAAACAGTTATATTTTCGTGATTTTATTTCTTTGTGTGTAACTCAAAACCTCTTTAACTTTGCAAGCATAATTATGAAGTCACTTTTAATATAATTGATCTTTTTTTCTTATTCAACATGCCCTGCTTTTGCTGAAAGTGGTCATTAGACAGAGTAATAAAGACAAAGTCATAGATGATATTTAGAACATAGAGAATTAAATAATACTTTCAATATTTGGTAGTTAATACGCTGAACAGTTTATATATAATCTATAATACACTTTTGATTAGTACTATAATTTCCCTCTTATTACACAAACATTATAAACAAATGTTTCACATTTTGTTATATTTAACATTTATCTTAAATTGAATTAAAATACTTTCTTTCTCATAATTTTACACACTATACTTGACTATGGAAAAGTAAAACAGGGGTTTGGAGTGGTTTGTTAATTTGAAAATAAAGACCAAAATATCACATTTCCATACGTATTCAGACCCTTCGTTATGACACTTGCAATTGAGCTCAGGTATATTCCACTTGATACTTTTATTATTATACAGTACAAACACTCTAAGGATAATTCATAAATCCTGAATGCATGTTCTACACTATAACATGTTTTGAAAAACATGACATCAGTTATTATGAGGCAGATTTTATTCATGAGTTCAACAGATTTAATTTGCACAAGGTTACATAAAAACAGTACTATAGTTGTTCAACGAAACAACACTTTATCTCACAATCGCACAAACGAATATATAAACTAATGTCTGAACCAAGACAGACATTAGTATTAGAATACAGCTGCAGTATTAGTTCAAGCCTGGTGTGTTGATTCTAGCTGTTACATATAGACTGAAAATAGGTTGAAAGCTACGGAGCATTATACCAAAAGCAAAGTACATAAGACTTAAAAATACATTCTATTGTTTAAACTATGTACTGTACTTAATTGCTAACTACCTAACAAAAATTCTGAAATTTACATTAGGCAGATGAAAATAAAATAACATGAAGGCAATGACGAAGCTTCCAGTCATGAATTCAAACTAAAACCCGTGGGAGACAATTAGAAATCAGACAGTCCGAATCTGCCCACTTCCATTTTCTGATTGGCTGGTATGGCTGTTATTGTTAATTATTTTTGCAGTCAATATTTTTTTCTAAACGTTTATTGGTATTGTGGTTTACTTAAAGTACAGTATTTGTTTATTCAAATATGTAATTTAAATGAGGTTTGGGCTTGGGATGTTGATCCGGCATTATGATCCTCCTCTTTAATTTCCTACGTAGTCTAATCAGTGCACAAGTGCATGCATAAAGTTTTCAAGAGCGCACCAGCAAAAGTAGACTAATGACTGACTGCTCTGACTATGTGAATAATTCATAGTTCACAGAAACCAATATAGAAGAGCGCACCTAGTCTGCTTTCATTATTTTACAAAATCATAACATTTTATCATCATTGTGAGTGCATTTAATTGAGGTAGAGTCTTATTTAAAATCTTATGTGGCTTATATAGTTTTATAATATAGTTTTTGTGCACCAACTTTTTTTTTATTCACACCAAGCGTTTTCTGGCTCTGGTCTGTTTTCTGGCTAATGTTACACATGATGAAATATACCTGGAGTTTAACTCTTAAATTTATCTAAACAACACTCAGATTGTGAACAAATTTTCAGAGGGTACAATCATTCTTCTTATAAAAAATATACAAGCGCAGAAAACTGCATATTAATCAATTTCTCAGGTAATATTTTTATAATCACGAGATTGCACCTCACGAGATTGCCTGTCCCAAGCCCAGATAAAATGGAAGGGTCAAGAAGAGCATCTGGCGTAAAACCTGTGTCAAGCTTGTGTGTGGACCAGATTGTCTGCTGTAGCGACCCAGTACCTGGAGCAGCCGAAAGCAGCAACAATTTATTTGATTTGCAACAACTAAATATATATATATAATTGCTATTAAATAGTATGAGTTAGACTACTCAATAATGCAAATAAAGAACGATTAATATGAGTGAGTACAACAAACTCAAAAACTGGTAGTTCTGTTTACTTAAAATTGGAAACATTACTTAAAAACTTTGATGTAACTGTAAGGGTCCACCCCTGGAGGGCACTGTGTGCACGTTTTTGTTTTTCTGTAGTTTTTGATAGTCAACTCAGTTTCCCAGAAGGCACCTTCGTCACGGGATGACGGAACTCACCTGAACCGAGGTGGCTCATTAGTATTGCTATAAATATCTGGTTGTTCTGGGAAACTGCGTAGAGCATTAATACTGTCAGTGGGCATTTGGTTTTGATTTGATTATGTTTTATGTTGTTCTGGTTTGTTTATATGGGCTCTGTATTGTGATGTTTTCTGTCTGATGGTGTTTGTGTAAGTGTACTGTTTTGTTTTATTCTGAGTTATATTTAAGTACTGTGCCATGTGTTGCTTGTGTTTCCCTTCATTTTGTATTTTGAGTGTTTCCTTAGCCTCCAGTGTGTTTTCCTAGGCTCCCGTGTGTTCCCTCTTCAGTTTCTGGTGTCTCCCTTTAGCCTCGAGTGTCCCCTTGTGGCAGCTCAAGGAGTCTGTATGCCTTAAAGAATCTGTGGCTTTCTCTAGAACCCGTGTATGTGTGTTTGAGCACTCCTGTGCTCACCCGAAGAGCCTGTTTGTTTTTGTTTGCTTGTTCATTTGTTTTTGGTTGAATTTTTATGTTCAAATAACCCTTCTGCCTTTTTTGCCCATCGCAACAACACCTGTCTGAACTCCTAATCAGTCTGCACTAGTAGTTCGTGACAGTAACTGATTACATCAATTTTTTGAGTTTTGCCAACTTATTCATTACAGTGTAACGATAAGGCCAAAATTGCATCACTCAACTTTTTGCTACTTAGGAGTAATTGCCTACTCTCAGATGCTTATAAAATACGGACCTTTTTTTTTTTACATAAAAAAACAAAGTGCTAGCTAAGACCAGCATTCAGCGCCAAGTATTCTGCTCAGACCTAACTCCAGAACCCCACCTTAGATTGGAGCCATGTCTGTTTTCATGCCTCCACTTTGCCACTCATCACACCCTGTTAGGGTGTTGTTTTCAGCAAGACACATGCTCTCCCTGACACCTCACAGATCCTACGAGTGCTCCATTGACCTCTTCCTAGGTACTGCCCGTTTTGTTCCCTTGCCAAAACTTCCATTCTGTAGCCAAAGGTACAGTCGAATTGATGATACTCCACATTGTCTGCCTGCATGGTCTCCCCTCCAATATTGTCCCTGACCATGGCATCCAGTTCTCAGCAGAATTCTGGAAGGCATTTTGCAGACTAATCGAAGTGACACCCAGCCTGTCTTCTGGTTATCACCCTCAGTCAAATGGGCAGACTAAAGCTAAACAGACTAAATAGACTTAACCAGGAACTGGAGAAGGCCCTCAGGTGTATGGCATCCTGTGATGTGACTACTTAGAGCAGAACCCTTTCCTGGACAGAGTATGCACACAACTTACTACCGACCTCTTCCACAGGCCTTTCTCCCTTCTAATGCTTCTTGGGCCATCAGCCACCCTGGTTCCATTTCCAAGAAGAGGAGATAACAATACCTTGTGCCTTATCTTTCGTACGCCACTGCAAGAGGGTTTGGTCCCAGGTCAGGACCTGCCTCGTACACACCATCAGCACCTTTAAACAGCAAGCAGATTGATGTCGCTCAGCAATCCCCAGGTACCGCGTGGGTCAAAAGGTGATGCTATCCACCCAAGACATTGCCATTAAAACAGCCTCCCACAAATTGTCGACAACTCAGATGACTAGTACCCAGCCCATTATCTATTGCATGCTCATAACCTATTATTCATGTACATCTTTGCCAAGTTTTTTGCTGTTTCATTCTGTCGACCCTTTTTGTCCCCAGATACATTTTACACTTCGTGATTTAGATTATTCTCTATGCTGATATCTTTCACTGGTGTTCCTTGACCATGAGTCGGATTACAGGTTTGTGCTTCATGATCCAAGTTTCCACAATCCGCACGCTCTTTTTGCATCAGATATGCCTTTTTATCTCCAATCACTCTGAATGCTGCTCTTAATCTGAGATTAGATTAGCAGCCCAGATCCTCACACAGCCGTTTTCACGTTGGACACTACACTACTGCTACTCTCACCCCTAACATTGATCATCAGCCACTATCTATTCAGACTGCTGCCCCCTCTCTGATTGCGCCACAATTGTTGATTCTATGCTTAAGTTTTTCCATATTCTTTATCGGCATATTCCTCATTAAAATCACCAATCTCTAAGTCCTCTAAGCCCGCGTGGCATTGTCAATTCCTCATGATACATAGGTCTAAATGTCACAAAGATTATTTGGTAACACTTCTTAAAAACTGCACACTCTGAAGCTTTAGTTAAACATTACTAAATACTTAGTTCATCATTTAGAAAGTATTGCTTCCACATTAATTTGCATTAGCAAACACTTCATAAATGCCATTAAAAATGCTTAAGTACTGATAATTGCATTTACAATGCTTTATTAATGATTACTTAATATTTTTATAAAAGTATTACATTACATATAAACCAGTTATTTAGAGACTGTAAGTGGTTCATAAGATCATTTACAAAGTTTAAATGATTAATAAAATATTTAAATGTACACCTAATTGTCTAGACATACTGATACTGTGTATCCAAATGCTTCATAAACACATATCCCTGCTATAAATCATGAAACTCTAGTCCTAAACTACCGAGTGACTGCAGTCACAAGTCCTTAGAGAACAGCTGTCAGCATCAGGTGAATGCTGGAAAAATGGAAGCATCCCCAGTCACCACACATCCCAAGCAAACTACACAGGGAATCCATGTGACGAAAGCGCAAACCAGAGGCGGGACAAAACAATGAGTCAGACAGGTCCAGAGGGCAGAGGGGGCCTGCTGAGGGGGTGGCAGCTCAGGAGCAACATGTTTAGTTCGACAGAGCGAAAGGGAGATCAGGAACGATAGAGAGAGGAGAAGAGAGAAAAGAGGAGAGAGCAGAGGAGTAGGATAGATAAAAGTTAGGACTGGTCACTGTCACACAATGTATAAGTTGAATGTATATTTAGTGCAGAATGCAAGCAGAGACTCAGGAGTAACTATGACAGCATACCTAAAAGGGAGAGCCAGAAGGAAACACAGGCATGAGGACTCCCTGGGATGTAAAGCAACCAATCACCTCACCGTCAACAAAACGGAGTGATAAATGAGAGTGGGGAAGACAGCGTCTAAACATACCAGTTCACCAGAATACTCTACGTCCATGAGTCTCCCAGATCTGCTCCTTTACCTAAGGCAAATCTATTTACAAAAATGTTTGTATAAATAAATAGGCTTTAGCCTAGACGTAAACACCTAAACTGTGTCTGAGTCCCGAACATTAATTTGAAGACTATTCCGTAATTTAGTGAAAAACTACTTAGCTATAGTTTTCGTACTATGTGGTGCTGACTATCAGTGATAAACCCTAAAGGGCGTCATGTGCTCAGAGAATACGTTTTGGGTTCTTTTGTGTTTTCTGTTTGTTGAACTCCAACACCCAGAATGCACAGGTGGTCAGGTGATGGGACGGCTCACCTGAGGCGGGGTTGTTCATTAGTTTAGATATAAATAGACATGTGTTCAGTTAATTCTTGTCTTGCATCTGTTCTGTTATGTTTGGTTATAGGGTTGTTGTGATTACCCTGTGCTTTGTGACTTCTAGCCAATGTCCATAAAAATTCCATAGTTCAGTTCCTGTTTGGTGTTTGATCTGCTCCAGTCCTGTCCAGCTCCTGTCCTATTTGGTTATGTTATTGTGAATTTCCTGTGTTTTCGGTTTAGTTTCTGTTCTGTTTAGTTACATAGCTGTTATGTTTAGTTAGATGGTTGTTGTCCTAGGTTTTTTGTTACCCCTTTCCAAGTTCCATGTTCATCGGTTGTTTATTTCTGTTTCTATTTTCATTACTAAAATACTTTAACACGACTTCATCTCTGCGATTATGCCTCACCTAAAGCCCACACACAGCACCTGGGACAGGATGCAAGACCTTAACAGTGGCATAGCAGAGGGGCCTCCCCTGGAAATCTACCCCATTGCACCAACGGAGAAAAATAAATAAATAACTAAATAAATAATTGAGGCACCTGGTGGTTGATGGTTCTACACGGGATATACAAAGTGTTTTATTGATAAGTAAAAAGGTATGTGTCACGAGCAACCGAAGGATAAACTGAAAAGCCTTAGCAGTTAGCCCGTGTAGCGTGGATGGTAAACCCAAACGCGGAAGCAGCACGAATAGGCAGGATAACCATGCGATTAGTCTAAGAACTCTCTTACACAAAGAGCAAGGATCTACACAAATAAACCCGCGTTCTAGCAACACACACTCAATCAAAGAAGCAACCCGAATCGGTGAGTACTCACAGAATAGTCGGCGTAGCGTCAGCAAAGGCATGGGCAAACTCAATGACTGAGCAATGTGAAGCATCATGGGTGACGTCGTGAAGGGTTTGAGTTGTGAGGTATGGAATAGCCGGATGGATCCGGAGCGCCGCAGGCAGCTGGAGCCGGTAGGTGACAGGGTTGATGCAGAGGGTGATGCGGTAGGGGCCGATGAACCTTGGTGATAATTTCTTTGATTCTGTATGGAGGTGCAGGTTCTTTGTGGACAGCCACAACTTGTCACCTACGTGGTACAATCGTCCCGGAGGGTGTCGACGGCGATGTTGCAACGGTGTAACGGGTGTTAGCACGTTGGATTGCTTCCTTGGCTAGGACCCACGACCGTCGACACCTGCGGACCAACTGTTGGGCCGCTGGTATCTCAACCTCCGGTTCTTGATGTTCGAACATCAGAGGTTGGAAACCCTGGCATATCTCAAAGGGACTTAACTTGGTGGCGGAGGAAACATGGAGGTTATGGGAAAGTTCAGCCCAGATGAGGTAGCGGGCCCAGGAGCGCTGACGGTTGGCGATGAAGCATCTCAAGTAGCGCTCCAGTTGTTGGTTGGTCTGTTCCGTCTGACCATTAGTCTGAGGATGGTAACCTGATGAGAGACTGCAGGTGGAATTGATCAGATGGCAGAAGGCCTTCCAGAACGTGCAGTGAACTTGGGCCCCCTGTTCGAGACGATGTCCTTGGGGAACCCATGCAGACAGACTATGTGCTCTAAAATCAGCTCGGCTGTCCTTTTAGCTGACGGGAGTCCGGCGAGGGCCACCAGGTGCACAGCTTTAGAGAACCGATCCACAATGGTCAAGATGGCACTTTTCCCTTCGAAGACCGGCAGGCTCGTGATGAAGTCGATGGCAATGTGTGTCCAGGGCCGACGGGGAACAGGAAGCGGTTGGAGTTCCCTGGGTGTTGGTTGATTGGTGTCCTTGGCCCTGGCACACACTGGGCACGCCTGAACGAACTTGTCGATGTCCTTGGCCATAGATGGCCACCAGAAGGCCACGTATTGTAGGGTGCGCTGTGTGCCTGGGTGCCCTGATAGAGGGGTGGAATGTCCCCATTGGATGACTTCAGTCCAGGTGTTCTTGGGGACATAGAGTCGTCCAGACGGCACACCTGCCGGTTCGTTCTCTGCGGCTTGTGCTTGGCGAACCCTCGTCTCCAGTTCCCAGCGTAGTGGGGCGATGATCCTGGAGGGGGGAAGAACAGGCGCGGGGGGCATCTTCCTTGTGCTGTCGGGAGAGGGCGTCAGCCTTGGTGTTCTTCGACCCCGGGCGGTATGATAGGTGGAAATCATAATGTTCAAAGAACAGAGCCCACTGCGCCTGCCTTTGGTTTAGCTTTTTGAGATTCTGGATGGTGATGAGATTCTGGTGGTCGGTCCAGACGATAAATGGCTCCCTGGCGCCCTGGAGCCAGTGTCGCCATTCCTCCAATGCCCACTTTATGGCCAGCAGCTTGCGGTCCCCTATCGCTGCTGAGTGGGGTCAAATTTTTTGTAGAAGAAACTACAAGGGTGTAGCTTCTGGTCTGGACCTTGTTGGGAGAGAACAGCCCTGGCAGCCACATCCGAAGCATCCACCTCCACAACAAACGGTTTGTTTGCATCTGGATGGAGAAGAATCGGGGTGGTGGTGAATCGACGGCAGAGCTCGTGGAATGCGGAGATGGCGGTAGAGTTGAGTTGGAAGTGACGAGATGATGGCCGAGTCAGAGCGGTTAATGATGCTGCAACCGTACTGTAGTCCCGGATAAAGCGACGATAGAAGTTTGCAAACCTGAGAAACCGTTGAAGTTGTCTGAGAGTCTTGGGTAGGGCCCAATGACGTACAACTTCTAGCTTCTGTGGGTCCATGGCCACACCCTGGGACGAGATGACAAAACCCAGGAACGTGGTGGAGCGCTCGTGAAAAGCGCACTTCTCCAACTTACAGTACAGCTGGTGAGCGAGCAGTCTCTTAAGAACCGCTCTGATGTGTTGAACATGTTCTTCAATGGAGCGAGAGTAGATAAGGACATCCTCCAGGTAGACGATTACCCATCGGCCCAACATGTCACGGAGAACGTCATTGATGAAACATTGAAAAGCTGCTGGTGCATTACAGAGACCAAATGGAATGACTAAACTCTCGTAATGTCCAGTGGGGGTGATGAATGACGTCTTCCACTCATCGCCCTCTCTGATACGCACCAAGTTGTAGGCACTCCGGAGGTCCAACTTTGTAAAAATGGTGGCACCAGAGAGGGCGTCCAGGGCAGAGTTGGTAAGAGGCAATGGGTGTCGGTTTTTTATGGTGATGTTGCTGAGCCCCCGATAGTCGACACAAGGACGTAGTTCGCCGAATTTCTTCTTTACTTCTTTACCTCCATCGCCTGCGTCTCAGTGGTGGAGAGAGAGTACAGGTGGCCGCGGGGGGGAACAGAATCTGGCTGAAGTTCAATGGCCAGGTCGTAGGGGCGATGAGGAGGAAGGTGAGTGGCGCGTCTTTTGCAGAAGACTTCAGCCAGGTCCTGATAAGCTTCGTGGATGGCGTTGGTGTCGACAACAGGGGCCTCGGACTCCCGAGAGCACGTCCCAGCCGGTGCCCGCAGGCAGAGTTCGAGACAGGTCGGCCCCCATTTGAGGATCCGGTTCTGAGACCATGAGATGAGAGGATCATGCTGCAGAAGCCAGGGGTGTCCGAGGATGATGGGTGGAGAGGAGATGGAGGTGAGGTGGAATTGGACTGTCTCCTGGGTTATGGGTCGAGTCTGGGCGATGATGGGGCTGGAGGAGAGGGGCCGACCGTCGACAGATGTAATCCGAACTGGCTGGGATAACGCTTCAGTCTCCAACCCCAATCTTTTGACATATGAAGAGTCGATAAAGTTTCCAGCGGCACCGGAGTCGATGAACGCACAACTTTTGACTCGTTTGTGGCCAAATTGGAGGTGTACCTGAATCGTGAGATGAGAGACGCTGGGCGTGGTGGCGGAGAGATGGAGGGAGCCCGGTGAACTGCTTCCATGGTTCACCGGGCCTGGGCGTTTCCCGGGCGAAAAGGGCAGATGGCTCTATGGTGCGCTCCTGACCCACAATAGGCACAAAGTCCCTCCCTGAAGCGTCGTTCCCGCTCAGCAGCGTTCAAGGAGGCGCGTCCTAATTGCAGGGGTTCCCCGGCTCTGGTGTCAACCACGGCGGGAGGTGGAGATCCGGTGGGTGCCATAGCAGTGGTGGTGAAGGCTGGTGGTCGGAATGTGGCGTGTGAAAAAGATGGCGTGATGGGCGGCAGGGTCCGGGGGGCTGGCCTCAGACGGGAGAGCAGGCGCTGGTCAATCCGGAGAGCGAGCTGAATCAGCCCCTCCAGTGTGGTCGGAATCTCCCGTCCGGCGAGTTCATCTTTTATGCGTGAAGTCAGTCCTTCGTAGTAGGCCGTCCGGAGGGCGGCGTCTCCCCAGGTGGTCTGCACGGCGAGAGTACGGAAATCCGCGGTGTAGCGACTCACAGACGACCCTCCCTGCCGCAGATGGTACAATTTCATATCGGTCTCCACCTCAGCAGCAGGATGTTCAAATGTTAGCTTTAGTTGACAGGTGAATTCTCCATATGAATAAGCAGTGTCTGAATCTGATCGGAGAACCGCCATGGCCCACTCAGCTGCCTGCCCGGATAGCAACGAGACGAGAAGCGCAACGCGCAGTCGGTCTGTGGAGTATCTGGTGGAATTGAACTCAAACACAAATCAGTCCAGTCCTGTCTCCAGTCCAGCCCTGTCTCCAGTCCAGCCCTGTCTCCAGTCCAGCCCTGTCTCCAGTCCTGTCCAGCCCTGTCTCCAGTCCAACCCTGTCTCCAGTCCTGTCTCCAGTCTAGCCCTGTCTCCAGTCCTGTCTCCAGTCTAGCCCTGTCTCCAGCCCTGTCTCCAGTCTAGCCCTGTCTCTAGCCCTGTCTCCAGTAGCCCTGTCTCCAGTCTAGCCCTGTCTCTAGTCCAGTCCTGTCCTCCAGCTCCAGTCCAGCAGTCCTGTCTCCAGTCCAGCCCTGTCTCCAGTCCAGCCCTGTCTCCAGTCTAGCTCCAGTCTCCAGCCCTGTCTCCAGTCCATCCCTGTCTCCAGTCTAGCCCTGTCTCCAGCCCTGTCTCCAGTCTAGCCCTGTCTTTAGTCTTGTCTCCAGTCTAGCCCTGTCTCCAGTCCTGTCTCCAGTCTAGCCCTGTCTCCAGCCCTGTCTCCAGTCTAGCCCTGTCTCTAGCCCTGTCTCCAGTCTAGCCCTGTCTCCAGTCTAGCCCTGTCTCTAGTCCAGTCCTGTCTCCAGTCCAGCCCTGGCTCCAGTCCTGTCTCCAGTCTTGCCCTGGCTCCAGTCTCCAGTCCATCCCTGTCTCCAGTCCTGTCTCCAGTCTAGCCCTGGCTCCAGTCTCCAGTCCATCCCTGTCTCCAGTCCATCCCTGTCTCCAGTCTAGCCCTGTCTCCAGTCCTGTCTCCAGTCTAGCCCTGTCTCCAGCCCTGTCTCCAGTCTAGCCCTGTCTTTAGTCTTGTCTCCAGTCTAGCCCTGTCTAGCCCTGTCTAGCCCTATCTCCAGTCCTGTCCAGCGCTGTCTCCAGTCCAGCGCTGTCTCCAGTCCAGCCCTGTCTCCAGTCCAGCCCTGTCTCCAGTCCTTCCAGCCCTGTCTAGCCCTGTCTCCAGTCCTGTCTAGCCCTGTCTCCAGTCTAGCCCTGTCTCCAGTCCTGTCTAGCCCTGTCTCCAGTCTAGCCCTGTCTAACCCTGTCTAGCCCTGTCTCCAGTCCTGTCTCCAGTCTAGCCCTGTCTAGCCCTATCTCCAGTCCTGTCCAGCCCTGTCTCCAGTCCAGCCCTGTCTAACCCTGTCTAGCCCTGTCTCCAGTCTAGCCCTGTCTCCAGCCCTGTCTCCAGTCCAGCCCTGTCTCCAGTCCAGCCCTGTCTAGCCCTGTCTCCAGTCCTGTCTAGCCCTGTCTCCAGTCTAGCCCTGTCTAACCCTGTCTAGCCCTGTCTCCAGTCCTGTCTAGCCCTGTCTCCAGTCCTGTCTAGCCCTGTCTAGCCCCGTCTCCAGTCCTGTCTAGCCCTGTCTCCAGTCCTGTCTAGCCCTGTCCAGCCCCGTCTCCAGCCCCGTCTCCAGCCCCATGTTTCCTCATCCCTAGTTCCCATGTCAGCTCCTGGTTTCCCTGTGTTCAGATCCTTTCCTGTTTTTCCTGAGCCCTAGTTTTAGTTTACGTTTGTTGTTTTGGTTCCTTTGTTGGTTTGTTTCAATGTTTGAGTTTATGTCTTTCAAATTAAAACTCTTTCTGTTTCATCAACCCCTCTGCGTGCATGCCTACCCTACATGCCCACGGCAACCACACCATCAGCCAGTCTAGCCCGAGTACCACCAGCTAGACCGATGACACCATGTTTCAAAAAGTTGAGGATTGAGCACTATCGTTCCAGGTTTTGATAATGCCTTGCCATTCTTATCCCAATTCCAGTAAATTTCTTACTTGTTTCTCTATACTTGATGCAGCCAAAATATAGACCCTTAAGATATTTTATTCTTTGCAACGCAGAGGAAACGGAGGAATTACCTAATAGCAGTGTCACGAGAGTAAATATAATAAACTATTATTTACACTTGTTGGTAAAACATCTGCACATTAAGTGCTAATGCAAAACTGTACACATTGTCAAATTGTTTGTGACTGGACTTTGTATCAACACGTCACTTACCTAGCCTACATAAGAATGGTATTGACTACATTTAACCTAAGATTTACTTTTAGTCAAACGCCAATATCTCTCACTATAACATGGAAAAAGGTCACCAAAGTTCAAACTGTCAACATATTTATCTAAAATAGTTGCTTTGCTTATTTTTTATGCATTTCTATGACAACATATGTATATAGGGATAAGTAATATTTATAACATACCTTTTATATATTTTACACAGCTTTGTAAAACAACTAGCCCAATTTATTAACCTTTTTGTTAACCTGTGTGTAGATGTTCGCTTAAGCCAAACTGAGACAGACTGTCCGTGTGTTTGTCACGAATGTCAATCACCTGCAAATTAGCAGGTGTGTACAGATGATGGGTGATTTCCATTTGGAGGCACCATCCAAACTTCATTAAAATCAAAAGCTTACAATGCTAAAACTACTAGGAAAAAAGTAATAGAAAAAAAATTAAAAGCTAATTAAATGTGGCATACCCATTACATTTGTATGAATAGTTCATATCAGACAACCTCTATCTCTACCTAGGATAGCGCTACTCTAGGTAAAACTATTACTCAAAAAAGTAAGTACTCTCCTTCAAATACTATCAACAGTAATAAATGTTTGAACTTTGTCATAGTAAATGAGTATCTTTCTCTCTCCTCCCACCGTTGATAACTGTTTGCAAAAAAGTAAGATGCTGATTGAGTGCTTCAAATACATTGCACATTTGTATATATGTTTCATATTTGTACAGCCATTATTGTATATTTATACAGGTGTGTAATATATATATATATATATATATATATATATATATATATATTATTATATATATTTTTTTATTTCGTTGTTCTACTTTTTTCTGCAGCTATCTTTTTCTTCGTTTATTTCTTATTCCATTCCTCAATTTGTTTCTTATTGATAATTTAGATTTTAAGGTCTAAGCATATAGATAGTTACAGTAAGCATTTCACTGCATATCGTACTGTGTTTGAGTATGTGACAAATAAAATTTTATTTGATTTCAATTTGAATTATCTATCTATCTAAACAAATAAGCATATTGGTTTGAAATATAAACGCTCAAACAACCCTTGTGTCAAAGTGCCTTTGAATTCGTTTACATTTTTCAGAACATTTGTTTTGCAAATCAGTACAATCCCCGTGAAAGTACTGGAGCAAAGGTCAGTTCTTGGTCAGACATTTTGTTTAGAGATGAACATGTGATAATATTTTAAAGTTTCAATATCTGAAAGGGTCATTAAGAATAGTTGTGTTTTTCCCATCAGAATATATAAACCATCTATAAGGACGTGGGTCTCATGAGGGGCAGAAAATGCTTTGCATGGTTGAGAACGGGCAGATCCACAGGCTGCTACAACGCAGAGTTCTGGACAGGCAAAGGCGCGGCCATTTATAGACACCTCAACTTATTTCATGCTTGTTTATTTTTGGCGCAAACAAAATTAAAATAAAACTTTTAATACTCGCGTGTAAATAGGCATTTATCAGGAGGATTGCGCATCATTATTACTAGTATAAAATAAAGTCCTGACTCACATCGCATCCAGTCAGCAGCTCCGCTTGCCATAGAAAGTGCTGGAAAAGACTCGTTGAGAATGGTCCAATCACATGAGCCCGAATATTTCAAAACAATATTGATTTGCTAAGAACAAAAGTGGGAGGGTTCGGGGCGCACAGTGCTGCAGCCCGGAGGAGGATTTGACAAAATCCAATTAGAGCTCAGCCTCAAATCACATGCTTTTCAAAGATTTGCGTGTCGTTTGTCGTTCGTGTTTTTTTTTTTTTTGCAAATACATTATTTTAAGAAATACAGTGGAATATTGTGACTAAATGACTTTATTTCATTATTAAAATAAATAATTATTATGTAAAATAATGACATGTTAAAGGAGCATTCTTCTCTTCCAAACTTTAAGGGGGGCGGCGTCCCTGCGCCCCCTATTGACCGGCTTCCACTGCGTTTAAGATGGAACTAACGTAATACTACTTTTTTTACTGGCACCCAAGTTAACTTAATAGCAACGTATGTAAGAAATTGCCAAACAGTTAATAGTGTTTGAACACAGACCCAAATTAGACATAGTAGAATATAAACTTAACAACACACTATTTAACCTCCTACTTATTTGACTCTGCATCCACATTGTTCAGATGAAGAGAAATCTTTCACTACATAAAAGGAACAATACATTTATGCAAAAATTACTTTTAAACTGTATTGTTCAGTGACACTGATTAGCCAGGTCTATTGACTATTCAGTAAAATATTTTAGACACACTTTGTGGTATTTTCTTAAAAAATGGAAATGGTAAAACCTGCAGCAGGACTCTAGCATTAAGCCTCCATGATTAACAACAACAACAAAAAAAAGTTCTTCAGTGAGGTTATTTAACTAGAATACAGCACATAGTATGTAATGATGACTCAGCACCTGCTTACACCTCTGTCATGTTTCTGCCTCTTTTCCACTGGACTGATTTCCTGATTGACATTCGACATGGTTTTAGGTGACACTGCTTTTCCTATGTAAAACTGGATCCTTTGTTTTTATAGTTGTAAAATTTCAAGGTGAGATCTTGTTTAAAATCCAACACTGGAGAAGAGTGAAGTCCACCTCTGAAAAGCTTAAGAATAAAAAGGTTTTGTGGTGGCCAAGTTCTCTCCAAGATCTTGTGTTGATGAGGATAGAATCAGACTACTGCATGAAGTCTTCTCCAGCAGATTCTCTATGGGTTTAATTTCTGGACCCCACAGGTTTGTACAATATACATTAGGCTAGATGGGTGCATCAGTTCATCTGCCACTCTTTTTACCCTGATGCACCCATCACCATGGAAAAGGGTAAATCTGGACTCCAGAAGTAATTTTTTCTCTCTCTCTAAAACCATTGTATCATAGCTTTACTTCTGCATTTAGCTTCATTATCTTGCTGCACTGCAGCTCCCTGCCCGCCACCATGACATCATTCTGTAAGGTGCATTCATAAACTTGAAAATTAAAGTTGCATCAATAAATCATTTTAAATACTCTATATAGCTTTTGTAATTGTTTGGTAGCCAATATACAGTAGAATTAAAATTTTTGTTGTCTGCTACTAATAATCTAACATGTGTTGGATATTGATTCATACTAATGTACTAATCATTATCACACATATCATTACACATAACAGTCACTTCAAAGCTGTCATCAAATCAGCAGAAAAGGGTCAGGGCGAGGGACAGAATGTGCCCCAAAACTAGCTGAACAGAGACTGTATGCAATTCTAATTTCTAGTTTTTCAGCTAGGGTTCGATCCCCGGCCAGGCTCGATTCCCGTCTCTGTGTGCATGGAGTTTGCATGTTCTCCCCGTGCTTGCTGGGTTTCCTCCGGGTTCTCCGGTTTCCTCCCACAGTCCAAAGACATGTAAGTTAGGTTAATTTGCGTTCCCAAATTGCTCGTAGTGTGTGAATGAGTGAGTGTGTGTGTGTGTGCCCTGTGACTGGCACCCTGTCCAGGGTGTACCCTGCCATGTGCCCTAAGTCTCCTGGGATAGGCTCCAGGCCCCCCGTGACCCTGAATACAGGATTAAGCGGTATAGATGATGAGTGAGTGAGTGAGTGATGTCTTTCCAATCTGATAGTTCATCACTCATGTGAGAGTAAAATCTGTTTTATTTTATTTGCCAAGGAATGAGGCCACAAATAAATCATTGTGGTTATATTCTCTCCAAGCAGGTGCTCCTCAAACATGCAGGGAGCATTTTTAGCCAGAAGCATGTGCTCGGCTTAAAGACACTGCTAAATAACGGCTGAAGCCCTTTTGGCCGTGTTGATTTGAATGTTGAGTGAATCAAGCAGTTAGTGTCTGTGATTTATTTATTGTATTTATTTATTAATTTATGCGTGTGACAGCTGGTGCAAAGCACTACAAGGCATAGTTATAGTAAGATATTCCATATTGATGGCACTGATCATTTATAATATCACAGATACAAATATCTTAAGTGAGGAAGCAAGGGAGGATGAAAGCCAGCATGCAGATTTTTTTCTTTTTTTTTTTGATAACTGAACTGTTACAGTATGTGTTAAATTGAGGGTTTACCTGCCTAATTACACACATCAGGGAAGAGTTACATAGGGCCAGGGGTGCACACACGTGGCGCAGGGCATAGAGCCAGCTCTTCTAAGCACAAGTGTGGGGCAGGGTACCTTAACCCACAGAGGCTGGCAACTAATTATTATAAAATAAGTCCAATGTTTAAGGCATGTCATTTACATGTGTCTTGAGACCTCTGGGCAGCTCCGCCTTGCCTGATTACGGTCTCTGGTAATGAGCCAAAGAGTATCCTATCTGCATGGAGCATCCATTCCCCAGCTCTAATACAGCTTAAAGATATTTTCTTAAGACTCTACTCTTACATTTGTTCTGCTGAGCTGAACTGAAAATAAAGACTTTCGCACTGCAATTACAGTATTGTCTTCTGATATCTGAGTTCCACTCTCTGTCCAATTATGCTTCTTTTTCTATGCAAACCAAGACTCTTTGTTTCTCTAGGTGTAAAATTTCAGTGGTGAAGCGCTTATTTTAACTCTTCTGTTGTGTTTCGGTCAGACCTGACACTTTTACATTTAGGCATTTGGCAGACCCCCTTATCCAGAGCTAAGCATTTGGCAGCATGATGGCCAAGAGATATACAGTGTGTAAAGGTATGGAATTATATTTGACAACGATCAGGGGGAGAGAAGCCAGGTTGACAGAGTGGAAGAGTCAGCGGTTAAAGGTGACACAGCATATAAACCAGTAGCGGAAGCCTCTGATACTGATAAGGATAAAGGGCCCATCTGAAGTTGTGTTCTTATCTCAACCAAACATGGAACCAAACCCTAACCCCATATCCTGAGTGGATGACATCACGTCCTGTTTTCAACTTTTCCTCTCAGACTCCATTGTAACCAGAGTCATGAACATGACAAACCAGGAGGGGAGAAGGGTTTATGGACACCTGGACCTGGGAGGATGTAGACCTGGTGAATATTGAAGCCCTCATGGATGTGTTTAATTTGCAGCGTGTCTACAGGAACAAATCTGCATCCAGCTTATGGGATACGGACACTGGCCAGGTAATATTTCACTCTACATTGTCTTTGCAGACCTTTCGTATCCTATCACGTGTTCGCTTTGATTATCGCCACATAACAGCATGAAGTCAATAAGACACGCTGGCACCAATCAGGGAAGTTAGGCATAAATGGGTGGAGCGCCTACCACTCATTTACCAACCAGGGCCTGACATCATTGTTGATGAGAATCTCATCAGTTTAAGGGAACTGTGATCATTTGAGCAGTATATGCCATGCAAGTCATCTAAGATATGGGCCTTGAACATGGAAGTGTACACAGGCAAACTGGCTGATGGTGTTCCTGAGACAAATCAGGGGAAGTGAGGGTCCTAGAAATGGGAGAGAGCTAATTAAAAATTGTGAATGTGTTCATACAGTGTATAAGTCAAGCATTAAGTTTATAATATAGTTATCTCTGTGCACATATAGACTTAATAACTGATCAGTTTTGACAGTTTTACTTTATACAGATCTGTATTTCTGATAACTATAGAATTTGAAAATCATGCAATAATCACGCAGTTGTGTTCAGTTTTTCTTTTTGTCTTATTACTAAAAAAATGTAAAAAAAAATAAATAAATAAAATCCAACATGCAGCAAGTCACTAGCACTAAACCTCGAAGATTGTACTGTTTTCCCACTGTACACATTATGACCAGCTCACTGCTGACATCAGGCTGCTATCTTGAGACACTATGTGAGTTTTCTTTTTATTTAGTAATATCTTCTAATATGAAGTTAGAGGAAAAGGTCCTCCCTAAAACACCAGAATTTTTTTTTTTTTGTTTGTTTGTTTAATAAAATGCTAGCATGAGAGCAGTAGAGGAAGGTGAAGTATAAATTATGCAAACTTGTATTTTAATGCAAATTAAAGTATACTTTCAATAAATGTACAGTATGTGTGTGTGTGTGTGTGCAAAAATCTTTATGTACATTATATATGTTCATTATGTCATTAAGCCATGCATCATAATAATAATCTAGAAGGTGTCACGGCCAGCTCGTTCCCGACCGTAACATAAAGAGGAACGCACACACACGAAAGAATATTTAAATTGCCAAAATTATTTATTTAAGAAAAGGTTGTTATTTACAAAACAATCAAAACCCACATATAGAGGAATTGAAATAAAGCAACAACAACAACAAAAAAAAAACATCCAATGGGGTAAAGAAGATTGACAAATAAAAATGGCACGAACGGGTTCCCTGGAGGACAAAGTTCCCCCAGAGGAAAGAGAGCTCCCAAAAAACATGATCACTCGCGTCTTTTATACTCTCCGCCCAAAGCCTCTTTAATTGGCAGTGACATCACACCTATATGTTCTACTGCCACCATGCGGAAGAAGAGAAAAAAAAACGCAGGGTCATAACAAAGGTTAATTATAATAGAAGAAAACAGTGTGTGTGTGTGTGTGTGTGTGTGTGTGTGTGTGTGTGTGTGTGTGTGTGTGTGCGACTCCAAGTGGAGTCAGACATTCTTTATCCTGTTGTGCAGTCATTCATTTTAGAACAGGTAAAATTGTTTGTGACATTTGATGTAAAATGTCCCTGGTTTTTATATCTGTCTATTGACCTGCTAAACTTCTTATGTTCAAGTCCTTTATTACCTCTTCTCTTTTCTATGACATGTATTTTTTGGTTTATGTGATTAAATCATCATTCAGATCAAACAGAAACTGGAGGACAATGGCATGTTGGATAACACCACAGTGACCTGGATTCAGCAGCTAAATGGAAACATCTTCCACAAGAAGATAAAAGATGATCTGTGTCTAAATGTCTAAATGCTCACATTCAAGTAAAGTAGATTTGATACTTTATTTATGCCTTGATCAGTAGAGGGAGTCAGAGGACAAGGTTGTCATGATTTATGCCCCGTCTGCCCATTTTTCCGACGCCGTCTATCTCTCTCTCCTTCTGCTCATGTTTACCCTAGCCTGTCTGTGTCCTTTCCCACGCTTATTCTGCCCCATCTGCAAACCTGTCTCTAATCCCTAGCCGATTACTCCAGCCAGCATTACTCACCTTGTTCTGCTCGGCCACATGACACACACACATATATATATATATATATATATATATATTGTGTTTTTTTTTTCCTTGCCCACTATGACAGTTTTGTATCTTTGTGGTGGATTTCATGTTCAGAACATGTTCAGCTTTTTCTGCAAGTGGCCCTTAAAGACTTTAATAATGAGAAATTCAAGAGAGGGTCAAACACTGTGTTCAGTACATTAGTGTGTCACAGTAAATCCCAATTTTACAGAGAAAATAGAGAATGTACTAAAAACCCATGCCCAATCTAAACAATCATTTATTAGGCACTTTCATTTCAGCTATTACTTTATAATGCTACCCTATATATTTCCTGTTTATATAATTCCTGTTATGAATTAAAGGCTAAAGGCTAAAAACTTTGTAAAAAAATGTTGGCCATTAAAGAAGCTTATTTTGATTTGCTTCAAAATATTTTAAATTATGCTATACTATATTATATATACTATATATATAAAACTATATTCATATATAAAAGTCAACATGGCTATGTATGTATGTTCCTTATAGACTGTTCCGTGCTTTAAGGGATCTGGGCTAAACATGGCACAAATATATTTGTCATCCCACTGGTCAAAAGACTGCTGGTTTCATCCCCCACTACTCACTCATTTTCAAGATGGCGGATGAGGAATCTTTCACTGCTTAATGTATTGCGTTTCCACGACCGACCACAAGATGGCAGACTTTACCAAAACATATTGCCGCGTGCGTGTTGAATATTACCGCTCATTTTCCAGATGGGACTTGACACTGAAACTTGACACTACTATCTGAATGTACTGTGAGGAACCGAGGAGGTAGGAGCAAAATAAAAAGACACCCCCCCCCCAGAGCTACAGTGGGGACGTATTCAGCTTTTCAGTGAGTGTTGAACAGTGCATTCTGATTGCAAGATCCAAGTGTTATTTTTCTAAATTGACAGACTTAATCTTACATCTCTCTGCATTCCTCACGAGGAAGGATGGGTTCCCCAAAGAATTAGTTTATTTTTGAAACAGCTGGCCAAACTAAGAATATACTGTAGTATATCATGAGTACTTCAGTAGGAATTTTAACTGCAGCCCTTAAAGCCCTTTTCTAAAATTACAATATTAAATTAGTAATACAAGTATGAAAAATGCAAGGAAATACTTCACCTTACCACCACAAGGTTTCAACTATGAAAAGCCTTGGCAATGCTGCGTACCTCGGCTACTATGTTATAAAGTACCAGTCAAAGTTTGGACCTTTTTGTTTATTGCCTTATTTTCTACAATGTTTGGCAAGACTGGGTATTTTAAATAATATTGAAATGTATACATATGGAATTAAGTATGTAATTAAGAGAGTGAAAAGGCAATGAAGCAGAAGGTATACAGTGAACATGGATAGTGATGACCAGGTTACAGCTACTCAAGAAAGACTTAGATTACACAGTAAGACTTAGATTACACTGGGACAAGTACTTCAGTATTACCAATGAGCTACTGAGAACATTTGGTAGAGGTTAGAGAGTGGAGAAGTGTGAGTAAATGGGTGACTGATTCTAGTGCCTTAGGTTGATGGTGGCTATAAGAATGTTTTTTGACCATCATGTGAAGAACAAGCCTGGCATACAGTATTGTGAAGCGATCCCCTCATTTCTAATGCAGAACATTTCTGCCTCTAGCAGAATCCATTTTTTCACCCATTTTTAGCATTTCCTAGTGATAGTTTATGGGTTTACTTATTTCTAGACTTTTTTTTTAGCCTAAGGCCATTTTCTCATTCAATACATACATTTCCCAATATGTATTTGTGGATTTCTGTTTATTTGTCTTGTAATAGATTTTACACGTTTACTTTTCTTTATCTTATGATTAATTTGCCAATGTAGCAGTGGCGGCCGGTCAATACGGGGCGCGGGGGCGTCGCCCCCTTAAAGTTAGGCAGAGAAGAATGCTACTTCAACATGTAATTCTTTAACATAATAATTATTTATTTTAAAAATGAAATAAAGGCATTTAGTCACAATATTCCACTGTATTTCTTAATTTATTTGCAATAAAAAAAATATATATATTTGTATTACGTTCATTTGTGTTCATTGTGGCGCCGGACAAGCGAGTGTCTATGTCGGCACGTAAATCTTTGAAAGGCATGTGACTTTAGGCTGAGCTGTAATTGGATCTTTTCAAATCATCCTTCGGGCGCAGCACTGTGTGACCCGAACCCCCCACTTTTGTTCTTAGCGAATCAATATTGTTTTGAAATATTCAGGCTCATGTGATTGGACCATGTGATTCTCAACGAGTCTTTTCCAGCACTTCTTATGGCGAGCGGAGCTGCTGACTGGATGTGATGTGAGTCAGGACTTTATTTTATACTAGTAGTAATGATGCGCAATCACCTGATAAATGCCTATTTTTATATTTCAAGTCAGTAGCTCTCTGTTTTTTTTTTTTTTTTTTTTTACAAAATTTTGGAGATGACATTACAGGATCTCAGAGCTCTCTCTGAAACACTGAGGTAAAACTGATTCTATTCCATTTTCTGAAGCATCCAATTTAACTCTAAATGTTATAGTAGGGTCTGGATGTCTAAGCATGAAAGAAACCATATACACTCTCTTGAGATTTAAGGAGCAGAAGTATTGAATGACAGACAGGGCCCTTCTCTAAAATTAAGGTGAAAGGACTTGTTATGGAGCTAAAAATATCAGTATGATTAATGAAGCATTAAAACAACGACCGTTGCATGAAATTATGATTATTTTGTGGTAGTAATCAGGTTTATTATTTGATATGAGTCCCATAATTATCTACGTTAAACCAACTTCTAAAGACTCCACTGGACAACAGAAGGGTTGACTCCAGCACAGGCACTTTGACTGTTAGACTGACTTTGCACTATAACTCCATGACAAGTTCATCTTTCTTAGACATTTAAACCTGTAACAGTGACGGATGCTCTCAGGTGACACTTCTTCCCCATGTAAAACAAGTCTCTTTGTTTTCATGGGTGTAAAGTATTTCTTCTACATGCTAATCCTACACCAAAAGACAGTGCTAGATTTGCTTGTTATGACAATACATTCAAATAGTGTAAATGCCCTTCTCCCATCTTTGTATTACTGTGGAAGGATATACTCCTGGTCTGTTTCTGATCTCTAAATCACCACGAGAATCTTTAATGAATATACTATTCTGCAGCTCCTTGTGGTTTTGAAACAATTGTGATTCAGATGCTGCTACATTTTTTTCCCCAGTGGGATGGCTTTTAACTCACTCACCAAACATCCTGCTTTGGTGATGATGCACTGATGATTTTATAAAGCAGTCAAGATAATATTGTGCTCATGAGCACGTGGCTGTTTCACACTAAAGGTTACCTGAGGAACTTGTTTACTTTCTTTCTGTGGTGAATTTTCAAGACTATGGGTCAGTGGTTTTGTTTAAATAAGGAGTCCAAAGTTTAAGGAAAAGTTAAAGAAATATGGAAATTAGTCTGCGTCACACACATTGTAATATTTTCATGTTTAGGAAGAGCACATTTGAACAAAGCAGGTAATCTTTGAGGTCTTGTGTGCAAGCAGAGAAGATTTAAAACAAAGCTATTGAAGAAATACCAGCCTTTTTTATTCTACAGGTATGTTTTTAATGTTTATTGTTTATTGTTATTGTTTACATTGACTACATTAATCTTACATTCAATGGTATAACTAGATATTTCATGGATATGTGGCCATTTTATTACTTTTAATTGGCTCCCACATGTCTGTCATGCATTTTTACACTAACAATAGCTGCTGACCAAAAACATGCAGTAGGTGAGGTAGCAAGGCAGCGCATCTGTATCGTTATAGATTGCATTAGGTATGGATCTAATATGACTTAAATGTTATTTATCCACCTGTATCTTTTAAAAGTTGCAAACTTTTCCTGCACAAACTTTTGGCCTTGCCCAAACTTCTGTGGTTAATAACAATGTCTAACAAAGATGAGACAGGAATTATAGAATTATACAGATTAGAGCATTCCACAGGTCCTAAAGCCCATTTACATGGGTAATTTTGGAGAAATAATGACACAATTTTAAATATTAAATATTAAAATATTTAATTTAAGTAATATCATAAATAAATAAATAAATAAATAAATAAATAAATAAATAAATAAAGTCAATTGTTGGAAAGCTATTGGTCCTGGTAGTGTAAAACTCCAGTTGTTCTGTTTACTGTACTAGTAAAATGTGGAAGAAAAAAAACATAATTTTATTAATAAGCAGTATTTTTATTTGTATTTTATAATGAATTTAATGTTGTTTTAACAAAAATTATGTTAACATTAATCAGATATTTGATTGAACAAAGTTGCACAAATATGTAATTTTTATTGGATAGTTATGTGCTTTTATTTTGTCTTCAGGATTATGAGGATTATCAGCGACCTGTCCAACATGAAGCTCAGTGTTGTTCTTTTCCTGTGTTTCACTGGTGAGAGCATTTTTATAAACCACTTTATACTTGCTTGTTTAATTTAAAAGTATTAATATTATGCAAATCATTTCGGATAATTGTTTTGGATAATTCCACGCAAAGGTAAAAAAAAAAATTAGTTCCTATCAAAAACCATCCTAATACAGTAAAATACTGTTTATACTGACTAAAGGTTTTCTTTTATATTCTATTGCTCATTGTCAAAAAGCTTAAAAGAGGCACGACAAGGTGTCAGGGGTAACCCCTAGAGGGCGCCTAGCGCCCAGAGATTTGTTTGTAGTTCTTTTGTGCCGCCGAGAACAGCGAACCTCCTCTTCCTCCGCCGCCGCCGTCATGCGCCGCCGAGGATGACGAGCCGCCTCTTCCTCCGCCGTCGCCATCATATGCCCTTGGGGATGACGTGCTTCCTCTTCCTCCGCCGCCGCCGTCGTGCTACGCTGAGGACGACGAGCTTCCTCTTCCTCCGCCGCCGCCATCGTGCTCCGCTGAGGACTGCGAGCTTTTCCTGCCGCCATCTCTCAGCGAGGAGGACAATGAGCTTCTTCCGCCGCCCTGCATCGACAATGACGGCGAGTTTCCGCCGCCGCCCTGCACCGGAAAGGACGGCGCTCGTTCTCTGCCTCCGCCGCCCCAATGCAACAGGGGCATCAGGCCATCGGGCCCTCCGGACATAGGTGCCAGCCTCTGGGTGAGAGGGGCAGACATTGGACCCTGGGGGGGATGCCCTGGACCTCGTGTGGCGCCCCGGAGTTGCGCCCTTTGAGGGGGGGTACTGTCAGGGGTAACCCCTAGAGGGCGCCTAGCGCCCAGAGATTTGTTTGTAGTTCTTTTGTGTTTAACTTCATTTCCCCTCATGCAGCTCGGTCAGGTGACATGGGTACTCACCTGAACCGAGTTAGTTATTAGTTTCTTTATAAATAGGTTGTTTGAGTTCCATTTTTTGTCTTGCATCTGTTAATTTAACCTCGTAAATGTCAATCATTTTTAGTTGTGTCTCCCATTACCATTGTACGTGTTTTAGTTTCATTTTCACTTAAAGTATATTTGTTTTGTTAATTTCCCTGGTTTTTGTGTTAAAATAAAACATTGTTTCCTTTACCACCTGGACCTCTGCGTTTATGCCTCGAACCCCATCTCGTGACACAAGGATGCAATCTACAAAGAAAAATAAAAGAGGAAAAGGAAGAGAGAGAAGAAAAGAAGAAGAAAATCTTAGTAATACTTACAGATTTAATAATATCATGTTTTTTTTCCTTCTTTTTTTTTATTTACTATTTCAGACTGTTCATGTTAAATTCTTGTCTATTATTTATATATTGTGTAGAGGACTGATAAAGACACGTCGCATCCATAATACCAATTTATCAGAAATTATTTATTTAAAAAAGAATGGCATATCTTTTCAAATGCTTGTTATTTGTGTTTAATTCAATCTCTTTAGGGGTAAAAGTGTAATGACATCTGCAATTTTCTTTAAAATTCACAGACTGTTTATTTTTTTCAATTTAATTTATTAAAAAATAAAGACTGAAATGTTTAAGTTAGATAAATATTCAGACCCATCCCCTAATACATGGTTATAGTACAATTGGCAACAATGACAGCCACAAGTATGCTTGTGAAATTAAGGAGACATTAAATGATGGTGGGGATCATTAGTGAATGAGCCTCCGGTGGGTGCATGTGGGGAGTGGAGGTTTGGGGGGTTGTTCTGGGAGGCTTGAAAGGTGGCATTGATCTGCAGGGGAGTGAGAGAAGGAGGGCACATGGTTTGATTATCTTGGTAATAGTGAAGGGTATAAGTGTCAGCCATAGCATTATGACTGCTGAGTTCAATAAAAACAGGTTACAAGAACACCACTGATTATGTCACTACGATGCCATCTAAAGTATTAAGCATCAAATTTGATGTGATCAAAGGCCAAACTGTCATTGCTACCATCACTACTGCCATCTAGTGGATAGGTGAACAGTGAACCCACCTATTCACTAGATGGCAGTAGTACCGGTAATAGTAAGGATTGGCATGTTCAAAATGAGTGGAGAACAAAGCAACTGAATGTGTGAAGCAGAGAACATTTCAGTTCAATTCAATTCAATTGTATTTATATAACAGGAATCACAGTGGGTACGGAAAGTATTCAGACCCCCTTAAATTTTTTCACTTCCTGTTATATTGCAGCCATTTGCTAAAATAATTAAAGTTCATATTTTTTTCCTCATTAATGTACACACAGCACCCTACATTGACAGAAAAACCCTGACTTGTTGACATTTTTGTAGATTTATTAAAAAAGAAAAACTGAAATATCACATGGTCCTAAGTATTTAGAACCTTTGCTCAGTATTTAGTAGAAGCACCCCTTTGATCTAATACAGCCATGAGTCCTTTTGGGAAAGATGCAACAAGTTTTTCACACCTGGATTTGGGGATTCTTTGCCATTCCTCTTTGCAGATCTGTCCGGTTGGATGGTAAACGTTGGTGGACACCCATTTTCAGGTCTCTCCAGAGATGCTCAATTGGGTTTAAGTCAGGGCTCTGGCTGGGCCATTCAAGAACAGTCACGGAGTTGTTGTGAAGCCACTCCTTCGTTATTTTAGCTGTGTGCTTAGGGTCATTGTCTTGTTGGAAGGTAAACCTTCGGCCCAGTCTGAGGTCCTGAGCACTCTGGAGAAGGTTTTCGTCCAGGATATCCCTGTACTTGGCCGCATTCATCTTTCCCTCGATTGCAACCAGTCGTCCTGTCCCTGCAGCTGAAAAACACCCCCACAGCATGATGCTGCCACCACCATGCTTCACTGTTGGGACTGTATTGGACAGGTGATGAGCAGTGTCTGGTTTTCTCCACACATACCAGTTATAATTAAGCACCAAAAGGTCAGACCAGAGAATCTTATTTCTTACCATCTTGGAGTCCTTCAGGTGCTTCTGTCGGGCCACTCTGACATAAAGCCCTGGCTGGTTGAGGGCTGCAGTGATGGTTGAATTTTTACAACTTTCTCCCATCTCCTGACTGCATCTCTGGAGCTCAGCCACAGTGATCTTTGGGTTCTTCTTTACCTCTATCACCAAGGCGCTTTACCACCAATAGCTCAGTTTTGTCGGATGGCCAGCTCTAAGAAGGGTTCTGGTCTTCCCAAATGTTTTCCATTTAAGGATTATGGAGGCCACTGTGCTCTTAGGAGTCCAGCAGAGATGTTTTTTGTAAGCTTGGCCAGATCTGTGTCATGCAACTATTCTGTCTCTGAGCTCTTCAGACAGTTCCTTTGACTTCATGATTCTCATTTGCACTGACGTGCACTGTGAGCAGTAAGGTCTTATATAGACAGGTGTGTGGCTTTACTAATCAGTATAATCAAACACAACTGGACTCAAATGAAGGTGTAGAACCATCTCAAGGATGATCAGAAGAAATGGACAGCACCTGAGTTAAATATATGAGTGTCACAGCAAAAGGTCTGTGGGTAGCTGTGTGTACTGTACATTAATGAGGAAAAAAAATAAAATAAATGTTTTTAGCAAATGGCTGAAATATAACAAAGAGTGAAAAGTTTAAGGGGGTCTGAATACTTTCCGTACCCACTGTATGAATCAGCAGGTGTAGAGTTGGGTCTGCACTTCCGGAACAAATTATGCTCACAATCCAAGGTTACACTGAACTGATTTAGCATTGAAATTTAAATATTTTTTCCAGTGCATTGCATAAGTACACTTTTTATTATTATTATTATTATTATTATTATTATTATTATTATTATTATTATTATTATTATTATTATATCTTCAAGAGATGAGCTTAGAAGGAAGAAAAGCAAACACACTTAAATTGCTGGTTTACTTATTGTCACTAAGCTGAACTGCCGGACTAGTATACATTTCTAATTCTTTATTTTAACCATTATAAATATTTATTGTTTAACATACAGTACACCAATTACAGGTTTCTTTAAATAAAATAAATCACCAACAGGTCTGGTCCCAGTTGCAGTATCTAACCTTCTAACCGTGCCTCACCGGTATGCATTCATCAAGACAGGATTGTCCTGGCCTGCTGCACAGGATTACTGCAGGGGGATGTACACTGACCTGGCAATAATCCTAAGTCAAACTGATTGGATAAGATTGAATAAAGAATTAACAAGTAAAGGGCTTACATCATGGACTATGTGGGTAGGATTGTGGAACGATGTCAATAGCTGGCGCTGGTCCTTAGGTGACCTCCCACTGAACAGTGTCCCTTATACCAACTGGTGCTCTGGACAGCCTAATAATGTTGGTGGTCATGAAACATGTGGTGCTCTGGATTCATATGGTCATTGGTGGGATGTGCCATGTACAGAATTAAGACCCTTTGTATGCTACGATGGTAAGGCAATGTCCTATTGAAATCTGTGGTTTTAGTTTATTAAAGTTTGAAGTTTAGTTTGAAGTGCTGACATATATGTAACAATGTGTTTATTTTTTCAACAGTTAATTTCAGTGGCAAATTCATCAACATAACAGGTCTTCTGCTGACCTGGTTTGAAGCTCGGACTTATTGCCGAAAATATCACACAGACTTGGCCAGTTCTCTTAACAGTTCAGACCAAAACATGTTAAATCAGTTTGTATCATTCAGTGTTAATCCCTGGTTTGGGTTATACAGGGACACTTGGAAGTGGTCAGATGGGACCAATGCTACAGACCTGCCTTGGGCACCTGGACAACCTGATAACTATGGAGGAAATGAGAAATGTGCAAGGGTTTATAATGACCAGTTCTTTGATGTACCCTGCACAAACCAGTACTATTTCTTCTGTCACACGAGTGAGTTTTTTTTTTTTTTTACTCATTCTCTTTTTTATGTCAATTTATTTTTGTCTTTTAGTTTCTTTTATTCTGTGACTAATTTTGTTCATGAGAAAATTATGGCAGAAAAGAAGGAGAGGAGACAAAGTGAGAATTATCCACAATTAACTTACATTTTCAAAATTAAAACATGTTATAATATAAATATTTTAAAGACACATTATTGTTCTGAGGTGGAGGCGGGCGGAACCTCAATCCTGGGCTTTGGAGCAGAAGCTGTGTGAGCTGCGGGAGTGATTATGTAGACTTTTCTCATTCGAAAATTCGAAATAATGTATTTTCTTTTTCTTTGTTTTTCCTTATCATTTTATTTTTTCCCTTTTCTTTCATTTTGTTTTTTGTGCTTATTATACAGTATATATTTTTTAGTACCTGCACCCTCATACCTATGGCAGAGGCATACCTAAGGCTGAGGCTTAATTCTCTTCTTGGCCAGTTGTACTTTGGTCAGATGGGGTTTCTTTGGTAGGCCAACGTGACTGAATAGGAGCACGAGCTCCTTGGTGGTTTCTTTGGAGGTCACTTTCCAGATTTGAAAGACAGGGTAGCGTCTGGAATAGTCCTTTACTACCAAGATGTACTCATGGCTCCTTGCAGATTTTGGAAGTGGGCAGACCAGGTCCATCCCGATGCGTTTGAATGGTGTGCCGATTATGTTCTGGCTTCTTGGGCACAGTTCTCTGGCACTCAGGACACCATTGACAGAAGTTCTTTACTTCAGCCTCAAGCCCTGGCCAATGGAAGCAATTCTTGATATTCTCAATGGTGTTCTCCACTCCAAGGTGGTCACCTAGAGGGTGAGAGTGGGCCAGGTGCATTATGACATCAACCTTTCCTTGTGGGATCTCTAGGAGGTCGCATGGTTCCCTTCTTCTCAACGTGCGATAGTACAGAAGTATTTCCCCCACAGACAAGGAAATATGACGTTGGCCTGGGGCATCCAACACCTTCAGCGTGAGACAGGGAGAGAAATGGGTTAGCAAGAGAGCTTTGCTCATCTTCCACCTTAGTTCCCATGCCACTTGAGTCATAAATGCTGGGTGAGACACTATGGACGTTTTGCAGCATTGGCACTGCTGGTAAGGTGCTTTCTTTTTCTGGTTGACCCATAGTTTGGGCCAATCACATGTACCGAGCTCCCATGCCCACAGCTTCTGTTTTTCTTCAGGGAGGGAGCGCAAGGCAAGGTTGATGATGACTTTCTCAACAACCTTATGAGCTGAACACTGCTCCGGCTGGAGCCATCTGCAAGCTATGAGCTGTAGATGGTCTAGCTGGGCCCGGGGTGATACTTGTGGATCGTAGGTCCAACGGTCAAACTCGGTGGTGGCTCGATAGCAGGAGAGTCCAAAGCAGGCTAGGACTTCAGCCCTTAGCTGGTCATAGTTAGCTGCCTCATCACTCGGGAAGGTAAAGTAAGCCCGTTGTGCCTCCCCGGTGAGCAGTGAGATGAGGATGGCATTCCACTCCCACTTTGACCAGTCTTCCTACTCCGCAGCCCTTTCAAAAGTCTGCAGAAACAATTCTAGTTCATCCTGGGTTGTAAGTTTACTTAGAAGACGTTGGGCCTCCCTGTGGGAATCTGGTGGGGTAATGTTCACTCCTCCATGCTGTTCATACTAGCTCAGCTACTGTAGCTTATAAGCACTGGGCCAGCTGCTTTAGTACCACCTACTGCTGAGCGCTGGACTCCAGGAGGTGGTGGACGAGTTGCTCTAGGGTGGGTTGGGTTGCGGGGTCAGAGCTGGCTGTCCACATTCTCTACCAGTGGAAAACACACACAGGGAACACAAAGTTGAGGAAATAATTGCTATTTTATGTATAAAACACAGAAAACTTGCAGTGGTCTGTTAACACCAGGATGGGTAGGTGCTGTCTTGGGCCACCCCTTCTGTGCATGAGGTGGAGCTGACCATGATGCTGAATCTGTGCTTTGTTTTCCTCTGCTTGCTTAAGTGCGAGGGTGGCAGACAGTAAGAGGCGCTGGTTCTAGTCCCGCCGCCACAATATATATGATACAGACATCACTGTATACATTTATCTTTTGCTCATTTCTCTTTAATGTTTTACAGTAGCCATTTTTATAACCATTTTTTGACCTCAGACTTCAGTGTCAGGACTACATTAGTTCACCTGGGTGATAGGCACACTAGTTCGAAATTTTTGTCCATAACTTCACACCAAGCAGAAACAAATGCAATACGTCTGTTAAACTATATGGTATAATACATATTCACATTATTATAAATCTTTGGCTTTTTTTTTTTACTGTAAATGTTTTTCTAATTGCATTGTTGTACAAAGTCAGAAATGTAATTTTTCATAGTGTGTGTGTGTGTGTGTGTGTGTGTGTGTGTGTGTGTGTGTGTGTGTGTGTGTGTGTGTATAATTCACAGGTTTCCCAACAAGGAGCCAGACACTGAGACTGCTGGTAAAGTCTGATGGGAGTGTATTTGATTGGGCTGTTCAGTTGTCCATTTTAGATCAGGTGAGTCACAGGATGTCTCTGAAATGTGAAGAGATTGTGTGTGAAATGCCCCAGCTAGCATTTCTCACTGCTCATCTCCTCAAATTTCTAATATTCCTCATGAACTTTTAATAATTATTGGCTTCTCTGTGTCATGTATGGCTTTTCTAATCTTTAGATCAAACAGAAATTGAAGGAGAATGGCATGTTGGAGAATACCACAGCAACCTGGAATGTGCAATCAGATGGAAACATTTTCCACAAGAAGAAAAAGGGTCAACTATAACACCTAAATGTTCGCATTAAAGTCAAGTAGATTGAAGTAGCTAAACTTGCATTCACCATACAACATTTATGCTTTAATCAGCAGGGGGGAGGACAAGATTAGCAACAAGTAGAAGAATAAATAATAACTTTAAGCCAAGCATTTTTACACATATACACCACTGCACAGTTAAATTGGTTATTCTTTGCATATTTCTTGCATATTTCTTTCTATGCTTTTTGCTGTTAGTAGGCTGGGGTCAGCCATTATACGGCACCCCTGGAGCAGATAGGATTAAGGACATTCAAGGGCCCACCAGTGGCAACCTAGCAAAATTGTGGCTTGAACCACAGACCTTCCAATCAGAGTCTTAATACACTGAGCCCCCACTGCCTCCCAAAGATAATGCCCAAATTGGGACGTTAAAAAAACAAAACAAAAAACATCTAATGCTCTGTTCATAACTTCAAATATTGATTGTTTAACATATTTAGTTTTTGTTGCAAATAGCTTTTTGTCATAGTGATTAAATGAAAGGCAAAGAGGGTCGGTTCAAATACTGGTTTTAATGCAGTACTATGCCTTAGTAAAGAATGGTTCTCATACTGTATAGAAGACAGAGAATGGATTTGAACAGGTAAATACTCTGTGTGTACTTTAAAAGGCATCTGTAGTGCAACTGTAATTACTGTAATTTCTCTCATATATCTAAGAGCAATTACAAGTATGTTCTTATTTCTAGTGTTGTTGTTATTATTATTATTTCTTTTTTTCTGCACACATACCCATTGGGAATCTACAGGATGGGCCATTTCTATGGATCCACCTTAATAAAATGGGAATGGTTGGTGATATTAACGTCCTGTTTGTGGCACATTAGTACATGTGAGGGGGCAAACTTTTCAAGATGGGTGGTGATCATGGTGGCCGTTTGGAAGTCGGCCATCTTGGATCCAACTTTTTTTTTTTTTCAATAGGAAGAGGGTCATGTGACACGTCAAACTTATTGGGAATTTCACAAGAAAAACAATGGTGTGCTTGGTTTTAACGTAACTTTATTCTTTCATGAGTTATTTACAAGTTTCTGACCACTTATAAAATATGTTCGATGTGCTGCCCATTGTGATGGATTGTCAATGCAAACCTCTTCTCCCACTCTTCACACACTGATAGCAACACCGCAGGAGAAATGCCAGCACAGGCTTCCAGTATCCGTAGTTTCAGGTGCTGCACATCTCGTATCTTCACACCATAGACAACTGCCTTCAGATGACCCCAAAGATAAAAGTCAACATGAAAATAAAAACGGAAAAAGGAAATAGAGATAGAAAGAAACATCCATACACAGATTTTAAAAAATAATATATTAAGTAAAAGTGAATTAAACTATGAATGTATTTAAAAAAAGTAAAGGAGCACCTGCTGAAATTATGTCTGAATAATTGATTGAATAGGTAGCGAATCTTCTACAGAGACATACAGAACATACCATTCATGAGCCACTGGGTGTGGGTTGGTGAGGTGGTGTTTATTCACTTGATTTGGGAACACCAGTTAGTCCTATCTGCATGTCTTTGGACTGTGGGAGGAAACCGGACTACAGGGAGGAGATCAGTGAATATATTCGGATCACAAAAAGTGGCAACTTTTGCAAAATAGACATTAAAAAAGTTAAAATAATATAAAAGTAAAATAACTAGCCAAATAAATTATCAGATAAAAGTTAAAGTGCTGCTATGAGCTGCTTTATTTCAGTCATAAAAAGAAGTAAGAAAACGGAGCAGATGTCTCTACCTAAAATTTATTTTGCCAGCAAAACATAAAAATTATAAAAAAAAAAAAAAGGTTTGATGGTAGCAGTTAAATCAGACTTCGTAACTGGATTTAATACTTTTCGAGCGTAATTCATACGTTTACAGAATGTATTGTGATTTTGTAAAATATGTAATGTCTCGGTTTTCTTCATAGACCATTTGTCCCTCAGCCATAGATTCACAACCACATTCCAGTCATTTGTGGTCTAACATTGGATGAAATAATCAACAGCTGGACACAAACAGCAAAAAAGCAAGTCAAATAAAAATATTCACTTAAAAATATAGATTGTTTGTTTCTTCATTCATGTCCTGTGATGATGCTTAATGTCAACACATTTTTATGTTTTAATGCAGATATGGTGTTTTTGACATTCACGAATCACAACATTCGCATAGTTAACACTACCAGATAGCCTACTATCAGGAAATTCATCATTTTTATTCATATTTTGAAACATTACATGCAGTTTGTAATTTATCAGATACTTTTAAAATGTAACCTATATATCTACAGTATAAGCACATTTAACAACCCAAACTGAAAGCAGTGAAAGAGCAAATTGGTCTTCAAACAGAGTGGAGAAACATCTCCAACAAAAAGTCGCTTTTCATGACTGTTACATACAATGTGTAAGCACATAGGCGAGTTATTTAGAAGATCTCTAGCTATGATAACACCACTACATTATACAGCAGTATACATTATATGTCACTACAGTAACACTGATGAGCTCCAATAAATTACATGCAATTCATTAACCATCTGTAACATTACACATAACAGGAGCAGCTAAGAATTAGCTCAGGGATTAAAAAAAAAAAAAAAACTTCACTGAATGAATTTAGTAGAATCATATATTTCTTAAACCAAAAAATTAACATATAATAATAATAGTAATAATAATAATAATAATAATAATAAGAGTAGAATAACCTAGTTAGGTCAACAGCTACTGCAGTAAAGGACTGCAGGATTCAGTGCAGAATCATATTTTAATACAACTGCATTTAACTGAATTAATACTGAATAAATAGTACTTCATTGTACTTCACAAAACTGCAGTATAACTGTAAAATTTAACTGCAGTTTCTGGGATTAAAACTGTGTTAAGAGAGTTTGTTGCCAGGGGTTTTGAGGGGACATAAATGAATTTACACTGCTATACAAACTTTACACTGACTACTTTTCATTGGGTCAAAAAGTCAATTATGCAGTGTTGTCCTATGAAAAGATAGAACTAAATGTTTGCAGAGGTGTGAGTAGTGTACTCACTTTTGTGACATACTGTAATGAACAAACCCAAAAGGTTATAATAACGGTTTCACGCTATTATTCACTGTATATTCCATCATGATAAGTCCTGGAGCTGATATCCGGCACAGTTCTGTGTTCATTTCCGTTTTGACCTTTGCACTTTACTTTAGCTTTTAGCTTTCAAAATACAAGAGAAAGACACGGGTCGTTCCACACAAACGGAAACATGGGAAACACTTCCCACACTTACATGGGAAAATTATACATTTATAAGAAGAAAATCATACATTTTAAAGGGAAAAAGACATACAAATATACAGTACAGGAAAGATGATTTGCCCTTCTGGGCCACCAGACTTGCGGGAGTCAGTGGCACTCTTTGGGGCAAATTGCACATTGCGCATTTTTATGGACACATCGGTAAACCTTCAGAGTAACCTTCTGCAACTTGAATTTGCTGAACATGGAATTTCAGCTTACTTCTTTGCCATGCCTCATTTCTGAATCAGAAATTCTTAAATTTAGAACCAGTGTACATGAAGAATGAGCTGGCAAGGTCAGTGCTCTAAACGGGTTTGAATGCAGGTATACAGTCGGCTCTACCAGTCTCTGGCAGAGAAGGAAGCATTTCAATCCAAAACATGATAGGTAGGGTAGATTGGTAGTAGGGAGTCCACCGTCAGTAAGGCCTGGGATACACAGGTTTGGTCTCCCAAAGTTTTTTTTTTTTTTTTTTTTCTCAAAGACTGAAGCACATCGTTTCCAAACTCATTTCTAAACACCACCCACTTATGTTCTTAATTGGGATTCTGTATCTACATAATATTTAATACACTGATGCTTAGCTACAAAGCTAAAAATGGCCAATTAGCCACTTAACCTCTCAGCTTTAAACACACCATGCACTGCACAATGTTGCGGATGCTTCAGCACTGCTTGACTGGCTCCACCATCTCTTAGTGCTCAAGAAACACATGCATCTAGATCATTTTCTTTTCTGGCACCCCGGTAGTGGAATGAACATCTTTCAGATATCTGTACAGCCGAGTCACTGGCAATCCTTAAGCAATAACTAAAGACCGATCTGTTTCTTAGATACTTGAGCTAATCCCCAATCCAAAATAGTCCTTCCCGGCAGGGATTGACTCATAGTAATCTAGTAAGCAGTGTAAGTAACTATCCAATGACTCGTTCCCTAAGCCACCTGGGATAAGCTCCAGGTCCCCAAGACCCTGAATACAGAATAATGCGGTGTAGAAGATGAGTGAGTGAGTATTTTTATGAGCTCTGCCTCACTCAGACTTACCAAAACAGCTCTTCTCTGTGCACGTATTAAGTCCAAATAGGACAACTTTGAAGCTCTCCTACATTTTGGTGGAGATAGGAGTTATTTTCTATTTTAAGAAAGTTGGTAAATTGCTCTCTCTCTCTTCCACTCCTAAAAGTAGCACCAAAATTACTCAAAGAATTTTTGATCACTTGATTTACCATGATAATGTAGTCATCCGGTTGGTTATTTGGTATGAATTCCTTAATCACATGCTTCATTTCAACATCTGAAATTTGCAGTCACCATGCAGTAAAATGGTGAGTCTGCTGCACTTTAATTTCATAACAAATTCCTTTTTTTCTGTAAAATTTCTATTTAATAAAGTACTTTCTTTTCTGTAAAGTAGTGTCTCAGGTTACTGGTCTCAGGAAGGGTAACCAATGTACTAATAACTAATAATCTTATTACAATAAAAGATAGAATCTGAATTCCAGCATAGGCTTACTGACTGCTGGACTGACTTTGCAGATGCTCCTGTAATATTTAAACCAGTGGTTGCTGGTCTCAGATGTCACTTGTTTCCTATGTAAAACAAGTCACAATGTTTTTATTGTTGTGTAGATGTGTTTGACTTGCCTGGTACTCCAACACCAAAGAACAGGACTACTTTTTATTTGTCAAGAAAAATATATTCAAATACGTACAATGCTCCTCTCCTGCGTTAGTAGGGTGTGTTCAAATTTCGTCCTGACCTATTTTTTAATTTGGCAAGATGTTTTTTTTTCCCCAGCAGATTGGATTTTGTAAAATTCTGTCCCCTAGTTATTAAGAGCAGCCAATATCCATAATAATATTGTGCTGAATATTTTATTGGATTAATGGCACCTTTCTTTTTCATACTAAAAGCAACAACTTCAAGTAGCTCATTTCTTTTCTGTGCTGGAATTTGAAACCGATGGGTCACCATTTGGTTTTGTTCAAATAAGGTGTCCAGAGTATAAGGAAAAGATTAAATGAAATGAAAATTAGTTGCGTCACACGTGGTAATCATTTAAACATCAGGTTTAAGAAGAGCACAGATGAAGAAAATAGGTGAGCATTTGAAACACATGTACAAGCAGTGAAGGTCTAAAAAGTTGATTGAGAGGAAAAAAAAACATCTAGAGAATTTATGATTCAACAGGTATGTTTTAATATTCAGTGTTTGGTGTTATTATTGACGAAATATGAACAGTATTTAAAACATGTCTCTTTAAAATTTGATAATAAAACAATATAGTTTTCACATAATTCAAGATGTGAGACGTTGTAAATAAACTGTGTTGTCAAATGTTTATACATATTTTTTTGAGAAAGCTTGACAATAATCTGCTGTGAATATATCTACAGTAAAGTTGGTGTACAATTAAATCATCAATCGCTTTGTTTGGTTTACAGATATCTGTATGTTGATTATCATAGGCAATTGACAGACAGAAAAAAAAATCTGGTTGCAAGAGTGATTATACTCTGTAGTTCAGCTTACATTCAGTATTGAATAAACTCAGTGATACAATTCTGAGGTCTAAATAACATTTAAAAACATGAATATTAATTTAACAATTTGACCTCAAAATCTACAAAAATCTATATATAAAAATAGTGAACACAAAATTATAAACTAAAAATAAAACCAATTAACCTGCACTTTATCTTTGAAAAAAGAAAAGAAAATCCTAACAGATAAGTGTTTCCATTTGTGTTTGTGCGTGCATGCGCTATGTGTGTGTGTGTGTGTGTGTGTGTGTGTGTGTGTGTGTGTGTGTGTGTGTGTGTGTGTTTGTGTGTTAGAGAGGTTAAAGACCCATTCTCTCTCTCTCTCTCTCTCTCTCTCTCTCTCTCTCTCTCTGTGTTATGGTCACTCAGCGTCAAAACAAGAATAACATTCGTGCTACATGTCACTCGGTACTCGTAAACCAAGACTTGCTTGTTTTACAAGTCAAAATGTATTATAAGTTTTTGCTCATCCTGTGGAACGCTTGCAAACTGGGTTATTCATAATCCAGCGTTCCACTGTAAGATTTATAACAATCACAGACTACATGAAATTAAAGTAAACATGAATACATAGTCGATTACTAAAATAACAACACTACTACTGAACACAGGACATAACCCAAGGGGGCTAAACATAATTTAAACAAGAGTGCTTCATTTTGTCTGAACATGGTTCTTTGTGTGTGCTGTGAACGTGTGATGCGTGCTGTAGTCTCTCAATGCTATTGCTGCTAACCTAACATCCAATAATGTTAATGATTTAAACCTTGGTAAAATAATTGATTCTTTGCTAAGTTGCACAACTAAGTCATTTTTACTGGATAGTTAAATGCTTTTATTATGTGCATAGGATTATGATTTTCTTCAGCGACCTGGCAATCATGAAGCTGAATGTTGTTCTTCTCCTGTGTTTCACTGGTGAGAGCATTTTTATGAACCACATTTTATTAAAAAATAAAGAAAAAAGGGAAAAAAACATATTTAATATTATGCAAATTGATATTGGTAATTTGGTGCAAAATTCAACTTTACTAAGTGACAGAAAAGATCTCATAATTCATAGCATTTTTCCCAAACCATAATGATATTTTATAATACTACATTTGCTTATTCTGATTGAACTTAACTTGTAAATTAAAGAGTAAAGTCCAATGCTGAGTGTTTAAAAAAATAAAGGGGAAAATAATTGTGAAACAACAAAGGGAAAGAGAAAAAAAAGGTACGAGTAAAACGTTGAGTGCTTTCTTCTCCAGATTTGGCACAATGGCCAAGGAAGCGGAGAAGAAACCACTCAACTTCTTTTCAGGGACTGTGCCGACCCATTGGTTTAGATATGTAGATAAGACCTGGGTGAAGATTAAGGTCCAGGTAGTACAGACCTTCACAAAGCATATTAACTCTATTGACACGCACTGTGCAGTTCTCCTTGGGATGGATGGGAAACTTAAACAGAAGTCTACAGGAAATCGACACACACAGATCATGCATGCGGTTTGACGCCAACCACCCATTGCAAAACAAATTAAGTGTCAGCAGGACACTGAACCACAGGGCAGAGAACATTCCTACCTCCACTGAGGCCAAACAGAAATCTGAAGCCAGCATTCAAGACATGGTGATATCTTAAGTGGGCCTTCAACAAAATAGCTTCCAAAAAAACGATGACAGATCGACACAAGATGTCTCTATCTTGCGTCGATCTGTCATCGTTTTTTTGGAAGCTATTTTGTTGAAGGCAAGAAAAATCTCATCACTAGGGGAGGAGCATTTGACCTTGGAGGACTTAAGTATGAAGAACTTTCCAATTTCCTCTAGACTGAAGAAACATTTCAACATTTCTATTAAACTAAGAAGTCCAGTTGACATGACTCAACTTCCAGATAACCTCAGCTGGATGACTGAGAATCTTCACAGATAATAATAATAATAATAATAATAATAATAATAATAATAATAATAATAATAATTAGTTACTATATACTATTTCAAACATTTTATGTTAAATTCACTATTTCAGTGTGCTCTTTATATAATTTGTGAAATATTAGAAATTTCATTCAAAATTATGCAAATTGCTTTACTGATAATAAGCTTGTCTATACTCTTTCACCTATTGTTTATGGAAATAAGCCCAAATGTCACATTTATAATGCTGAAACAACCACATTACATATTCACCCATTATCAAACAGGTTTAAGGATACTACTGCTAATAATAATAGTAATAAAATATTAGTAGCTACAAAAATAATTATACAAGTCAATAAAAATACACTATTTATTACTTTATTGGACAATAAATAAAGGGAAACATATATTAAGCTTTTCATGTACTGACCATGTTTTCCTCCTCTTTTTTTTAAGCAAAATTATTAATCTTTCGTATTCTACTATCTGGTAGTATTTTCTCAAGTCTCCCTTTACATACCGTAGTTCTGTTATGTGAAATGTTTTTTTTTAACCCCATTCAAAGTGAGGAGCTTACAAGGAAGTAAAGAAAACAAATGACTTAAGTCATAAGTTACTTAAATGACTGACTTTCTTATTGCAACTGAATTCAACTGCAAAAATGAATTATTGCTTGTAGTTTTTTTTTTAAGTGTTTTTAAAAAACTTTAGCCATCAGAAATATTTAGATTAAATTATACACCAGTTACAGTTTTCTGTGTGATTAAAATATAATATATACTGTACAGGTCTGGTATATATATATATATTACCAACAGGTCTGGTCGAGTTTGCTGTATCCATCCTGCTAACCATGCCTCACAGATATGAGCTGGTCAAAACATCAATGACATGGCCCGCTGCACAGGGTTACTGCAGGGTAAATTACACTGACCTCGCAATAATCCTAAGTAATAACGACTGGCTACGACTGAATAAAGAAACAGTAAGGAAAGGTTTGAAAACAGCAACTATGTGGGTCGGATTGTGGAATGATGTCAATAGCTGGCGCTGGTCCTTAGGTGATCTCCCACTACAGAGTTTCCCTTATACCAACTGGTACCCTG
This sequence comes from Clarias magur, assembly GCA_013621035.1. Taxonomy (NCBI): domain Eukaryota; kingdom Metazoa; phylum Chordata; class Actinopteri; order Siluriformes; family Clariidae; genus Clarias; species Clarias magur. The sequence goes on along the minus strand of QNUK01000167.1, from coordinate 1,025,759 downwards.
GAGAGCCTAATAATTATGTTGGACGTGATGGATGTGTTACTATGAATATATATGCTCAATGGTATGATGTGCCATGTACACAGCTAAGACCCTTTCTATGTTACAATGGTGAGTCAATGTCCTGTTGATATGCATGTTTTAGTTTGATGGATTATTTTTCCCATTTTACATTTTATACCATGGTTTCATGTGTTCAGTGGAGACAGTAAATCATTATTATTATTTTTTATCTCTCCCACAGCTACTTTAAATGGCACTAGCAGGTTCATCCTCATCAGTAGTTCGGTGACCTGGCCAAATGCTCGGGCTTACTGCCGACAATATTACACAGACTTGGCCAGCTCTCTTAACAGCTCAGACAACCTCATAATACAGCAGATGTTAGCAAATAATAGTCCCTGGATTGGGTTATATAGAGACACTTGGAAGTGGTCAGATGGGACTAATGCTACAAACATCCCATGGACTCCTGGACAGCCTGACAATTATTATGGAAATGAGAATTGTGCAGTGGTTTATAATAACCATTTTTATGATGTACGTTGCACCAACCAGTACTTTTTCATCTGTCACACCAGTGAGTCTTTTGTTTTTTTAACTATTACATCTAATATCAAGACAATGATATGCCCATGTCCCCCCTCCCAAAAAAAAATAATATTTGGTATTATTATTATTATTATTATTATTATTATTATTATTATTATTATTATTAGTATTATTATTATTTCATATTCTGTGAATAATTTTACTGTAAAAAACTACCGTAAACATAAAACATAATTCATCAGTAAATCAGGACATGAGAAAAGCAGAGGAAATAATACAAGAATAATGCAAGAACTTATTGAATTTACAAACTCATTATGTACAATTTATCAAACTTCTGAAATAAGAGCCAAAAAAAACCCCATACCAATACAAAATATATGTAGCTCAGAACCAGTGTTGGGTGTAACTCGTGTTGGTTAGAGTACTCAAATTACTTTTTTGATATAATGAGTAATCTAACGCATTAGGTCCGCCATTTAAGTACTTAATTACTTAGTGACTTTTTCAAAAATTGAATCCATTATTCAGACAATTTATGTAATCCGTGAGCCAGACAGCAGTCATTCCCAATCCATTAGTGTGTGTGTGAGAGAGAGAGAGAGAGAGAGAGAGAGGAAGTTGTCCTACAAGCCCCACCCCGATAACCCGCCCCCTCTGAAAAGATGGAAACCAACACTGAAACTCATGGTAAATCATGATGAACGGCCACCGTGCGGAACCACATAGGTGAGATCGGGGTTTTAGCAGTTCTGGGCCAAACTTCGCTGGGTGATGATGTTAGAATAATTAGAAAGATCTTGATTAAAACAACATGCATGAGAAAGGAGTTTTCATTTTCTGCAAGGAAAAAGTACTCGAACTAGTTATTTTTATCAGAAAGTAATGCAGTAATGTAACTGATTACTTTTTGAAGACAGTAATTTTGTACTGTAATTAGTTACTTTAAAAAGTAACATCCCGCAACACTGCTCAGAACCTAGTCGATACATCCATAGACAACTTTCATGTCTCAGTGAAAGTTAACCAAATCAGCAATGCACTATTCAGGATCTGATGGTTCATCTGCAGACATTATCGTGTCTAAAAATGTAAAATTTTATTGAATGGTATGTAGGGTATCAACATATAAACAAATGTATGAACAAAGTTTGAGGTTTTTTACTACACTGTAAACTCGAAAAAGTTGGAAAAACTTAAAATATTTGATATATTATTTATTTTTTTTAAGTAATGAGGTTTCCAATTTTAAGTAAACAGAACTATCAGTTTTTGAGGTTGTTGTCCTCATTTACTTGCAAACTGAGTAGCCTAACTCATACTATATATATATTTTTTTGTTGTGGCAAATTAAATAAATTGTGTTCGTCTTTCAGCTGCTCCTGGCAATGGGTCGCCACAGCGGCCCATTTGTCACAAGTTTTTACGCCAGATGCCTGTCAAGAACCCTCTCATTTTTATCTGGGTTTGGGACAGTGGCTGGGAATCAAACCCGCATGGCATGGCAGCCAAAACACCTACCACTGAGCCACCAGTGCTCTGGTCCTTTAGGGAGCCCAGATGTGTAAAGGTTATGTGAAGACAGACCAATTCACCATCTTAATTAAAACAATTCAGTGTGGGCAGTTTACATGTGCATAAAGATGTCAGACACAAAATCGCTCGGCTGAAAGATTTTAAGTTGGTGGAATTTTAAGGTGACAGTTACTGTGGCTTGAAATAATTTGAAAAGTGTCATTTCTACAAACTCATGAATACCAAAACGTTCTAAATACTCATCAAGGTCTATTAATTGTAATTATTCAAGTTAACAGTACTGCATATGTTTAATTATTTTGAGCATTAGGGTTTACAGTGTAGCCTTTATACAGTAAATATAATACTCATTGAGAGTGCAGGTACATACAAATAATACATTTCTCCATTTTAGATCTGATTTCCTCTTTAAAATGGCTTTGACCTTATCTTACCCATTTTTAAATCACTACATTATCCATCAACCCAATGCTGTCAAGTAAGAATCAAGACTTAACTGCCTAGTTCACCCATTAGAATTTGGGTCCCATGCCCAAGGTAAAATAGGTTGTGTAAATGATGTGTAAGTGAACATTAGAAAACAGATCATTCTCAGCTCACTGCCATTCTTATTGTGCTGTGGCCCTGCTTAACACCAGTTTGGGTGACTGCTGATATTGCCCATCTAGTCAAACAGAATGCCTATTGACGCTGTGCTCATCGGCGCAGCAAACCAACAGCAGACAAAATACATCAGATGCATTTCAAAGCCATTTGTGAAATGACTGTCATGTGGTGCAAAGTGATATTTTGCAAAACAGCTGCAATTGCTGCATTTTTCAATTGTAAGTAAAGCTTAAGTCACTATCAGAGCACTGCCCCCCCAGTGTGCGGCGGTGATGGACGTGCACCCAAATCTGTTATTGCTCCTTGCTCACACCGTAGGTTCCCTGTGCAGAGGGCCCCCTTCTGCAGGCACACGAAGGGGACAGAGCTGGTCATAATCAACGTTAATGGAGCGCGGACTTTGTCCACATTATAAAAGCAGAGCTTAATCCGAGGTCTAGAAGCAAAGCAAAAGCGTCGGGCAGTGGTTTTTATTAGAACGTGGCGTATAGGCGGGGCAATGCTACTGCTGCTTTTATAAGTATAGATTTTTCATGTCTGTGAGGCAAGTATACGCATAGTTTAGGTTCATTTTTGACGCATTTAAGTTCATAGAAACCAATACTGAATAGCACACCCTGTTTGTTTCAGTTATTTTACACAATCATCATGTTTTATTATCATTATGAGTGCACTTAAGTAAAAGTAGAGTCTAATAAAAAGTTATGTAGCTTACACAGTTTTACTATATAGTTTTTTTTTTTTTTTTTTTTTTTTCACATTAATCTAACAATAAATGTGGCACACATACTTTTTCTGATGCACACCCAGAGTCAGTTTTCTGGCTACACTAATGTTACACATAATAAAATGATACAACTTTATTTACATATGATGCAAATAAGAAATGCCTATATTAAATTTAATTTATGAATTTCTCACAGATTTCCCGACGAGGAGTCAGATGGTGAGACTGCAGGTGGAGTCTGATGAGAGTCTGTTTGATCCTGCTGTACAGTCGTCCATTTTAGATCAGGTGAGTTACAGAACATCTATGAAATGTGGGCAAGTTGTGTATAAAATGCCCCGTTAACATTTCTCACTGATTACCTCCCCAAATTCCTGTTACATTGGAACTTTGGATTGTAAGTATCGCTGTTAGTGAGCGTTCCGCAAGACGAGCAAATTTGTTTACGAATTTTGACTTGAAAAACAAGCAAGTCTCGGTTTACGAAAACAGAGTATCAGGTAGCACACATGCACTTTTTGTGCGTTTGAAGGGTTGAATCAACATCAGTGCGTGCAAGTACTGTTTACTATAACACTGTGACCACGTGTGGGTGTAAAGCCTCTTTCATTGTGTGTGTGTGTGTGTGTGTGTGTGTGTGTGTGTGCACTGTTTATTACAGATGTGACCATTAAAAATGCACACTTTTTCCTGCGAAATCGCGAAATTCGTCGCTCACCAAGCCGTGAGATCCCACAAGCAACATTCGGGAATTTTAAATAAATGTGTTGTGTCTACCAAATGGCACATGGAAGGACTTTATTTAAAAGCCAGACCAAGTACAATGAAGAATTGTGCATAATTAGTTAATCTAAAACAATATTGTTTCCAGTGCTGAAGCAAATACAAATTTTATTTTGCTTTACAATAGAACTTTCATAATGAATGTGTGTATATGTGCTTCATATAATTTTTATAATAATGAAATGAGCTGCCCAAAATCATTCTTTAAAATTCATAATAAAAGGTTTCTATTATAGTTTTTTTATTTTCTTATATAGTAGGGTATATCTAAACAGGGATAAAAAAAATAACTTAACTTAAAAAAAAATTACTTAAAAATAAATATTCTTATATGAACATGAAATACAACGAAATACAGTTTAGACAGAGACGTCTGCTCGGTCTTGTAAATTCGCTTTAAACCCCTTAATTCTGCCAATTCCCCCATCAGCGAAACAGGTTTGATAACTTATATGTGAATGAAAGTTGGGTGTGCTGTTAGCAAATACTGGAGGGGGGGGGTTAGATAAATTAACAGGACGTCTCTGCCTAAAATGTATTTCCCCAGCAAAACAATAAAATAGAAAATATATATATATATATTTATTTATTTATTTATTTATATGTTTAATGATAGCAATTAAATCAAACTTCATATTTGGATTTGATAGTTTTTGATTTTTATACTTTTTTTATTTCCTGAATGGACAGTTGTATTATGCTTTCTCTGGAGAATAAACAAACCTGGTAGATTGTCTTAAAAGTTTTGTGCAGTGGAGGACAGAAATCCTTTCGGAGGTGTGGCTGCATTGGGCATGAGCTCAGAGCACCTGTTGATTGTCTGGAGCTCAAATCTCAGACAATGTTGTCTTTTGAAACCAGTGAAAATATGTATAATAAACCTGTCCAAGCATAAACAACCCAACGATGTGTTTACAGAAACCCAATATTCTTTAAAGTGTACTACTGCTACTACTACTACTACTAATACTAATAATACTATTAATAATGAATGGAGAAAGCGCAGTCAAAGCAAAAACTACATAAAAATAATTTTCAAATAATCTGAGTTTATGTTATTTCTTATGGGGAAATTCACTTTGATTTATGAACATGCTTCCGGAATGAATTATGCTTGTAATCCAAGGGTCCACTGTATTCCTAAGACTTATGTGCCTTTAATAACCGTTGGCTTCTCTGTGATTTAAACCTGATTCTGATCTTTAGGTCAAACAGACACTGGAGGAAAATGGCATGTTGGAGAACACCACAGTGACATGGAGTGTGCAGCCAGATGGAAACATCTTCCACAAGAAGAAAAATGGTCAACAGTAACACCTCATTTATCATATTCGATTCAATTAGATTCCTCTGACTTAAAATGCATTTAATCAACATTTATGCTTTAATTAGTGTGTTAGGCGGTTCAGCGGACAGGATTAGCAAGTAGTAGAAGAATAAATAAACCAAATAAATGTAATTTTAATACTATGTATATTTATTGGCAACAAGTAGAATATTCAATTATACAAACAAAAATAATGGAGGTGCTGTAGATCTACACACCAAAATCTTGTGGTAGTGCCACATTTAACGTATTACTATTAGGGTACAGGGCATTTTTAATATTTTTTGTATTTCTAATTGAATCTGATTTTCCATGTGCCCCCTCTGACTGGTTCTTGGTACACCCTGTGCCCCCCATGAAAAAAAAATATATATATATATATTTTATATATATATATAAATAAATAAATAAACGTAGGGAAGTGTAACTAGTAATGACTTTGAGCAGCTTGTAGACAAACTTTCAGATGTTACTCAACCAAAATTAGTCTGCTACTGTTGTGGCACACGGCAGCAGGGATTTGCCATTGTTGACTTTACGCCACTAAGTGGCGCTATAGCCATAATCTTAGGACTCAAGTCATCTAATACTTTGTGTGTGTGTGTGAGTTTTTTTTTTTTTTTAATAGTAGATTTATTAACTGAAATAAATGAAACTAAATGACCATAAAATTCAAACTTAAATCGATGCGAGTCAGCAGCACTGGTAAATTTTCTTCAATAAATAATTTAAAAAATACATTTCCACATTCCAGTTGCACGCAGTTTTAGTCAAAGTGCCCATGCACTGATTTGAACTTGAATAAATAAACAGACAGGATCAACTTGTTTGTGGTGACATTATTATTATTTTTTTTTTCCAAAAGGTTTATTGCCAAATAAATGTTTGTTATCAAATTAATGTTAAAAATAAAAAACGTATGCCAGATTCTCGTCTCCTCGCGCACATGGTGACGTGGAAAGTGAGAATGGGTTGTGGATAATCTAGATTCTTTACATGCTCATTTGTTACGCGATCGATAATGCCAGCTGATTAGAGAACGAAGCAGGCAATCAGACGTAGTGTGTGGAAGTCTGTGAGTAGTGAGTTTAGTGGCAGTTTTGCAACACTGGACAAAGGTGAGCGCGGAAAACACATTGAGCGGACAGGGGAGACACGGAAGCACGAGAAGAGAGCCTAGTCTGCCCTCAAAATGTCAAAACGCGCGCTCAGCAATGTGGCCGAATATAATGACAGGAAAAAAAAAAGTTGCATTTCTGGGGGAGTATGTCTGCGGTTTTATCAATAAATCTCCTCATATCTGCGCACGTGTTTATCAGCCTTTTGTTTTTTTTATCATTTTCACTTTGCAAAAGGCAGTGTTTATTGTTCAGTGTATATTTAAAGGACGTACACACGCATTCATCATGAAAAACATGAAAAGTCTGTTGTAAAACAAAAGCAAAATTATGTTTGCTTCAGCATTGGAAACAATATTGTTTTACGCTAACTTCTTATACACTATTATATTCTTTATTGTACTTCTCTTTTTGCACACACACATTCTTTGAAAGGAAAATAATAGTGAGCTGGTAGGCATGTTATTTTTCATGTAACTAAATGAAGTTAAATCTGAATGAAGTTAAATGTATACAATACATTAATAATTGTGTTGCTTTAGACTAGCTTTTTCAATGTCTATGCTACCATGTCGTATATTTTAGTTTAATACTGTTTTATTAGTTTGTACTTCATCAGATACTTTCAAGTAAATTTTAATCACTCTAAACACAAGCCATGATTGTTTTATGCAATTTAAAATAAATAAATAAATAAAGATAGTTATTGCATTATGTTTCAAGACATCCTTTTCAAGACTCCTCTCAAATATGGATATCATCTCAAACATGCAACTTTACATGGCCAATTGCTCGAACGTTAACCAAGAACAAAGTGTTTATGCTGAATAGTAGTGCGCACTCACTTTATTACATTTGTGATGCCAAAACGTTATGATTTTGTGAACTTGAGCGCGCGAAAAAATTCAACTGAAACTCTGTGTATCCGTGCCTCACAGATGTGAAAACTATATACTTATAGAACGCGAAATGTCTGCTTTTACGTAAACTAATGGAAAACAAGTTTCAGATGATGCAATTCGCGTGAAACGTGATTATACTGTACTGAGATTCCAGTCTTTTTGCAAAAATGTCCCTTTGCACCACCTGACGGTCATTTCAGGGACGATTTTAAGAGGCAACTGATTTAAATCTCCCGCTGTTGTTGTGCTGCTGAGGCGGTGAATTCAACAGTAAAGCACATTTTGGTCTCCTACCTACTGTATTTGCATGATTTTTACAGTGTAATGGTATGTTTTTCGTATGTATGCATTTCCATTTTAAACCTATGGATAAAAATTCTTCATAGTCTATTATTTTTGAGATACACTGTATTTCAAATGTTTTACGTGCTGTTCACATGGGTACTTTAATTCTTTGGCCATTTATGAGATACTCTTATTCTTGAACATGCCATGCACAGTACATAAGTGTACGTTGGCATTATTCATATGGCTACATGTTTTTAAATTGTTGGGGTTTCTATGTAACCTATTGCATGAAGCTGTTAAACAGGACACCTCCGGAGCTCTCCTACATTTTGTTGGAGATAGGAGTTATTTTATATTTTAAGAATGTTGGCAAATTGCTCTCTCTCTTCCACTCCTAAAAGTAGGACCAAATTTACTAAAATAATTTCTGATCACCTGATTTACCATGAGAACGTAGTAATCCGGTTGGTTAGTTGGTATGAATTTCCTTAATCACATGCTTGATTCCAACATCCAAAGTTTGCAGTCACCATGCAGTAAAATGGTGAGTCTGCTGCACTTTAATTTTATAACAAAATACTTTTTTCCTGTAAAATTTCTATATAATAAAATATTTTCTTTTCCGTAAACCATTGGCTCTGGTTACTGGTCTCAATATAATAATAACTAAGAAATCTTATTACAATAAAAGATAGAATCTGAATTCCAGCATAGGCTTACTGACTGCTGCACTGACTTTGCAGATACTCCTGTAATATTTAAAGCAGTGGTTGCTGGTCTCAGATGTCACTTGTTTTTCGATGTAAAACAAGTCACAATGTTTTTATTGTTGTGTAGATGTGTTTGCTTTGCCTGGTACTCCAACACCAAAGAACAGGACTACTTTTTATTTGTCAAGAAAAATATATTCAAATACGTACAATGCTCCTCTCCTACGTTAGTAGGGTGTGTTCGAATTCTGTCGTGACCTATTTTTAAATTTGCCTTTTTTTTTTTCCAGCAGATTGAATTTTGTAAAATTTTGTTGCCTAGCTATTAAGAGCAGCCAATGATGGTATCATGAAGCAGCCATAAGAATATTGTGCTGAATGTTGTATTGTATTGTATTGTAAAGTATTGTATTTTTGGCAACTGTCTTTTTCACACTAAAACCAACAAGATCATGTAGCTCAATTCTTTTCTGTGCTGGAATTTGAAATTGAAGGGTCAGCATTTGGTTTTGTTCAAATAAGGTGTCCTGAGTATAAGGAAAAGATAAAGTAAAATGAAAATTAGGTTGCGTCACACACATGGTAATCATTTCAGGTTTAGGAAGAGCACAGATGAAGAAAACAGGTGAGCAGGCACATGTACAAGCAGTAAAGGTCTAAAAAGTTGATTGAAGGGAAGAAAAAAACATTTAGAGAATCTATGATTCAACAGGTATGTTTTAATGTTCAGTGTTTGGTGTTATTATTCAAGAAATATAAATAGTATTTAAAACATGTCTCTTTATAATTTGGTAATCAATCAATTACAACAATGTAAAAAAGTAATAGGTTTAATTACATTTATTAGTAATGTCTAGTTACTTATGTAGAAAACTGTGATATAATGAAACCATTATATATGACACATGGATATTACAAAAATCTGTTTAGGACACCAGTGGATCTGTCTAGATAAGAGACTCGTATACTATATACTATGCTAAAACTATATTCTTATTAGTTTTCACACAATTCAAGAAGGGAGATCTTGTAAATAAACTGTGTTGTCAAAATTTTATACATATATATTTTTTTAAGAATGCTTGACAATAATCTGTTGTGAATATATTTACAGTAAAGTTTGTGTACAATTAAATCATTTGTTAAATCATTTCTTTGATTTGTAGATATCTGTATGTTGATTATCATATGCAACTAACACACAGAAAAAAAAACTGCAGAAATCCAAATTTATTTGGCAGTTTGTTGTTAAGATGTTGAAATTGTATTTCCTCTCTCTTAAAGAATTTTCAGGTTGCAAGAGTGATTATACTCTGTCGTTCAACTTACATCCAGTATTGCATAAACTAGGTGATACAATTCTGAGGTGTAAATAACATTTGAAAGCAATATAAATGTTATTTATTTATATTAATTTAAGAATTTAACAATTGTCTTCGTCTCCAAAAAATTAATATATAAAAAATAGTGAATACAAAATTATAAAGTAAAAATAAAAAAAAATTAACCTGCATTTATCTTTGAAAAAAAGTAAAAATAAATCCTGACAGATAAGTGTTTCCATTTGTGTTTGTGCATGCATCGCTGTGTGTGTGTGTGTTAGAGGGGTTAAAGATCCATTCTCTCTCTCTCTCTCTCTCATGGTCACTTAGCGTCAAAACAAGAATCGCATTCATGCTATATGACACTCGGTACTCATAAACCAAGACGTGCTCGTTTGTCAAGTCAAAATGTATTACAAATTTTTGTTCATCCTGCGAAACGCTTGCAACCCGGGTTACTTGTAATCTAAGGATCTGTAGGATTTATAACAAACACAGACTACATGAAATAAAAGTAAACATGAATACATAGTCGATTACTCAAATAACAACACTACTACTGAACACAGGACATAACCCAAGGGAGCTAAACATAATTTAAACAAGAGTGCTTCGTTTTGTCTGAACATGGTTCTTTGTGTGTGCTGTGAACGTGTGATGCGTGCTGTAGTCTCTCAATGCTATTGCTGCTAACCTAACATCCAATAATGTTAATGATTTAAAGCTTGGTAAAATAATTGATTGTTTGCACAACTAAGTCATTTTTACTGGATAGTTAAATGCTTTTATTATGTGCATAGGATTATGATTTTCTTCAGCGACCTGTCAATCATGAAGCTGAATGTTCTTCTTCTCCTGTGTTTCACTGGTGAGAGCATTTTTATAAACCACATTTTATTAAAAGAAATTAAGAAAAAAGGGGAAAAAACATATTTAATATTATGCAAATTGATATTGGTAATTTGGTGCAAAATTCAACGTTACCAAGTGACATAAAAGGTGTCATAATTCTTAGCATTTTTCCCAAACCATAATGATATTTTATAATACTACGTTTGCTTATTCTGACTGAACTGAAGTTGTAAATTAAAGAGTAAAGTCCAATGCTGAGTGTTTAAAAAAATAAATGGGAAAAGAATTGTGAAACAACAAAGGAAAAGAGGAAAACGTTGAGTGCTTTCTTCTCCAGATTTGGCACAATGGCCAAGGAAGCAGAGAAGAAACCACTCAACTTCTTTTCAGGGACTGTGCCGACCCATTGGTTTAGATATGTAGATAAGACCTGGGTGAAGATTAAGGTCCAGGTAGTACAGACCTTCACAAAGCATATTAACTCTATTGACACGCACTGTGCAGTTCTCCTTGGGATGGATGGGAAATCTAAAGTAGAAGTCTACAGGAAACCGTCCTTTACAGCTCTCTCCCCTTTACTCTCTAACGACCCTCCCTGCTATTCTCACCTCCTCTGTTGTTCACTTAACAAGCCGTTTCAAATTGGGGGAGGAGCCTTTGACCTTGGAGGACTTAAATATGAGGGACTTTCCAACTTACCGTAGACTGAAAAAAGCTATTTGGATGAGTAGTTAAACATTTGTACTAAACTATGAAGTAATACAGTTTCTTCCAGACTACCTCACCTGGATGACTGAGAATCTTCACAGAAATAATAATAATAATAATAATAATAATAATAATAATAATAATAATAAGTATTATAATAAAATAAAGTAATATATAAAAAATTATTATTATTATTAATATTATTAATTATTATTAATTACTATAAACTAGTTCAAATATTTTATGGTAAATTCACTATTTCAATGTGTTCTTTACATAATCTGTAATTTCTGAAATATTAGAAATTACATTCAAATTTATGCAAATTACTTGACTGATAATAAGCTTGTGTATACTTTTGCGACCTATTGTTTATTGAAATAAGTCCAAATGTCACATGGATAGTGCTGAACCAATCTTATTACATATTCACCTCTCATCAAACAGGTTTAAGGCTAATATTCCTACTACTATTTCTAATAATAATAATAATAATAGTAATAATGAATATTAGTAACTACATACAGTAATTACGCAAGTAAATAAAAAATACACCGTTCATTACTTTATAAGACAATAAATAAAGGGAAAACATAAATTAAGCCTTTTCATGTATATATTCTTTTTTTTTTTTTTTTTTTTTTTTTACTGACGACAGCACGTTTTCCCCCTTTTTAAAGCAAAATTGTTAATCTTTAGTATTCTACTATCTGATATTTTCTCAAGTCTCCATGTATATATGGTTCTGTTTTGTGAATTTTTTTGTTTTGTTTTTTTTACTTCCTCAAAGTGGGGAGCTTACAAGGAAGTAAAGAAAACCAGGCACACTTAAAACATTGACTTTCTTATTGTCACTGAATTGAACTGCAGAAATTAATTATTACTTGTTGGTTTTTTTTTTTTTTTGAGTGTTTTTAATTTTGAAAACTTTAGCCATCAGAAATATTTAGATTAAATTATACACCAGTTACAGTTTACTGTATGATTTCAATATATATTACCAACAGGTCTGGTCGAGTTTGCTGTATCCATCCTGCTAACCATGCCTCACAGATATGAGCTGGTCAAAACATCAATGACATGGCCCGCTGCACAGGGTTACTGCAGGGTGAAGTACACTGACCTCGCAATAATCCTAAATAATAACGACTGGCTACGACTGAATAAAGAAACAGTAAGGAAAGGTTGGAAAACAGCAACTCTGTGGGTCGGACTGTGGAAAGATGTCAATAGCTGGCGCTGGTCCTTAGGTGATCTCCCACTACAGAGTTTCCCTTATACCAACTGGTACCCTGGAGAGCCTTATATTTATTTTCGAAGTGACGGATGTGTTGCTATGGATATATACGCTCGGTGGTATAATGAGCCATGTACACAGCTAAGACCCTTTCTATGTTACAATGGTGAGTCAATGTCCTGTTGATATGCATGTTTTAGTTTGATAGATTATTCTTCCCATTTTACATTTTATATCATGGTTTCATATCTTCAGTGGAGACAGTGATATATATTTTTTCATCTCTCCAACAGCTACATCAAGTGGTGCTAGCAGGTTCATCCTCATCAGTAGTCCTTGGGTGACCTGGCCAAATGCTCGGGCTTACTGCCGACAATATTACACAGACTTGGCCAGCTCTCTTAACAGCTCAGACAACCTCATAATACAGCAGATGTTAGCAAATAATAATCCCTGGATTGGGTTATATAGAGACACTTGGAAGTGGTCAGATGGGACTAACGCTACAAACATCCCATGGGCTCCTGGACAGCCTGACAATTATTGGGGAAATGAGAATTGTGCAGTGGTTTATAATAACCACTTTTACGATACATCTTGCGCCAGCCAGTACTGTTTTATCTGTCACACCAGTGAGTCTTTTGTTTTCTCAAATATTACATCTAATATCAACCCAATGGCAAATGACCCCCATGGCACCCCAAAAAATATTAAAAAAGGGGTTTTCTCATTGAATTTATTATTATTATTATTATTATTATTATTATTATTATATTCTGTGACTAATTTTGCTGTAAAAAATACAGTAAACATAGCACATAGTTCATCAGTGAATCAGGACATGAGAAAAGCAGAGAAAATAATACAAGTATTATTATATACAGATATAAGTTATCCGAATGAGCAATGCACTATTTGAGGAACTTACATGCAGGGTGTGATAAGTAGTAGTAAGCGATCGCCCACATTTTTGTGAGACTGAGCCGGCCAGGCGTAAACATGCTTCTGTCTCTCCTGCGCCTGCTGGAGGTGATGTTTCACAGAAGGGAGAACTTTATTAATATTATATTAAAATTCCTGCAGAAATCCCGTTATAAACCTGAATTGTAAAGGGTGCTCCTCCCAGGCTTCTTTAGCTATCTCGGGCAGACTGTACACATGGAAGCATGCGGCGTCTATCCATAAAAATAGGACATGTGGCAACATTTGGTCTCAATTGCGACTGGTTTTGTTCACCACTCTCCAGAGCATCCATTTCAACAATTAAAATGTTTGACAAGGCCAGTGGTCTGCACCCTCTATGTATACGGCCTTTTTCACCTGCTGAGACTGGGGACTAGAGGGGTTAGAGCGACCATTAGCCTCTGCAGCCCCGCCATCCGTGGGCGTTTGCACCAACCATGCCGGTTGCGCTGCGGTAGCCATCCTCTCTCCAACTCTCGCATCGCGACTTCATTTTCTTTTGCATGTCCACTTATTTGCGCCCTTATTTGCAGGCTTATGCCAGTTTTAGGTTTATATATTTTATAGTGGTATTCTATTGTAGTGTGCACTGTAGGCACTTCACGTTGGTCACTTTGCAGGCATGCTGTGTCTCACCTGATAGCAGCGGAATAAGAATATACACGTTAATGCCATCATGAGGTGTGTGCATCACAACGTGGATCAGGATGAGGAACACCACTCACTAGGATCTGGATAGTCGACATTTATTTTATTTTTTTAATCTTGGGCTATTGTTTACTTGCAATATTTGTTCATTTAAAACTGTAATTTAAATGAGGTTTGGACTCAGGATGTTGAGCCAGCATTGCGATCCTCCTCTTTAATTTCCTAAGTAGTCTAACCAGCACGCAACCGCACACATAAGGTTTGCCAGAGCGCTCCAGCAGAAGTAGACTAATGATTATGAATGCGTCGGGAAAAACAGCAAGGAGACTGACTGTGACCATTTTAATAATTCATTGATAAATTAGTGATTTCCTTGTTTTTGGCCGTAGTGATGAAGGTAATCATGTCATCTTGTTATCTCTTCAGCAGTGGATGCACCTATATTCACGTTTCATACGAATTACATAGTTTGAAATTTCTTGTCTATTATTTTATGTAAGAGTGGACATTTTGCTTTTTATAAGTATAGACTTTTTGGTATTATTGTTATTATATGACAGAGGTTAATTGCTGATGCATTTAAGTTCATAAAAACCAATACTGAATAGAACAGCCTTATCGCTTCCATTATTTATTTATTTATTTATTTATTTATTTTTGGGATTTTTTCCCGATTTTTCTCCCTAATTTAGTCGTGTCCAATTCCTCCCCGTCACTAGGGGGCTCCCACATTAAGGCTACTACTACCACTCAGCCGGGAGGGCCGAAGACTATCACGTGTTTCCTCTGAACCACGTGACGCCAGCCGGCCGCATGTTTTCGAACTGCTCGCTCGCGCACCGTTGGGGGCGGAGTAACACCCTCGGAGGACAGCGCTATCCGCTCCCTCCGCTGCGCGAGCTCACAGACGCCCCTGACTGGCTGTAGAGCCGTGATTAATGTCGGAGCACTAAGTACCTCTCATCCCTCCCCTCTGAGAGAGCTCGGCCAATCAGCTCTCTCTAGACCTCCTGCTGCGAGAGGTTACAGCACCACCCGGGATTCGAGCTAGCGATCTCCGGATGATAGCGCTAGTGCTTTTACCACTGCGCCACTCGGAGGCCATGCTTCCATTATTTTTAAAAATCATAATTGTTTATAATCATTATGAGTGCACTTAAATAAAAGTAAAGTCTTGTAGCTTATGAAAGTTATGTAGCTTATACAGTTTTATTATATAGTTTTTCACATTAATCTGACAATAAATGTGGCACACATACTTTTTGTGATGCACACCTGGCTACACTAGTGTTACACATAATAAAATGATCAAATTAATGTTTACTTTGCTTACATATGATGCAAATAAGAAATGCCTACATTAAATTTACATTTAAATCTAAATTTCTCACAGATTTCCCGACGAGGAGTCAGATGGTGAGACTGCAGGTGGAGTCTGATGAGAGTCTGTTTGATCCTGCTGTACAGTCGTCCATTTTAGATCAGGTGAATTACAGAACATCTATGAAATGTGGGCAATTTGTGTATAAAATGCCCCTGTTAACATTTCTCTCTGCTCACTTCCTCAAATTCTTGTTACATTGGAACCTCGCATTGCAAGCATCACTGGTTGCGAGTGTTTTGCAAGACGAGTAAAGATTTTTCATAAATTTTGTCTTGAAAAACGAGCAAGTCTTGGTTTACGAATACAGAGTATCATGCACCACACATGCACTTCTTATTTTGATGCCGAGGAATTGTGGGTAATCATCTCCCCTGCTTGGTATTAGCGCACATCTCTGAAAGAGTAGAATCAGCATCCGTGCATGCATGTACTGTTTACTATAACACTGTGACCACATGTGGGTGTAAAGGCTCTTTTATTTTGTGTTTGTATGTGTGTGCGTGTACAGTGCATATGCATTGTTTATTATATCCATTACCCATTATTATATTCATTTTCCCTTTCTCTCTATTTTAGCCTGATTCCGTTATGTGTGTGTGCCTGCGTATTTGGTCACCATGCCCCTTCACACGTACCTCCTTCTCCTTCTCCTTCTCAGAGATGTTCTTTGGTAACTTTCCTGATGAGGCGGTGTTTCTGTTTGTAGGTGTGTGAAAGTTGTCCTGCATAGTACAAAGTAGCAAAGTACAAACGGCTCTGTCCTTTTTTGTAGAATGCCGTTGTGCTGTGTAAGACGAGAAGAGGGAGAGGGTGTCGCACGCACACACACACACACACACACACACACACACACACACACACACACACACACACACACACACACACACACACACACACACACTTATCAGTCAGGATTTTTTTTTTTTACTTTTTTCAAAGGTAAAGTGCAGGTTAATTTGTTTTATTTATTTTTAATTAATTATTTTTATTTATTTATGTATTTATTTATTTGGGTGGGGGGGGAGGTTGTGGAACGAATAATCTGAGTTTATGTTATTTCTTATGGGAAAATTCACTTTGATTTATGAACATGCTTCCGGAATGAATTATGCTTGTAATCCAAGGGTCCACTGTATTCCTAAGACTTATGTGCTTTTAATAACCGTTGGCTTCTCTGTGATTTAAACCTGATTCTGATCTTTAGGTCAAACAGACACTGGAGGAAAATGGCATGTTGGAGAACACCACAGTGACATGGAGTGTGCAGCCAGATGGAAACATTTTCCACAAGAAGAAAAAGGGTCAACAGTGACATCTAAATGATCATACTCGATTCAATTAGATTCCTCTGACTTAAAATGCATTTAATCAACATTTATGCTTTAATTAGTGTGTGAGGCGGTTCAGCGGACAGGATTAGCAAGTAGTAGAAGAATAAATAAACCAAATAAATGTAATTTTAATACTATTTTCATAACTTACCTAATCATTTTCTAACATTATGTCAAATATTTAATATTTAACACGTTCAGCTTTTTGCTGCACTGGACACAGTGATCAGATGAAAAGCAAAGAAGGTCAAGTAAAGTGTCTATTTGTTATATGGAAGACAAAAAAATAAACATGTGTTTACTGTGTTTACATTATTACTGTATTCTTCATCCTCTAACTTTAATTTAAAAAGTTATTCACATTTCTTGTATTTTGTAGTTATTATAAAATTAAGCTTTTAATTTAGCATAGGTGTTTTATATTGATCAACAACAGTGTATTTATTGTCACACTCATCATCAGAATAATTCTAAATTGTCTTCATATCAGCAACAAAAAGTTAAAAAGTTGTAAAAGTATAATTGTGCAAATAATATTAATGGAGTTTATTTATTGGCAACAAGTAGAATATTCAGTTATACAAACAAAAATAATGGAGGTGCTGTACATCTACACACCAAAAATCCTGTGGTAGTGCCACATTTAACTTATTACTACCTGTATTAGAGTACAGGGCATTTATTAATATTTTTTAAATCATGATCTATTTCTAATTGAATCTGATTTTCCATGTGCCCCCTCTAACTTGTTCTTGGTACACCCTGTGCCCCCATAAAAAAATAAAAAATAAAAAATAGCCAAGAATAACCCCTGCCAACAACCACAGAAGTTCTGTGGTTTGAACAATCCATTTTCCGTAGGCAAGTGTACCTAGAAAATTGTTGCTATAATCATTCTATGTAAACTTGCACCTAGAATAATTTATTGCAAAATTGGATTTTCAGGCAAAAGTTGGTCACACTGGCCTGCTCAAAACATTTGAACAGTGCTGTATAATTATGCATCATCAACATGACAGTGAAAACTTATACCATGCTTCTGAATCATGTTACTCAAAGTAACCTTAGCCTCAATATGGTGAAACCTGAGTAATGACTCTGTGCAGCTAGTAGACAATTGGGTTAACACTTATGTCTGCGTCCTGACATGAGATCTGGATAGTAATTGACTAACAAGGCCTGTTGTTAGACTGTAAGCTATTCTGCAAGTAAGAAGGACAGAGCCTTTCCTTAATGAGATGAACACTGTCCCATTCTAACAGGCCACATTGTTTTTGGAGCACAATCTAGAAATCCAGCGATTCAGTGATCATAACCTGCTGGAAGCTCTCACATTGGAATAGTCCCAGGGGATATTAGTTCATCTGAGTTTTCCTTTGGCTATTTTAAACACCCCTACAAAGTTACTATTACTAACCTTTAACTGACAAAGGCATACCTGTAGCTCCAGCATATTGAAAATCCTATGCTGTCCTAGGACCCTAAGGGGACCTGCTTTGTTTGTCCAGTGCCTTGGCTCCTGGGGTACACCTAACTACTGCTGTTGGTGACTCTGGTTTTAGTTAATTTCACATGCCTAAGCATAGGGTATTCCATAAGCAGAGATATTTAAGGGTGTTTTCTCATTGGGGTCCTGGAACCGGCACCCATAGTCCCTGAGACCTATTGATTTTTTTCTGTGAGCTCAAGAACCAATCCCTGGACCAATTGCAGAGGTGACCTCGGGAATAATTGATGCATTCCTCAGCACGGAAGGTGGGACATGTGTGGGAGATTTTTCTCCTACACTAGTTACTGTTGCCATAATTACAAATATTACACAGACACTGTAACTTTAGTAAAAAAGGACCAAAGAACAACTCAGGACTCTATGCAGATCTGGATGAAGTAAGACAGGATTTATTGCAGCAATGAAACCCAAGTGAGCCGCGCTTGAATGCTTAGGTCATAAATCTAAACATGATCAAGAGCAGACTGAATTCTACAGAAATATTCATGCCTTTTTATACAGTCTTTCAAGAGGAGGCGCCCATCCTTATCACCCCCTCCTTTGTAAGTTCTCCTCATTCCTGGAAGATGTTCAACCCAATTCCTGGAAGATGTTCCCATTATAATCCAACTTTTTCTTATAAATTCTCTTATTATAATTACAGTTTTTATATCTTGTTTTATTACGTCATATACCTCGTCACCTGACTCCCTACGTCATCTATATCAAGCTATTAGATTTTTCCAGTTATAATTATTTTTTCTTGCAAATTAATTTCCATTATCTTTACACTTCTTGTGTTTAGTTTATAAAAAAAATAACAAGGCAGTACTTATTTTTTGTGCCTACTCAGTATTCTTAAAACCGATCGTGTGTCTTTTGGTTATTTGTCTGTATTCTTACTTAGACATGTTGCGCGCGACTGCAGGTGCACGTGCAGCATGTGTAACCAGCACCTGTTTCAATCCTTCATTAAGTTTGCTCGTCTGGGCATGAGATAAGTCCGGCACTTGGCGCCTTATCTCATGCTTGTGTCTCTGTCGAGTCCAGCACCTAGCGCCTTATCTGGTCTGTTCCTCATGCACATGACAGCTAAAAAAGAAAAGTACAGTTTATGTCTGGGTCACTCTAGGCTTTTCCCATGTACTTTGGGTTCCCATGGTACACTGAGTATCACTACCCATCTCCTTACTGTTTATGTTTCACGACCTGTCTTATAGTCGTCTTCTTTTCTTGGCTCACCTCTGAGTGAACCCATTATGTTTTCTTCTGCCACTAACTTCTCATTTTTATGATTTGCATAGGTCCTTTTTACTTCTGCTGACTTCTGCACACTGATCTTCTCTCTGCTTACTTTTATCTTCTGTCACTTAAGATTAATATTGTTTGCACTAAGATTAATATTATGTTGATTAATATTATCATATTGTTACATTGCTGCATACACAAGTATATTTTACAAAAATATGCTTACACATGTGTACACAGTCGTGCTCAAGAGAGGAAGTGATGTAATTACTGTACACAAACAAATACGGCTGCTGAAGTCATTAGTACAGTGTTTGCTCGAACTTTATACAGACGAAAAGATCCGTAAACGATCAAACACTACACATAAAAATTCCGATATTTGCTGAAGTATCCGCAGAGGATGTGGGGGGGTGGCATAATTTGAAAAAAAAAAATACAAAAACCATCCCCTGTGTCAAACACCCATCCCCCCCCTTACCATCCCCTTTAGATTAATAATGCTGTGTATTTTTGTAATGTTTGTCATGAAAATTAAATATTAAAACTCTCTTTTAATTTCAAACTTATGTCAAATCAAACTTTTAATTTGACATATTTTGCGGTTATTTTGTAAGGTTAATTATCTATAAGTAGTATAGTAGTATAATACATCCGCTTAAATATTTTTTACAATTCGACCACTGAGTATCCATAAATATGTATAAGTATGCACACAGCGCATGTGAGTAAGAGCAACAGAGAAAAATATAAATACAGTGGGACCTTGGATTATGAGCATAATTCGTTCCAGAAGCGGGCTCTTATTCAAAAAAAAAAACAAAAAAAAAAACTCGTAAACCAAATTGAATTTTCCCATGAGAAATAATGAAAACCCAAAACAATAAATACATAAAATAATGAATACAATATATAAAGTAAAAATAAAACAAATTAACCTGCACTTAACACACTTGTGCGTGTGTGTGTGTGTGTGTGTGTGTGTGTGTGTGTGTGTGTGTGTGTGTGGAATTAGCCCCTTCCCTCGCCAAGTCTTAAACAGTAAAACTTCTCCTCCCTCCCCCGACCTCGCTTTTTAAGTTTTACATCAAACACACACACTGTTTTAAGGGGGGGGAAGAAATCTCTCTAATGACACTTGTGTGAGCGCATACTAACAGAATCACTGCTATAAAGGGGAAAGAAAAAATGAACCAGCACCTTACCTTTGAAAAGAATCGCGAGTTTTCTGTCTTAAGAAAGCGTGTGTGAAGCTGGGGAGGGGGGTGTAAAGGCGAGAGGGTGTGTGTGCGTGTGTTGTTGTCAAATTACACGCATGTACACACATAGGATGGTGAGTAAAGGTGAGGGAGAGAGAGTATGTGTGTGCCGGTGTGTGTGGGGCACAGTGTCAAATTACGCGCACGCACGCACATAGGAGGGAAAGGGAGATGTTGATTATACCAATAAGAGACGAGTATTAAGACCCAGCAGAGGAGACGGTTACCCATAATTCCGCAACACAAGAGAGAGTGCTCAGTTGAGATCACTTGACGCTTGGTGTCAAAATAAGAGGCGCATGCATAATAACTTTCACTCAGTTTCCAATTCAAAATTTATCAAAATTCTTTGTTCGTCTTGCGGAACACTCGTGAACTGTGTTACTCGCAATCCGAGGTTCCACTGTAATAGAATGAATGAATGAAAAAAAATGTGGTCTGAAAAAAACAAAACTATTCTGAAGGTCACTAAAATTCTTTAAAATACTGGGCAAAAATTGGACAGTAGAAATGACTACTATATTCATTATTGAAAATGAAAGCATTTCAATATTTACAATGTGACAAGAACTGTAAAAGGACTTAACTGTCGAGTAGAAGTAATTATACATTTTATAACAGTTTTTACACTAATGGAAGATGGGAATAACATTGCAAATATGTAGAATCTTTAAAAATGATGATGATGATGATGATGATGATGATGATGATGATGATCATCATCATCATCATAATCATGTTCTGCTTCTTCTTATTATTATTTTCTTCAATCAGAAACATGTAAAACAACATAAGAACATGTAACCATCTGTAATTGTGCTATTTCTTTGAAATGAAGGAAACTGATGAGATTTTGACAGACTTGGGCACAAGCAGTGAAAAAGAAATTACTGAAGAAACAAAAGACTTCAAGATTTTTATTCTACAGGTACAGTATGTTTTAATGTTCAGTGATTATCCTTTATGTGAGATTGTTAAAACTGAAGAAAAAAAAAATATATAGATAGCTATAATTATTTGATGATAATGCCCTTGTGCCCTTTGAGGATCTTTTGGAAAATACCCTGAGCTCTGGCGTCTAATTTTTGTGTCTAAGTCCCTTAATCATCTGCTTCACTCCAGTATCTGTAGGCTGCATGAACTGAAAAAATGAAGGTAAAGGATTGAATGTGAATTCCAGCACAGGTACTCTGACTGCTGCACTACTTTTCCTGTAACATTTAAACCAGTGGCTCTGGTTGCTGGTCTCAAGTAACACTTGTTTTGCTATGTAAAACAAGTCACATTGTGTTTATAGTTGTAAAAATGTGTGTTTTACATGGTACTCCAAAAACCATGAACAGGGCTGCCTTTTACTGTACGTAAAGCAAGTTACATTGTTTTTATAGTAGTAGAAATGTGCGTTTTACATGGCACTCCAACAGCCATAAACAGAGCTACTCTTCATTGGTCAAGAAAAATATATTGAAATATTTACAATCCTCTTCTTCCTTCTTTTTAGGCTGTGTAGGACTTTAGTCTTGACTGGTTTCTGCCCTTTTTTATGCTTTTCTTCTTTTATAAATCCAAAATCTTGTAGCTCTTTAGTAGATCCATCATTTTTAAATAATTACAATAAAATGCACTTTATCCACATTTTCTTATTGGAAAGTATCTCACTTGTTAAAGATCCTGCCTCCTAGGTAATAAGAGGAGACAGTAATGATATTTACATTTATATTTAAATTTCGGTACTTGTCAGTTAGGTTAAGCACTGTGTGAAGAAAAGGACAGTTGATCGCCCAGAATTACCCCAAAGTGTTTAGGCAGTGACTGAAGGGGTTAATCAATTGTTGTACAGGGAAATCACAAGATCCTGACAGGGGATAAATCACAACTGAACAACAGTTCAGTTTTGCTGAGATTAAGTTTCAGTTGATGAGCTGCCATGCAGGATGAGATATCTGCCAGACATGCTGAGATCTGAGTGGTAATTTGCGTGTCTAAGGGAGGAAAGAAAATAATGAGTGGCATGCCATCCACATAACAATGACATGAAGCTGTATAGAGGGAATCAGGTATAGAGGGAGAACAGAAGCAAATGGTTTTCCTCCATGCCACTTCATATGCCATGTCCCAGATTCCAAAGCTTGGAAGGATAAACAACAGAATCTTCTGGTTTGCCATGTCAAATGCATTCCAGGAGAATGAGCACAGATGAATGGACCATCTCTGTGGAATGTGCTGCTATGGATCCAGACATTTCTATACATATTTTGAATCAATCGCATTACTACTGTATATTCTGATATTATAAAGCGGCCATAATAATATTGCGCTAAATGTTGTATTTGATTATTAGCACTTGACTATACACAAGCTAATGACCTTTTTTTCTGTGCTGACATTTGAAGGCAATGACTCAGCATTTAATTTTGTTTAAACAAGGAGTCCAGGCAAATTTAAAGTAATATGAAAATCATCGTCTGTCACACATGGTAATCATTTCACTTTAAAGAAGAGGACAGATGAAGGAAACTGATGAGATTTTGACAGACTTGGGCACAAGCAGTGAAAAAGAAATTACTGAAGAAACAAAAGACTTCAAGATTTTTATTCTACAGGTACAGTATGTTTTAATGGTCAGTGATTATCCTTTATGTGAGATTGTTAAAACTGAAGAAAAAATATGTAGATAGCTATAATTGTTTTATGATACTCTTATTAATATTATATTAATATAATACACATAATAATATTTTTTATTTCCTGAAATGCATGTACATTTGCCTAAAAGTTTTAAAAATGTTTGTGCACCCCTTGATAAATAACAGATTTTGGCTATAGATTGATAAATAACAGATTTTGGTGATTTTTTTTTTTTTATTGAAAAGATGTCAAAACAATCTTTTTTTGGAAATGAAAAAAATATATATATTTTCAGCAAACATTGATGTATAGTTACTTCTTGTGCCATAAATTTAACAAAAATAAAAACATTATTATGGCACTGTGCAAACGTTTGGGTCCTGAGTCTTACAAGAATTGAAAGACTTTTAGCGGCTATAAAAAGCGTTTACAGGCTGTGATATCCGCCAAAGGAGGTGTTACTAAGTACTGTTTATGTAGGGTGCACAAACTTTTGCATAGTGCCACAATGATATTTTTACATATTTTATCTCTGTTAAATTTATGATATTAAAAGATATTCAACAAAAAAAAAAATTGTTGAAAATATTGTGCATTTCTTTCCATTTTCAAGAGAGACTGTGTTAACATCTTTTCAATTAGAAATACTGTTATTAATCGAGGGGTGCCCGAACTTTTGCATATATTGTATATTCTACATGTGTTTTCATCCTGACCTAAAGCACTTTTTCTTTTTCTAAACTAGACTTTAAACTTGGAAGACAGGTTGGTATCTGCTGCCATTGGCATGCCTGGGTGTCTACATACCGGGCGTGGCCCAGGGACCTCACACAAGATTTTGCTGCATAGCTCATACCCACTCACATACTGTATGCACACAAAACCCAATACGTATTTAGAGATCATTGAACACACACGCACACGCACACACACACACCCCTGACTGGCCTGTGGGAAGAGAAATGAACGAATTATTTTCATGTTATAAATAAGAAAATAAAGCAAGTAAGGTTAGCAGTGTAAAGGGAATAGGATAGTTTATTGTCCAGAGCTACGGCAAGGTTGCAGGCAGTGACTGGAGGAGTGATCTGAGCGTTATCTAGGAAGAGCATAAGATCCCGACAGATGGATGAATCACCTAGGATGATTATCAGTTTGATTTGCTGAAATACATTTTCAGTTGATGAGCTGCCATCCAAGATGATATGTCTGCCAGACATGCTGAGATCCGAGTGGAGACATGAGTGTCTAAAGCAAGGAAGGAGAGAATGAGTTGAGTATCATCTGCATAACAATGCATTAGTAATCTGTAAAAATGTATTACATTTTGCCATCATGACAGGCAAAGATCCCCCTACGTGTTTATCTGTTTGATAACCACATCACGAGGTTTGCAGGTGACGTCTTCTAATCTTTGCTTGAGTATCTGATGATAACTCGTGTATAATTTTGATTGACCATGATATTGTAGTAATCTGGTTGGTTAGTTGGTATGAATTCCTTTAACCAGTTGCTTCATTCCAACATGTGAAGACTGCATTCAGTGTACAATGCACTATTCTTCTTCTTCTTCTTCTTCTTCTTCTTCTTCTTCTTCTTCTTCTTCTTCTTATTATTATTATACGGTACTCTTTATGTGACATTTAAACCAGTTACACTGACTGCTGGTCTCACTTGGCACTTGCTTTCCTATGTAAAACCAGTCCCATTGTTTTTGTAGTTGTGGATATATGTATGTTTCACATGGTACTCCAACAGCAAAGAACAGGGCTACTTTTCATTTGTGAAGGAAAGTATATTTAACTGCTTACACTACTCTCTTTTCCTAACTTTCTAGGGTGCATAGGAATTTATTCTTGACTTGTTTAATTGCCTTTAATGTACATATTTCTTTTTATCATTACAAGCTTCTGTAGCTCTTTTGTGGGTCCATCATTTTTTAAATAGCAAATATTAAAATGCTGCTAGATTGATGCCAGTGGATTGGATTTTGGCTCATTCCCAAAATTCTCCTAGTTACTAAGAGGAGCCATAATAACATATTGCTGAATGTTGTAGTGGATTATTGGAACGTGGCTGTTTCCCACTAAATGCAACCTGATGAACTCAGTCACTTTGTTTCTGAGCTGAAATACCAAGACATAGGTCAGCATTTGGTTTTGTTTAAATGAGTTGTCCCAAGTCACATGCATGGTAATCATTTCAGGTTTAAGAGTACAGTTGAAGGACACAGGTAAGCTTTTGAGAGACTTGTGTACAAGCCTTGGAGATCTAAAAAAAAAAAGAAAGAAAGAAAGAAAGAAAGAAAGAAAGAAAGAAAAAATAAATAAATTGAAGAAACAAAAGACTTCAGATTTTCATTTTACAGGTATGTTTTAATGCTTCTCCTTATTGTTTATTTTTAACGCTTATGCAAAATGTGTATTTAAAGTATGGTAATAAATATGGTTAAACATAACTATGTAAAAAGTTTATTCATTAATGTATTTATTCATTCATTCATTTCTTGCTAATGTAGAATATAAATTAAGCAGATATTACATGTGATACATGAATATTAGACAGACAGACAGATAGAGAGATTAACCTATGTTTAATACAAGAATTCTATTTGCAGTATATTTAACAGGAATCTGTTTTAAATATATAGTACATTATATAGCTTAATTAAGTAAGTTTATATATAGTTTTAAGTAAATGTTTATAAGGATATACATACAATCAAAAATAAGCATAACAATGTCCTTGATTATTGTGTAAAAATTAAAAGACTTAATTTCAATAAAAATCGTGTAAAATACTTCAACTTTCAACTTTTAATCTTTGCAAAGTGGTCATTCGTAGTGTAAAACAAACAAACAAACAAACAAACAAACAAGTAAATAAACTGGTGTTTCTTTTTTTGTATCCAAAATCTTTGTACAGTGTCTTAAAGGATATTATAGCAAATTTTATTCATAACATATTGAACGAACTTTTAAACTTTTTAAACTTTTATTTAAAAAGCCGTATTGTAAATAGTGTTTCATATAGGTTCAAACGTGACAGTGTTATATTGCTAATAAAATCTAATAAAAAAAATCTTTTGGGGAAAGATGCAACAAGTTTTTCACACCTGGATTTGGGGATCCTCTGCCATTCCTCCTTTCAGATCCTCTTCAGTTCTGTCAGGTTGGATGGTAAACGTTGGTGGACAGCCATTTTCAATTCTCTCCAGAGATGCTCAATTGGGTTTAAGGGCTCTGGCTGGGCCATTCAAGAACAGTCACGGAGTTGTTGTGAAGCCGCTCCTTCATTATTTAACTGTGTGCTTACGGTCATTGTCTTGTTGGTAGGTGAACCTTCGGCCCAGTCTGAGACCCAGAGCACCCTGGAGAAGGTTTTTGTCCAGGATATCCCTGTACTTGTCCGCATTCATCTTTCCCTTGAGTGCAACCAGTCGTGCTGTTCCTGCAGCTGAAAAACACCCCCCATCACCATGTTTCACTGTTGGGACAGTATTGGACAGGTGATGAGCAGTGCCTGGTTTTCTCTACACATACCGCTTAGAATTAAGGCCAAAAAGTTCTATCTTGGTCTCATCAGACCAGAGAATCTTATTTCTTACTATCTTGGAGACTCCATGCAGGCTTTCATGTGTCTTGCACTGAGGAGAGGCTTCCGTCGAGTCACTCTGCCATAAAGCCCCCATTGGTGGAAGGCTGCAGTGATGGTTGACTTCCTGCAACTTTCTCCCATCTCCCAACTGCATCTCTGGAGCTCAGCCACAGTGATATTTGAGTTCTTCTTTACCTCTTTCACCAACCTCTTCTCCCCCGGACAGCCAGTTCTAGGAAGGGTTCTGTTTGTCCCAAACATCTTCCATTTAAGGATTATGGAGGCCATTGTGCTCTTAGGACCCTTAAGTGCTGCAGAATTTATTTCTGTAACCTTGGCCAGATCTGTGCCTTGCCACAATTCTGTCCCTGAGCTCTTCAGGCAGTTCCTTTGACCTCATGATTCTCATTTGTTCGGACATGCACTGTGAGCTGTAAGATCTTATATAGACAGGTGTGCGGCTTTCCTAATTAAGTCCAATCAGGATAAAAAATAATAGAAAATTACAACAAATTGAGTAGGATGGATTTTTTTGGGTTAACATCAAATGGAGTAGGGGTGTGAGATACTTACAATAAGTTAAATAAATATCTGTGGTATTGCACAGTATATTGCACAGTGGTGTTGCACATAATATTGCTCATATGTTTAATGCACAGTGAGAAGAATGTTTTAGCTGTTCATGAGGTAAATTGCCTGGGGGAAAAAAACTGTTCTTGTGTCTGACTGTCCTGGTGTTCGATGCTCTGTATCGTTGGCCAGACGGCAAAAGTTCAAAGAGAAGGTAGCTTGAGTGTGAGGCGTCCAAAGTGATATTCCGAGCCCTTTTCTTCACTCTGGATATATACAGTTCTTGTAGTTTGGGTAGGGGAGCCGATAATCCTTCCAGCAGTCCGAACCGTCCTCTGTAGTCTTCTGATGTCTGCTTTTGTAGCTGAGCCGAACCAGACAGTTATTGAAGTGCACAGGACGGATTCAATGACGGCTGAGTAGAACTGTGTGAGCAGCTCCTGTGGGAGGTTGAACTTCTTCAGCTGGCGAAGGAAATGCAACCTCTGATGGGCCTTTTTAACAGTGGAGTCAATGTGAATGTCCCACTTCAGGTCCTGAGAGATGGTCGTGCCCAGGAACTGGAATGACTCCACTGCTGTCACAGTGCTGTTCATGATGTTGAGTGGGGGACGTGCAGGTGGGTTTCTCCTGAAGTCCATGATCATCTCCACTGTCTTGAGCGCGTTCAGCTCCAGGTTGTTGTGACTGCACCAGACAACCAGCTGCTCGACCTCCCTTCTGTATGCAGACTCATCACCGTCCTGGATGAGGCCGATGATCGTAGTGTCATCTGCAAATTTCAGGAGCTTGACAGTGGGGTCTGTAGAGGTGCAGTCATTGGTCTAGAGGCTGAAGAGCAATGGGGAGAGGACACATCCCTGAGGGCCTCCAGTGTTGGTGGTGTGTGTACATTAATAAGGGGAAAATTAACTTAAATGATTTAAGCAAATGGCTGCAATATAACAAAGAGTGAAAAATTTAAGGAGGTCTGAATACTTTCCGTACCCATTGAATGCTTCCAAATTTTATCTCTGATATCAAATAAATTGTAGACAACTTCAAGTGATTTCACTTAGAGCGAAATGCTAGTGAACTGAAGGATTATTTGTATACAAAGGAATATGTACACAGACTACAGAAGCATAAAGTAAACATGAACATAAATGGATTAGGAAATTAACAACACTAATACTGACAACATGTACTAGACCAAGAGGGCTAAACAGACATGATTTAAACACTAATGCTTCATTGTGCATTAAAGTGGTTCAGGGGTTCATGTGATTTGGACACCAATGGTAGTGGTAGTGACACCAGTGGTAGTGGACATGTGCAGTGGCTAATGGATGCTGTATTGCTGCCACCCTGACACCCAAGAATGCTAATGATAATATAAAGCTTGATTAGATAGTTGATTGTTTGCAATGTTGCGCAAATAAGTCATTTTAAATTGGATAGTTACATACTTTAATTTTGTACTTTCTATTGTATTTTGTTTTCAGCAACCTTTGCATCATGAAACTGAAGGTTGTTCTTCTGTGTTTCACTGGTGAGAGCATTATTATAAACCACATTTTATTTAGCTAAAAAAGCACATTTAAGCCAAAAAAAAAAAAAAAAAAACATATTTAATATCACATGCCGACATGCTGGCTTAGTGGATAGCACTGTCGCCCTGCACCTCCTCCTGGTCCTGGGTTTTTCTTTATTGGTTCTGTATGTTTGAGGTTTGCCTGTTCTCCCCATGCTTGTTCACATGACTTTTCTCCTGGTCATCTGATTTCCAAATTGCCTGTAGTGTGTGAATGTGGGAGTGTGGACCGTGGTCAACAGTGTTGATATGAGAGGTTTTACCATGGTCGTACAAATGGGAATAAATAGAATGTTCATCACTGCCCTCCATGGTCCCTAGTTGGAATACAGATGTTCCTAGATGGATGGATGGTATAGTTCAGAGGGTTCCTCCCAGCTCATATTGATACATTAAAAATACTACCTTTTCTTATTTTAGTTGTGATTTAATTAGTGTCCAAAAGTGTCCAAAAGCACAAGGAAGAGCTAGTATTATAAAACTACAATGAAAAAGCGAGGGAATCTAAGATAGAGGGAATGCCTCCAAGGAGGCATCCAGTTTAATCCAAGGAGACTTCGGGCACAAGGCGGGGTACACCCTGGGCAGGGGCCAATTCATCACAGGGCACACACACACATTTACACACTCATTCACACACTACGGCCAATGTAGGTTAGCGAATGTCAATTAACCTAACCTACATGTCTTGGGTTAGGTTAATTGAATGTGGGAGGAAACCAGAGTATCCGGAGGAGACCCACCAAGCATGGGGTGAACATGCAAACTCCATGCAAACAGAGATGGGAATCAAACCTGGCCAGGAATTGAACCCAGACCCTGGAGGTGCAAGGCGACAGTGCTAACCGCTACACCACCGTGCCGCCTAGTGTACATTATTTTAAAAATATATCATTTTTAAATAATAATAATAATAATAAAAAAATTATTACTCATTATTACTTTTACTCATCCAATAATTTCATAGAGTTTTTAACAATAATCATTATTTTACAATTTTTAATATTACATGTTAAATTCACTATTCCCGTGTGTTCTTTATGTATTTTGTAGAGGACTGAGTCAGACACGTCATGTTCATCATGTGAAAATATTACATCATAACAGCAGTTTATTCAAAATTATTCATTCCAAAAAAGAAAAAAAAACCTAACATTTTCACATCAAT
Organism: Clarias magur; assembly: GCA_013621035.1. Classification (NCBI taxonomy): domain Eukaryota; kingdom Metazoa; phylum Chordata; class Actinopteri; order Siluriformes; family Clariidae; genus Clarias; species Clarias magur. The sequence continues at coordinate 995,236 of QNUK01000167.1, read as the reverse complement.
TTTTTTTTTTAAAGTCTAAAGTCACATTTGTTTTTGTTTTTTTTTTGGAATACATGCAACATTTTCTGCAGTTCTCTTTAAAATTCACTTTACATCCTCAAAGTGAGGAGCTTATAAGGAAGAAAAAGAAAACAAGGCACACTTAAATTATTGACTTTCTTATTGTTGCTGAACTGAACTGCAGGATCATTGACATGGATCATTGATTGTAGATTTCTAATGCATGACTTTATTGTACAGTAGCTATTAGAATTATTTATATTAAAATATACACCAGTTACAGTTCACTGTGTAAATAAATAAATAAATAAATAAATAAATAAAATATATATCACCAACAGGTCTGATCCCAGTTGTTGTATCCACACTGCTAACAGTCCCGCACAGATATGAGCTGGTCATGACACCAATGACGTTGCCCGATGCGTGGGATTACTGCAGATCAAAGTACACTGACCTGGCAATAATCCTAAGTCTTACTGACTGGCTAAGACTAAATAAAGAAGCAACAAGTAAAGGTCTGACAACATCTGCTTGGGTCGGACTGTGGAATGATATCAATAGCTGGCGCTGGTCCTATGGTAATCGCCCACTGCAGAGTGGCACTTATACCAATTGGTACACTGGAGAGCCTGGTAATAACGGTGGAGGTGAAGCATGTGTTGCTATGGGGGGAGATGATCAATGGTATGATGTGCCATGTACACAGATAAGAGCCTTTGTGTGCTACGATGGTGAGTCAATGTCCTGTTGATTTGCTTATTTTTAGGTTGATGGATTTTCTTTCACATTTCAGGGGATACAGATGCAAAAGGATATGTGATGTTTTTTTTTTCCCTTTTTTTCCCCCCCACAGCTAAATTCAGTGGTGCTAGTAGGTTTATCAGCATCACGAATCCTGTGTTGACCTGGTTTGATGCTCGGACTTACTGCCTGCAATATCACACAGACTTGGCCAGCTCTCTTAACAGCTCAGACAACACCATAATAGGGCAGGTGTCAGGAATTTATGATCCCTGGATTGGGCTGTACAGGGACACTTGGAAATGGCCAGATGGAACCAATGCTACAAACCTCCCATGGGGTCCTGGACAACCTGATAACACTGGAGGAGTTGAGAATTGTGCAGTGGTTCTTAATGGCCAGTTAAACGATGTAATTTGCACAAGCCAGACCTGTTTCTTCTGTCACACAAGTAAGTGCTTTTGTTTTTCGCAGCTATTACATCCAATATCAATTCAATGGCAAATAAATACCATATTCCAAAACATTTATTTATTTGTTGCATTATATATATATATATATATATATATATATATATATATATATATATATATATTTTTTTTTTTGTAAACACATAAATACATTTTTATTAGCATTACCTCTTTTATTTAAATTGATTCATTGTTGTTGTTTTTTTATTGACTGTATAAACATACAGTTGACATCGCTCACTGTTCATAAATAAACGAGGATATGAAAACAAAAGAAGATGACATGAGAATGTGTGTGTGTGTGTGTGTGTGTGTGTGTGTGTGTGTGTGTGTGTGTGTGTGTGTGTGTGTATTTCACAGTTTTCCCAACGAGGAGTCAGACAGTGAGACTGCAGGTGAAGTCTGATGGAAGTGTGCTTGATCCTGCTGTTCAGTCATCCATCTTAGATCAAGTGAGTCACAGGACGTCTCTGATATTTGGTCAATTTGTGTATAAAATGCCCCTGTTAACATTTCTCGCTGGCCACCTCCTGAATTTCCTGTTATCCTCAATACTTAAAAATGCTCCTTAAATAATAATGCTGGGCTCCTCCGTCACACATACTTTAATTCCTTGTTGGGTTGAGTGATTAAAGCCTGATTCTGATCTTCAGATCAAGCAGAAACTGGGGGAAAACGGCATATTGGAGAAGATCACTGTAACCTGGAATGTGCAGTCAGATGGAAACATCTTTCACAAGAAGAAAAGGATCAGCTGAAACACCTAAATGGTTACGTTTGAGTCCAGTAGAATGACTACAATTGTATGTAATCTACAACATTTATGCCTTAATTAGTAGAGGGGTCAGAGGACAAGATTGTTAAACAGTAGGACAATTCATATATTAAAATAAATATCTCATTTTAGCTTTTTTTTTTCTGTTGTTGTTTATAGCCATTATAAAATCAAGCTCATTAATTTCGGCTACTTTCTACTCACCATAGCTGTTTCATATTCATCAGAGACAATTCATTATCAACACAATCGTTGTCATGTCAATTCTAAATTGTCTTCATTTCACTAGCAAACAGAGCAAAGCGTAGTGATTTAGAATGTTGTATAATATGTTGTAAGAGTATTGCAAAGTTTGTTACTGACATGTAGAATAATAAATTATAAAAAAAGAAAGAAAGAAAGAAAGAAAGAAAGAAAGAAAACTGCTGAAGTGGAAGTGATGCCGATCCACACACAGAAATCTCTCTCGTAGCTGGCAAAGTACATTTGTCTCAAAAATATGGTGTATGTACTGTAATTGTCCAAAATAATCAGGATCATTATTTGTCGGCCTTTTAGTTTTGCTCTGTTTCTACCCTGTTTAACAGCTGCCCTTCAAATTCTTTATCATGTTACATATGGAAAAATTTGTACTTAGAGTTGTACTTGTGCCTACTCACACACTCTCAACATCTCTGTAAGCTCAGCTTGACACAAGATCACAACATTGCAACAAACCAAAGCAACAAATTAAAAACAATATCAGTATAAATTCTGATTGGCTGTTTCTTTGTTTATTCAGATTGCGGGTTCGATTCCCGGGTGATGCTGTAACGAAACAAAAATGCACCCCTCCCCACTTTCTAGATTCTAAAATTGACATTGTTACGGTTTTTAATCCCTGGAAGGCAAAAAATGGAGATTTTCCTAATCATAACATGCGTTGTATATATATATATATATATATATATCACTCTACATACATTTCTATGGTCTTTTTATACAATGTTTCAATTTCAGATGCAATACATAAATAAATAAACCAAATAAAATGATGCCTTTTCTATTTGTATAATAACATAAAATCATGGGTTGTGTGTAGAGTGATTAATAACAAAACAAGGCATGTTATGATAAGGAAAAATTCCATCTCTTCCATTCCAGTGATTAAATAATGGTAAGGATGTAAATTGGAATTCTCAGAAGCTCAGTGGTCCGAGCACAACGTAATAATCTTTGTATTAGTGGCATGAATCCACACGAAGCGCTTCAATTTCAAATAATCATTCAGTGCTGAACGCGAACAGCAAAAGAGCATGATAACAATAATCAGAATAATAATAACTGAATAATTGTTGAATAATTATTTGACCACGAATGTCTGGAATGACTGAAATAAAGCCGCTCACGTCGCGCACGCCTTCACTTTTTTAAAAATGCAGTGTTTATTCAGCTAGTATATACTTGCGCTCTGTTGTTTTTCTGGGATACTGATTTTACATTTTGTTTGCTTTGCAAAAGTCGCCCCTCTTTAGATGATAGATGAATATTATGACTGAAACAAAGCTGCTCGTATCGGCTCATATCCGTAGCGTTAAGGGGAGACAAAAAGTGCAAAGTGAAAGCGCGCACCAGAAACAGCTGCTTTATTTCATTCATAAAATACTCCGATTACAAACAACAACATAGCGCAATGCATGTGGCTGAAATGTGGTTGTGAGCAAGCCTTTTAGTGAATGTAAAATGTTTGCCTGAACCAGCCTCTTTCACTAGTGGAGTGTTGATGAACACGCGCACCAATATGAGAGATTAATAAGAGATTTCTCTTCACCAGAAATACAACAAACACGAATCTATACTCACTAAATAAGCAGTGTCTGTGCGGCGCTGCGCATAAAGCATAAAGTGTGGTGGACCGCGCACAACCTCTCGCAGACCAGCCTTTCTCAGAATAAGCCGCTTTAACACGCGTCTCGGTTTATTAATCGTTCGGTTTCGGTTTCACTTGTATTTTATAAGGTTTTGCCGGGGTGGTACAGCGCTGGGATGTAGAAATGTAATTTCTTGTTTTCATTATTTATTAAAGAACATTATGATGATCATAACAGCCAACTGACTTTAATTCTTATAATAAAGCAAAAAACATCAACATCTGCTGACGCAGCAACACGTCCTGACGATGTTTGAATTTTGTGGTCATTTAGTTTCATTTATTTCAGTTAATAAATCTACTACAAATTATAAGATGACACAAAACCCAACTTTTCTAATTACACATGATAAAATCTAAAGGCTCACTATGTTAATGTTTACTTTGCTTAATAAAATAAAATGTTTCACTTGATTTTATCCGCTACTTCGTGCAGCTCTAAAGGTGCCGTGGCTCAGTAATCCTTGAGAGAATGAACTAAGGCCTCAGGTGTCGGTCTATTGTTATATAGCGCCACTCAGAGGTAAAAGCCAGCAAATGCACTAACCCAAATGCTGCCACCGTGAGGCGCGACGGTGAAACTAGAATACCGCTTGAGTATCATCTGTATTTGTTTAAAGTTAAGAATGTTTTAATGATTTGCTTGGTTTGTTGATGTAAATCATCTGAGCATGAAGCAGTTTTATTGTCTATTAAATGCACTGTCTGAGTTGACTCTGGATTTAAGCACAGCCACTCTGACTGCTGGACGTACTTTGTACTTAACTGTATAAACATTTAAACCAGCGATGCTCCCTGCTGGTCTCAAGTGACACTTATTTTCCTATGTAAAATAAGTCACATTGTTTTTATAGTTGTAGAGTTGTTGGTGTTTTACATGGTAATCCCAACCCAAAGTGCTTCATTTTATTTGTCCATTTAAAGCACCTTCTCCAAACTTTGTATGGTGCGTAAAAATTTAACCCTGACTTGTTTCTGGCCTTTTGAGTTTATTTTATTTATTTTATTTTATTTTTTTTTAACTCCCCAAATATTCTGCGTCCTAATTACCAAGAAGAGCCAGTGATGATTTTACAGTATGTCCTCCTGACATAACGGTCAGGTCAAAAATCCTTATAGGAGGACATGACATGTTCTCCCAGCTTCATTGTCTATATACAGTATGTCATTGAATCATCCTCATATTGGGACTGTTGGGTATCATTCTCTTGCCAAACTTGTTCCTAGTTGAAGACATTGATTAAAGTTATAGTTATCAGCAATGTCATTAGCAATGCCGGGATCTCAGAAGGATATAGCAGCTGAATGTTGTATTGCTGTTTACTGTATTGGCACTTAGGTATTCCTTACCAAAGGCCACCCAATGAACATGTTCACTTTCTTTCTGTGCTAATATTTGAAGACAGAGGATGGGTATTTGGTTTTGTTTAAATAAGGAGTCTAGAGGCTAGAAAAAGGCTAAAGTAAACTTTTGAGAGACCCGTGTGCAAGCAGAAAAGATCTAAACAGAAGCTCTTATGGATGGAGACTAAGCCTTTCACAGCAAAATCCCTGGTTTTGAATTAACACTTTATATATTGGGCTCAATTGCACACTTAATCATCCTCTTATGTTAGCTTTCTGTTACTCTTATGTTAACGGGTTGGTTTTGACCTATGTCTTAATTTAACCATAAAATACCCTCAAAACCATTATTTATTTCGCTTCTTATTAATTATCTTTTTCGTACCTTTTGGTTACCTTTTCAGACTCTCTTAACCATGAAAAGATTGGTTTTATTGTTTTTGGTGTGGACACCTGGGCCTTTCTTTTGAAAGCATACCTCTCATTTCAATGAAAAAGAAAGTTTAAAAAATAAACTCAAGAGAATTATATGAATAAATAAAAGATATATTATATAAAATATCATTTATATAATTGATATTGACATAATTTATAGTTTTTAATACAAATACAAAATTAAAAGCAGAAGAATTAATAATACAATTGCGCTGTAGTGACACCACCATCACTGCTAACCTGACACTTAATAATGATGATGTAAAGCTTGATTAGCAGATCATTTGTGACCAATTTTACAAATAAATGAATTTATGCCGCAATTATTATTATTTTATTTTTAAGCTGAATGTTTTTCTTTTTCTGTGTTTCGCTGGCGGGAGCATTTTATTTGATTGTATAGTTTTAAAAAGGCTTTTTTTTTATTATTATAAATTGATATTGCTTAACTTGATTCAGAAATTAAATTGTATCTTTATTATGACTAAACCTTCAATAAATTAAACAGTAAAATAAAATGCTGAGTGTCAAATGGAGAAAAAAAAAGCACAAATATTTTGTGCTTAAAGATTTTTTTTTTTTGCAATAATTACTGAATTTCTTGATTTCATATTGTTTTCCCCAGAGTTACTATTTCAAGCATTTACTTCAGAATGTAATTAATTAATAATTCAGACATCACAACCACAATGTAAAAAATAAATAAATCACATCCCCAACAATGTATCTAACATAATTTATTCCAAAGAAACAATAAACATGATCAAAATATACTTTCATGTGTTCATTGACGCAAACAGCATTCTGCAGTCCTATTTACAATTCAGAGAGCTTTTAGAAAACCTGTACTATCTCATAAAAGATTGTATATTTAATGTCCACAACACTGATAAAATACTGGATATTTTCAGGATATAAATGATTATATGAATTTTGAGGGTTTTTTTTTTTTTTCTAGCTGAAAAGATTACATTCCATCTAATTTAATTTACCGATAAAAAGATCATAAAAAGATGTCCATGACCTGACTACACTACGCATAGGATAGGGACTCAAACCTCTACGTGATGCCAGATTTAAAAAAAAAAAAAAAAAAAAGAGCTCAGAGCAACGAATAGCATTCAGCACAAAACCTTTATAAAAATTTTATAATACAAAACTCAAACTAAAAGTAAAAAATGGGTAAAATAATAGAGCGTTTTGGGGGTGAGCAGCACACCTGAGCTCCTCCTCCGTTCTCTCCTTCTCACACACACACACACACACACCTCACACAAGGACCACACTACCACTCAGCGATGAGATTCAGTGCTTTCTTTAATTCTGTAACAAGGAGAGATAATGAGTGGGTCAAACAGACGACAGCTTCTCCCTCTCCAGGTAACACATGCGCAGGTAGACTGAGGTTATCACATGTCGCATGTAGACAAAGCCTGATGTGTCCCGCTGACCCCCCCCCCCCCTTTGAGAAAAAACTCAAAGAGAAAGTTCCACTACTTTAACATTACATTCTTTTAACTTGTGAACAATCATGGAATAACAAAAAGCTCATTAAACCAATATTAAAACAAAATGGAAGGAAATTAAAACATCATGGACAATAAAATAGAGGTGAAAGAAGAAAACTAAAAATAGAATAATACAAATAAGGAAGGGAAAAGCAAAACAAGTGAGATTAAATCAATGTATTATTCACACCAGTTGCGCACTGGGGAAGGGACAAAAGAGCAACATATACAGTAGTACATGCTGTACATGTTCTAAACTTGCCAATTTTTTGTTGCCTTTCCCCAGCCACAGATTTCACTACTATCTCTCTTTATGTATATAATCATTACCCGGAATCCTTCATCATCACCCTTCTTATCCTGCCTAAAGCCAACCGCCAAAATCTTTTACTGTACCTGCAGAAATCTTCATTTTATCTCCCCTTCCTCTCTTTCTTTCTGTACCCTATCATCTCTCTCAGACGCAGACACCTTCACCTCTTTTTTCCCCAGACAAACGCGTACTGCTCCTTGGCAATTCAATGTATGGCAGAGCAATAGAACAACAGCAATAGAAAAGAATAAAGAACTGCAGAGAGAAAATGGAGAAATCACAGTTTGATGCAGATCTTGACTCTGACATGCTCTTGTAAAGTGGCATTTGCCAACCAAGCCAGTTTCATAGTGTAACCAGTTTCTCCACAGAGACTCTGCCCTTCTGTCTGTCACTGAGATGCTCCGTGCTGCTTGATCAGCTACAGTAAACTCGTCCTCCTGGATCTCTCAGATGTTTTTTTTTTTTTTTTTTTTTTTCATTTGCCGTTCTTTGGTGGATGGTTCAGCTTGGCCTTATATTTTAGCATATGTTTATATAAGGCCTTATCAGCCTCCATGTTATATGCTGAGCATACGGTGCCTGTATCTATTCGTTTTACCATCTGAGTGTTTATTTTCTTTTGATTTTTATATCTATTTCAATTTGTATTTTATCTTTTAGTTTATTTGTTAGATTTTTCTCCTTTTTGCGTAATATTTTTTGGTGAATTAGCTATTTTTATTTATTTATTTATCTATCTATCTATCTACAGGTGCCGTGAGTCCAACACAAAAAGCAGGGAGGCAGATTTTCTACATTTGGTGGTATTGCTGTCTGTCACTGTGTGCTGTGTTGTTTAACAGTAGTGCAAAACACTTAACCAACTTAAGTAAAATAAAACAAATCAAAACCAAACCAAAATACATGCCCACTGACAGTACTAATGCGCGACCCACACTCTAAAAAAATACAACTGTGCTGTACTCAATTTTTTTGGTGAAACATTTTTCCACTTAAAACCATTGAGTAAATATAAAAACTTGCAAAATCATATAAAATATACTTCACGAGTTGAATACAAGTCAGTAAAAAAAAAAATTGAGTAGACCTGAATAACTATATTTAGTACAATGATGTACAAAATTGAGTTCATGTAATGAAAATCCGAAGTTAATGCACTGGTTGCCCGAAGTGAAAATGTGTAAAATAATTGAGTAGATATAATTGAAATGCAAGGTAGAAGAAATTGAAAATTAGACTATTATTTAACAAACTAATGTGCTACATTTACTACATATTTTAACTGAATTTAATTCAAACTGCTCCATCACAGAATTAATATGTTTCACTTACTTAATCTTTTTTAAACCATATTTACCCCTTACTCAAGGAGTATTCTAATGACCCCAGATTATAAACAAAGAATTGATACACACATTACCATTTTAATTAAACATTTATTTGACAAATTTGACAAGACGAAGTCTAAACTCAACTTGGTTTACTTTGCAAATGACAGGTAACAAGATCATAAACAATGAGCGGAACTGATCTTATTAGTAAACAGTCTCACAAACAATACTTCTACCACAAGTATTATACAGTTTAGATGTGGAAGGTAGACTTTTGTATTACAATCTAATGAGTCACATTTGAAATCTGAAACATTGCACACCTGCACACTTCAGTTTCCTGTAAACTGTGGGATCCATACAAACGTGTGTGTGCAGACCTTCTCAGGTCTTAAAGAAGTCATGACCGTCTAAATGAAGACAGGACACTACTGTAAATATCCATGACCAGTGGTACCATGCTTCACTCCATAATGATGGAAGTTCCTTTTGATGATGCAACAAATGTGCAGAGCTCACACTGCCGTCCCATAAGCTGGCACCTAAAAAAGGAACAATAGTGTACAAGTAAGTACAAGTGTGACTGTTACCGTAAAGCCTAGCAGTCTGGTAAAATAGTATTTCTGTTCAAATACATCCTTTTTGGACTAATAAAATCACACTGATCTACGAGTGGTGTTCAAGTCAAAGCGGGACTTACTGTGAAACAAAGACGTAAAACCCATTTGATTTTACAGAGCCCGTTACAGTCATTCCGGTGAATATTCTAGTGGAATGGTTTTACGAAAAACGGACTGCTATGATCAGCAAAGGCATTTTGCTCTTGCAGAACCATGCACAACCTCATATATAGAGAAAATATACAGAGAAATACAGAAAGTTTTTACTCTTATAAGTGTGTTCTGTTATTCTGCACAATCAAAGGTCACCACTGGCTCTTCTTTGACTTGAACATTCCTTGTACATGTCTTTGTCCCGTGTGCAAAAATGATACCCAACTTTATTTAAGCATTACAATCAACTATATCTATAATTTAATATATAATATAAAATCAACTAATACTATATATATTTTTTACTTTAATTAATGGAAAATCCAGTATATTCTAGGGGAAATTTCATATATTCTAGATAAAGTAAAATATTTAAAGCGTTTTAATTGCTATCTTTCATTCAATCGTTGCACGTTTAATAGTTCTGTAACATTCGAATGGTTGACATTTGCCTCCCGTTTCATCTCCATTCAACTTCTCTTCTTTACTGGTGTTGGTGCTGTGAAAGAGAGATTGAAAATATATATCATGTTTCAGACACACACACACGAAATAAAAACAATTGAAAATCAGTTTTAGTTTATTTTACTTACACATCACAACATACTTCACTTCAACATTTTAGTTGTATGTTACTTTCTCCCAACAAAAATTCTGAGAGAAACGTTGTACTACTTAATTGTTATATTTCACAGCTTTAGTTACTAGTACAGTACGCAGCACATTTATGTCATCAACGGCAAATTCAATAATGTTTAAGCACACTGTTTGGTTTGTGAAGGACTTGTAGTACTTTTGCACTTCAAATGTAGTACTTTTGCACTTCGTGTACTTAGCAGCTATGTAGCATTATACTGCTAATCAAACCGCCTGCTACTCAGTGTTTAATCATGTTAAATACTCACGTAGAGTAACGGATAAAACACTGCCAGAGCCTGCACACTGCACCTCATCTCTGCTGATTAAACTCGCTTTGGTCCGCGTTTCCTCCTTAAAGTGTCGGAGTGAAACACGCAGACTCGCGGTTCAGTGTGTGTGAGGTGGACCGTTACAAACGCGTTCATTATTTGAACACACTAGTTTTATATCTTCGCCACAGTGGCGGGAGAAATTCAAATAATGCGGCAAACCGCGAGAAACCCGGACGAAAGCACGACATGCGCGCGCACGCTGCTCGTGTGTTAAACGAATAAATCTCTCCCTTTACAGCAGATGAACAAACAAGCTAAATGCTAAAGTGAACACCGGGACTGGCCTGTTGCTAGGTAGCTCGTTAGCTCTGGAGCGGCTGTGACAGGATTCAGAACAGTAACTTACACACTATAAAGTTGTGTATGAACGCAGACAGAGTCATTATTTCACTAACATGTTACTCACCAGGAATTGTAAGCAATGTTCCAGATGCTTCTTGTCCGTTCCTACAGCAGTGTGTCCTCGCTTCTTGTCTCTGATGTTACACCAGACTTCCCATGAGCACTTGCGCAGGGCAATTTACTCAATTATTTAAGTTTTTGCTGTTAAACATAAAGAATATTGAGTTGGAATGAGTGATGATTGTAGTTCCTGAAACTAATCAGTATAATCACTCCATTGCTAAATATGTTGATTCAAATGTATCAAAAATATTAAGTGCATGTAAAAAATATAATTCAGTTAGTCGAATACCAATTTCTATTAGTGAAATAAACTTAAATTATAGTGTAATTTTAAGACAAATTTAATAGTTTTTTTTTTTTTTTGTCATTTATTTGGCTAACTCAAACAACCATGTATGTGATTTTTAGAGACTTTATTAAGGTAACATAACTCTTTTATTACTATGAAATTTACAAGGCCACAGCATCATTTTTTAGAGTGCAGTTTCCTAGAACAATCAGCTATTTATAACACTATTAATGAGCTACCCCGGTTCAGGTGAGCACCCACATCACCTGACCGAGGTGCCTTCTGGGAAACTGAGTCGAGTAACAAAAACTACAAAACAAAAACAAGCATGTGCACACAGCGACCTCTAGTGGTAGTCCTTTACAATACCCTGGACAGTGTCAATTTATCGCTGGACACAAACACACACACACACACACACACACACACACACACACACACACACATACAAAATGGGCAATTTGGGAATGAAAATTTTCCCAATCTGCAAAGCTTTGTACTGTGGGAGAAAACCAGAATACTCTGAAGAAAACACACAAGGATGAATAAAACATGTAAACTCCATGCACACAGACCATGAGGCATCTAACTCAGACCCTGGAGCTGCAAGGCCTCCATGCTAGCCATTAAACCATTTAATTTTCTATTAAAATTTAATTTATAAACTATAAGCAGTAATCTAACCTATCATGCATAGTGGTGTATTAGTATAGTGGTGTGAACATACTGTACAAAAGAAAACAGTGTGCCTGTGTGCCAAGATAAAGAAGGGAGTGCAGGTAAAAGGGATGTGTGTGCAAGGAACATCTTATCTCTGTGTGTGTGGATCCAATGATTATTAAATTGATCCATTGATTAACCACTAACTGTTTGCTGCGTAGCTACAACGGCATTTCACCTGGTTCACCTGGGAGAACATGCACTGGGAAGATTCAAATGGTTCCTAGCCAAACTTTTATAGCCTGAGATTGCTCTATACAACACTGCACTGCTGTACTGCCTTACATGGCTCAATAACAAAATATAAAATAAAAAAAGAGACCTCTGCAAAATAATTAGTTTATTATGGTGTCTTTTTTTTTAACAGTTTTGTTACCTTTTCTTGTAAACTGCTGACAATATTTCTCCTAAATACAAAATATAACTATTGTTATTTAAAGTGTCTATTTAAAGGAAATCATAATACATCGAAATGACATCATAAGACATTGAAATAACCCAAGATCATGCAGTATTTGTAGAGGTTAAATAACTCATGAATAAATAAAACAAAATACAAATAATTTGTAAACACATTATGTTAATGCTTTGGCTAAACAACATTAAGAAATAAGTTTTTGGTGGAATAACCCCAGTTTGCAATTACAACTTTCATGGTATTTTGGTACAGTATGCTCTCCACCAGTTTTTCACACTGTTGGGTAACTTACCATTTATTTATTTATTTATTTATTTATTTATTTATTTTGCAAAAATGCAAATAGGTCAGCTTTGCTTGATGGTTTGTGACCATCCATCTTCCTCTTGATGACGTTCCAAAAGTTTTCTTGAGTAAATTGCTGTGCTCTCATTTTTTTTTACAGAGCTGTATGCCTATTTTCGCCATTCTTTTCTTTTGAGACATCTCATAATATGTATCACTTTTTTATTTTTCAAACAAGCTTTTTCCTCAAACTCTCCGAAATCGAAAAGTGTTTCACCTTTCAGGATCATTTACATTGTTAGATTAGATTCCCTAATTTTCTTAAATATTTTTTTTCTCCTGAAAAACAAAATTCCCATGTTATTCCCCAGTTTATTACTATTATTTTTATTATTATTATTATTATTATTATTATTAGACTCTGCAGGTTCTGGGCGATGTGTTTGATTTTTTCCCCCCAATTTCATAAAGTGCTAGCTTTATAATCAGCAATATGTGATTTACCCCTCTCATCTTGTTTTCCCTCCAAATCAATTCATGTGCATTTTTATTCTTAACAGCTGTTTCTACATCCTACAACTAACTAACTAACTAACTAACTAAATAAATAAATAAATAAATGAATAAATGAATAAATATAAGTACATCTTCCATCGCCTTATCATCCTCCTGGCACCTGTCAGTACATTTACATCCCTATCCTTAATCACTTTAACCTGCTGCACATCTGTCCCATCTCTCTATCTATCTGCCTCACCAAGTACTATAGTCCCAACTTATGAAAAAAAACATCGAGAGGGACCAGACTCAACAGGGAACCCATTCTTATTTGGGTGATAATGGAGAGCAGGGATTGCAACAGGAGATGTGTTTAAGATAATATGGAGTCCAGTTCCAGTGTAAGAAAAAGCTCCGCCCCTGCTGTAGTTTTCATAATACGTGGTACTGACAAGCAGTCTGCATCCTTTAATCAAAATAGATTGAGTAGACGTTTCAGTCCATCCTCCTTGCTTGTCAGGTTATATACTGTAGATGTCATGAAAACTATTTTCCTTAAATGACTGGACTTTTCTGGACAGGTCTCAAATACAGTATATATACAGTATATACAATCTACTGTAGGAGCACATACTAAAGTCACTCAGATCCAATCTGAACTACTCCTAATATGTTACTTCCGGCTGGTAATGTGAACATAACCTCTGATGTTTTTCAGCACCAGCAGTATAGGGATTTTATAGTAGCACTAACAACAGCAGCTAAAAGTAGATTAAGCAAGATGTTTGCTTTCCTTCTTCCGGCCCTCAAATACAGCTACCAACTGCTTGCTAAAATCACAGCCATTGTTTAAATAAACGTCAAATAAAAGTGCTTGCACAAATATCATGTTTAACCCAGAGGAATGAGCAAAAATGTATTAATGCGTACATGCGAGAGAACTGATGCGTCCACATTAGAGTCAGATAAAAATCACTTCTAATTCTGAATGTGAACTGTAACTGTATTCAACGGTAACTTATGAAAGCAATGTTGCTTGCAATATGCTTGAACACGGCCAGATTTGTGGCCATGTTATTTAACCAGCACTAAAAAATCCGATCTGTTTCAAATTAGGGTAAAAATCTCATTTCAGGATCAATAAAGAAAGACAAAAAAGAATTGTAATTTCAATCTATTAAATTTATTTTAAAAGACCACCACTTCAGACCTATGATTAGAGGATATCTTTTAAATGAGGAAGATTTTTTTTTTTTAATTTGTACTTTTGAAATCAAAATTTTTTTGAATAGTTGACAAAAATCTCAAGAGTAAAGCATGTTTATTAAAATCAGTTAATTAAATATTTAATTAAGTTAATAATCAAACATGACATTTCAAATCATTTCGATGACAGGAATATAACATTTTATGGTTATATGATTTATTTCCCTCAATATTCAGGACATTTTACTGCAGCTCGGCATCCCAGTCATATAATCACAGACTCCATCCTCCATCGATGACATGTTCAGCTCCAGTCACATAGCCTGACTGCACAAGCATACAATACATTCATGTTAGTTCATAGATAGAATAATTACATTAGCATTAAAAACAACAACTAAATATATGCATAAGCTTTTGCATTTTACTGCTTAAGCAGGTACCAATGATTTTGACGTTATTTTTTGGTGGGGTGAAAAACATATACAGTACTACTTGAGATTTCTTATAATTCTACGTCATCACCACATGGTTAGCTCTGTCTCCTTTAATTTTTTTTACATTTGCTACACTTTCATGGCCATTTCATTATGTACAGTACAGTAAATGATGCCTTGTTGATGCCAGAGGTCACAGTAGCGTGACCAGACTGGCTCAACAGTAAGGCAAAAGTAACTTAAATAATATCTCATCACAACTCATGTCTGAACGCACAACATGTTGAACTTTGAAGCAGATTGGCTACAGCAGCAGAAGACACACGGGGTGCTGGAGGCTGTAAGCTAAGAACAGAAAACCAAGGCTTTAATTTACATGGGTTGACGAAAATGTGATAACGGAAGATTGAAAAAATGTTGCCTGGATTGATGAGTCTTGAGTTCTGCTGCGACATTCAGAATTTGGCACCAGAATTGGGTAAGAATTTGGCATAAACAACATGAAAACATGGATCCATCCTGCCTTGTATGAGCGTTTCAGGCTGCTGCTGGTGGTGTAATGGTGTGTAGAGGGATACAGTAATTAAAATACCTAAGCATTGTTGATGACTGACTCCATGCCAAGCTAAAATAATTTTAGACTGGTTCTTGAACATTCACCACAGTCACCAGATCTCAATCCAATAGAGCAGTTTTGGGATGTGGTGCAACGGGAGACTCACATGCTGATTGTGCAGCCGACAAATCTGCAGTCTCTGCGTTATGCGATAATGTCAATATGGACCAAAATCTGTAATGAATGTTTCCACCTTGCTGAATCTACTGTATGCCTCTGCACAGTTCTGAGGACAAATGGGGTCCAACCCAGTGCTACCACGTTGTACTTAATGAAGTGGGTGAAGCCTTAGAGCTAAAAAAATATATATATATAGCTCCAAGGCTTGCTCTGATTGGATAATTTTATACAATCCAAAAGTAAAACACTAAGACGCGTATAAAAGGGAACCACAGAAAATGTTTAACTTTAAATTAAAAAGGCTAAAAATATAACATGTTCTTACTGTAGGTATTTTGCCTGGACATTATTTTTTAGACACAAGAAGTGATATAATTTTGTATGACGCTACATAATAAGTACAATGTTGAAATTAGTGTCAAACACCCTGTGGTATAGTACTGTATTTTTATTTTATCAAAATAATGTAATAATACTGTAAATCAGCTAATTTAATTTGTTAAAACTGACCTCATCAGAGGCGAGATAAACACACAGATGAGCCACTTCCTCTGCAGTGCACATCCTGCCGATCTTCTGCCTCGCCATAAAGTCCTTAAATGCCTGAAACACAACAAATAAGGGGGCTTCACTATACTGCCAAAAGCAATCGTTCCCTTGGCTTTATATGCATATGAATTTAAGTAACATCCAATTCTTAATCCATATGGTTTAATATGATGTTGACATCCACAAACTCTTTCCAAAATGTCATGATATGTGGAGCCAAACTCTTAAAATACAACCCGACATCAGTTCAAACATGACTGTTGGTAGCCCAAATACCGAGTTTCCTTCTTGGCTCATTTAAATTTTTGGACATTTAAGATTAAACCATTTTTTTTTTTTTTTTTATCTTCTCAGGGGTGTTTTTTTTTTTCATGTTATGACTGAAGATTGCTACGTTTGCCACAAATGCAGTACTACAGTCCCCACCATCCTGAAGGACATGAACAGTTAGATGTTAAAAAGTCCCATAAAGCCCAAGCGAAACAACCCACATTGAGAAACAGGCCCAGGATTAATGGGTATGCAGTGTTGGTCTTGGGGTCTTCTCTAAGGCACCTTGTATCTCCTAATGCCCTTTGCACTGAAGAGAAGTGTTAAAGACTTGCATGCCCAAACTTCTCCAGGAGCCTGTGTATGCATGGCACTAAATAGGCATCAACCTGAGAAGCTTCATTTAACTTACAGAAACGGAAACGCAAGCATACTCATAACACGCCATGCTTCTTAGGAACTGGTAAAAGTTTCTATTCTTGAAGAGCCCTTTCTGAATCCAGCAAGGTGAGAACACAATTTCTGAGCATAACATCACAAGGCAGTTGTGTTATCAGTACAGTTCTAGAGACTCTTACGGCACATCTTACCATTACCAGTATTACCAGTGACCCTGACCCTTTGCCTTCTGGACCCATCTGAACTACTGTTGAAAATGGCCGTAGATAGTAGGCTTGGGGATGCACGCAGTGACGGAAGACGGGTTCACTCAGTAACCATGAAGATGACCTTGGACTGTGCTGATGTTGGCAGTTTTTCTGTGATACCTTGCGACTACAGTTGCTGAAATAGCCATGAATTAGTTCTCTACCTAAAGGGTACATTCTGTCAACTTGAACACCTTTCCTGTTATATACCCGGACTTTAATCTTACAGAACACAGCTGCAACAGGGCTTGATTCATGATCAGAAGATTTGTTATCATACAACTGATGGGTCCTCTGGCTCCTCTCAGCGGTTCTTCCTACGATCATCTCAAGAAGGTTTTACCTTGCTACAGTTTCCCCTGGCTTGCTCATTAGGGAAAAACTAATATACTATACTATTTTACATATTCATGATTTCTTATCCAATATTTTCTGTAAAGCTGTGTTGTGACACTGTCTATTGTTAAAACAACCATACAAATAAAATTTAGCTTAACTGAAAAACTCCAGAGGCAGCTCAAACTGGGGTATTTTTCGATCCACATGTACGGGTTGGATGACTCCAGGGTAACAGCACTACGAGTCTAACATCAGACTATTCCCATGGCCCCTCTCGATTTGGTGCAGAAGCTAAATTTGATAAATAGGTAGGTTTGAGGGTTCCTTTTTGTGGAACATAACAATCTCCGTCATCTTCAGCTTTTTAAGGGGATATACACTGACACTCTATGCCAGGTTGTTGCCAGTAATAACTGGCCATTTAGGACTTGCTGTATTTTTTGAAACTGGTCTTATCCTTGAGGAGAATGAATCTACAGGATCAGAGTAATTTATCTCCTTCCCTCAAGTGCCATGATAAAACTGGCTGTCATGAAGACCTCAGATTAGAGCTGTTATGAAGCTTTACAGAGCAGAAGTAGGAGATACATCTCAATATCAACTGTTTGAGGCCTTCAACATTTGCAAGGTAGAAAAACAAATTTAAAAAATCAGGAAAGGCAATGGAATTAGAGGGTGTGTCCAGACTTTATATGTACTGTAAATACTATATATTTAGAAACATAGATGCTGTATATGTAAATAAAATTGAAATAATAATAATAATAATATAATAATAATAATAATAATAATAATAATAAAGTCATGTCTGTAAAAAAAAAAATAAATAAATAAATAAATAAAAACTGAATCAATTTTTAATGTTTAGTCTTCAGACTTTAGTACCTGTTCAGGATCAGGTCTGGCCTGGATTCGTTCTCTGAGTGATGGAGTATCTACAGTTCCTGTAGTGGGAGAGAGAACTCCAACTTATAACAAAGAAAGAAAAAGCTACAAAAAAATGACAAATAATAGTAGTAAATAAATGAAGTAGTAAAATATAAAAAATATAAATAATTATTTATAAGAAAGGTTTATGAGGTCTGAACCGTATACCAGGGCAGATGCAGTTGCAACGAATCCCCTGCTCAAGAAAATCTGCAGCTACAGACTTGGTGAGACCGATCACTGCTGCTTTAGATGTGCTGTACACACACCTGTTCACCACACCTATACACACACACTTAAATTATATTAGGAATTATACCCAGTAATTATACAAATATATTATTAACATAATAGAAAAAAATGCTAAATCACTGTAAAGATGTATTCATGCCTTTGATGCTTGATGCCACAGACGCCATATTAAGGATGTTCCCCGACTTGTGAGCCAACATCTGTGTGTGCATGAAAACAAAGAAATGCAGTAACATTAAGGACCTCCTTTTTTTAGTTATATTACTCAGATATTTCCTTACTTAAGAATTTCACTTATTTCTTATCATTTTTATTCTAGGGACACTGAAATCTGTAATATAATCAATTTTAAAGGTTATACTTTATACTTGATCCCTTTCTCTCTTTTTCTTTTATGTTTAGCTCATTTACACATAATGAGCTAGATCCACACTATTTTAACATATTGTAAATGTAATTGAAGCGTAAAGTTGCAACTGTGAAGATAAGTCACCTTGGGCAGGAAGGCTCTGATCATCAGGTACATACTGCGTACATTCAGGTTCATTGTGAAGTCCCAGTCTGACTCCTCACAGTCCAGTATTGTACCATGATGAACAAATCTGGCGGATGGATGAACCAAGAAACTGTCAAGCGCTTAAATTACCACAACTCCTCTACAACCATCACCACTAGCACTAGCACAGGAATTACTTTGACTTTGACCATTACTACTGATGCCGCTACTACTACCACCACTAATACTGGTGATACTGGTTCAAGGTAGTACTGTAGTTTAAGTTAGTATATTAACTTTAGTGTCCTTGGGTGCTACAATGCATTATTATTATTATTTATTATTATTATTATTATTATTATTGTTGTTGTCACCATTAATAACACTATTAATACCACAAGTAGTAAAAATAATACTACTCCTGCTACCATCACTGCTAAAACTACTACTATTACTATTATTTCTATTGATACTGCCACCACTAGGAGTAGTGGTGGCTCAGATGGTTGAGGTTCTGAGTTACTGATCAGAAGTTCAGGGGTTCAATCTCCAACAATTTCAGCAAGACCCTTATCCCTATCTGCTCTAGGGGCACCAGATAATCCACTCTAACCCCAGACCAGCCTTAAATTAACTAACTGGTACAAATATGGGGGTGTGCCAGTGCCCATGGTATGGCTAAATGACATATCTGTGAGTGCACCATTAATGCAAAACAATATGCTTTGGAGCAACATACACCGCCATCCAAACCAAGTTCCGCTCGGAATATAGGATCCAGTCTGACCTGACTGCAGTCCTAACCTGCCTCAAGGTTAAGGCCTTCCTTATAGGAAAATTATAAAACATAAATATTATATTTAATTTAATGTACAGTGGTAATTTCTCACTCCAGATTATTTATTTGTTTATAATTTATTGGCTCAATAGACTGGAATGAAAGAAAAGTCAGAGAGCTGAAATGAAATTAGTCACCCCGCTACATTAAACAGCACATCAACCCGCTCCAAGTCTTTAGCCAAAGCTTCCACTTGGTCCTTCTTAGTCACATCAAGCACTTTGGTCTTGATCCCTGATAAAAAAATAAAAATAATACAAAAATAAATAAAAAACATTTCAATATAATATTAACAGTTCGGTACTATGTTGTTTCTGTATTTCAAGTATTACTGTTTTAAATTTCAGTTCAATTAATTATTAAGTATCTAATTTGAAACAAAAAACAAAAGAAATACATAATTTTCTACTGTTTCAGACATTTTTATCTATGTATCTGTTTATAATTAAATTAATTAAATGATGCTAAACATTAACCTTTTTTTCCATCACATTATTATTATTATTATTATTATTATTTATTAAAGTGTAGCAATGATGCTACTTGCCAACAACCGACTACTTAAACAGCAGCAATAACAATAAAATGCATTTGGGATTATTATATAATAATCCTATTATATAACTAGGCAGAAAAAAAAAACAATGATACAAACTATTTTTTAAATTGTATTAAGAAAAACATTTTACTTTTCAAATTATTTCAACACCCCTAAAATACATTAAATACATTATGAAAGTGTTAAATTGTGAATAAAAATAATATCCAGTTTATAAAATATCAAAATATAAATTGCAGAAAGCAAATAACAAACAAACAAACAAACATACATACAAACAAACAAATAAATAAATATTTGTATTCCTAAAAATCATCTTTGACTAAACCCTAACCAAATTTATAAAATAAAAAACATAAACTATATGATTTAAATCCTGGCTACAGTGTGTCACTAGGTGGCGCCACTCCATTACCTGGAGTTCCATCGAGTTCTTTGAGTTTCCCTGCGTTGATGTCTGTAGCAATGACCTGAGCTCCTTCTTTAGCAAAGGCCTACAGAAACAAACAAACAAAGAAAACAAAACAAAAGATTTTATGCAAAGAAATTTGACAAATTTCCATACAAACTATTTACACAATTTATTTGTATATAAATATTTATACAAATACGTATGCAGACTTAGAAAAAGGAAATTAAACATTATCTAAAATAAACATAATAATCTTACAGCACTGAAAGCTGATTTGATCGCACAATAAATAATAATTAAAAATTAATCAGGGTTTCTGTTTATTATGAATCACAATACAACAGTAGATATTAAAATGTTACCATCTGGAATTTTATCCCTATTAATACACACATGTTCTTTTATTAAAGGTTTTATGACTTTTTGACGTCAGGTTCTAGCTGTACATCACACTCTTGTGTTTTTATCCTCCTCAGGCTACAGAAGCTCTGTTCTGTCAAATCACTTATTTTGCACACACACACAAAGTAATAACGAGACCTGACTGTTTCTGCAGGGCGGAGAAAAAAAAAAAAAAAAAAAAAAAAAGTTTCTCCATAACTTAGACAACTTCCAGCCCTTGTTTATGGCGCTCTCTTCCATCAAGGTGACAATTTCCATCCATAGAGAGAGAAGTCCATCATATGCTTCCTCTGAGACGCGCGACGCCCGCTGACAGCACAACTGCAGCTCACTCACCCTTAGGGACAGAGTACGAAAAAAGCACTATCTGCCATCTCCGCTACTGTGAGCTCAGAGACTGTTACAACGGATTGGAGAGTGTAAGTGTACAGTATATACTGTACAGAGTCAGACAAAAAACATTTAACACAGTTCAGGAAAAGAAAAACTTGTGAATGTTATTACTGGTATTATAACAACACTTACTTATGAATATTTTAATATGACATTTATTGATTTATGTTGATATATATCTATCTATCAAGAAAGCAGATTTGATAGATGCAATGATTTGTATGTTTTTAAATAATAAATAGATTTAATTCTATATAAATGGTGCTTAAAAACCCTGACCTGATTGAGGGACTCAGAGCTCTTTATTGAACCAAACCAGAGTTTTGTGACACCTCAAGCTGTTATTCGTGTTCTTTTAAAGGAGATCTCACCAAATGACTCTGATTAATTTATTAGAGTAAGAGGTTTAAATAACCAATTCAATCCATTTAATGTAATAATAAAATCTGGTGCTTGGAACGCTGACACTCACTGATGAGGAATAACATACACACCAAAGCAGCAGCTCGGCCGATTCCCTGCGCTGCCGCAGACAACACGATGACTTTTCCATCCAGTCGGCCCATTATTCTCTCTCTCTCTCTCCCACACACACACACACACACACACACACACACACACCTGCAGAATGGATGAGTAAAAGGGCACTTTGTAAATGTATGAATAAAATATAATGTCATACTAATGCAAATTAAAATCATAAAACCAGAACAGAACTTGAATATAACATTATTTCATGAATTCAGTCTTCCTCATTCAGAGGACCAGGAACCTTAAAACACTATTTATTACAGTAATGAGTAATAATGTGTAGATATATCAGTTCTTACTGACTGGACATAAACATGACCTGAGCACTAGTAAGTGTATGTGTGTACAAAAAAAAAAAGAAGAAGAAGAAAAAAAACTAATATATACACTAATGTTAATATTTGTTATTCATTACAATATGATTTTATTATTTTCAATTATAATTATTTAAGTGTACAGGGTTTTACAAAAAGAAGTATGTTTTACTAGCTTATAAAAACAAAAACAGTATGTGTTGAATATGAAACACACAAGATGTCAAAATGAAATGGAAGTAAACTAAACTAAATAGAAAAAAATGATAACACAAATTAATTTAACTAAAATAAAAGAGAATAACACAAAATGAAATAGATAAACCAATAAATAAAAATAAGGTAAAATAAAATATATAAATAAATAAATAATAAATAAAACAAATAAATAAAACATAGACAAATAATAAATAGAATTCATATGAATTAAATAAAAAATAGGATAATTAAAATATATAAAATGAAACAGACAAATAGATAAACCAATGAATGAGATAAAAAAATTAGAATATTAAATTAATTACATTAAAATAAACCAGAATCATTCTATCTATCTTTTACTGCTAAACAAGTAATATTAGCACATAATTAATTTTTAAAAATGTATTTTAAAGAATGAAAGGGGCACATATTTTTAGTTAAACATTTTGCTCTAAATTATAAATAAATTCCATGATGTACAATACTTATATATAAAGTTTGCATATTTAAACCCAACAGGGTATTGTTGTTTGTTCCAAAACGTGAAAAAAGAATCTAATTTTTTAAATAGATTTTTTTATTTATTATATGTTGTTGTTGTTGTTGTTTTTATTAGTAGTAGTAGTAGCAGTAGTGTATATACAGGGTAGTTGAATCTGTTACTTTAGATCATTTACAAACATTAATCAGAAAAAAAAACAACAACACTCTTATAAATCTTTTGTTTTCGTGACTTTTAATGATTGAGAGAATCACGTGACTGTGCAGGAATTACAAAAGCGAAGGTTTGAGTGTCTGTGTCTCTGTAAGTGAATCACGTGCACGTAAAATGAAATCATACATGACCTCAGATCACAATAATAAATCAATAATAAAACGTGTAATTTGTAAGATTGCACACAACAACTTTTAAAGTTTTCACTCCTGCATGATAAATAAAAACTGCGTTTGAAGTGTGAAGTGTGTGTCGTGGTTCGATCTAAAACTCCGTCATGAATGTAAAGAAACTGAAAAGAGCTGGAAGTTTCCGCGAGAATGAAGTTACACAGAAGCGGAATGTTCGAGAACCTGCGCTTTACTCACCTACACACTGAAGAGGAACTAGCGAAGACTCGCGACGATTTCCAGGGGAAAAGTCACAGCGGTGGCGTGTGCAAACCGGAAGTGTGTCAAAATAAAAGTCTCCGACCACTTTTATGAGTTACACATTAAACACGTTACTTACAGTATATACACTAGATATAGGCATATCCGGTCTACTGCCTTAGTATCATAACAACACTTACTGGTTTTAGAACAACACTTACTGGTATTATAACAACACTTACTGGTTTTAGAACAACACTTACTGGTTTTAGAACAACACTTACTGGTATTATAACAACACTTACTGGTATTATAACAACACTTACTGGTATTATAACAACACTTACTGGTTTTAGAACAACACTTACTGGTATTATAACAACACTTACTGGTTTTAGAACAACACTTACTGGTTTTATAACAACACTTACTGGTTTTAGAACAACACTTACTGGTATTATAACAACACTTACTGGTTTTAGAACAACACTTACTGGTATTATAACAACACTTACTGGTTTTAGAACAACACTTACTGGTATTATAACAACACTTACTGGTTTTAGAACAACACTTACTGGTTTTAGAACAACACTTACTGGTATTATAACAACACTTACTGGTTTTAGAACAACACTTACTGGTTTTAGAACAACACTTACTGGTTTTAGAACAACACTTACTGGTATTATAACAACACTTACTGGTATTATAACAACACTTACTGGTTTTAGAACAACACTTACTGGTTTTAGAACAACACTTACTGGTTTTAGAACAACACTTACTGGTTTTAGAACAACACTTACTGGTATTATAACAACACTTACTGGTTTTAGAACAACACTTACTGGTATTATAACAACACTTACTGGTTTTAGAACAACACTTACTGGTATTATAACAACACTTACTGGTATTATATACTTACTGGTTTTATAACAACACTTACTGAGTATATATATGCCTGGTTTAGAACAACACTTACTGGTATTATAACAACACTTACTGGTTTTAGTATAACAACACTTACTGGTATAATAACAACACTTACTGGTATTATAACAACACTTACTGGTATTATAACAACACTTACTGGTATTATAACAACACTTACTGGTATTATAACAACACTTACTGGTTTTAGAACAACACTTACTGGTATTATAACAACACTTACTGGTTTTAGAACAACACTTACTGGTTTTAGAACAACACTTACTGGTATTATAACAACACTTACTGGTATAATAACAACACTTACTGGTTTTAGAACAACACTTACTGGTATTATAACAACACTTACTGGTTTTAGAACAACACTTACTGGTATTATAACAACACTTACTGGTTTTAGAACAACACTTACTGGTATAATAACAACACTTACTGGTATTATAACAACACTTACTGGTATTATAACAACACTTACTGGTTTTAGAACAACACTTACTGGTATTATAACAACACTTACTGGTATTATAACAACACTTACTGGTATTATAACAACACTTACTGGTTTTAGAACAACACTTACTGGTATTATAACAACACTTACTGGTTTTAGAACAACACTTACTGGTTTTAGAACAACACTTACTGGTTTTAGAACAACACTTACTGGTATTATAACAACACTTACTGGTTTTAGAACAACACTTACTGGTATTATAACAACACTTACTGGTTTTAGAACAACACTTACTGGTATTATAACAACACTTACTGGTTTTAGAACAACACTTACTGGTATAATAACAACACTTACTGGTATTATAACAACACTTACTGGTTTTAGAACAACACTTACTGGTATTATAACAACACTTACTGGTTTTAGAACAACACTTACTGGTATTATAACAACACTTACTGGTTTTAGAACAACACTTACTGGTTTTAGAACAACACTTACTGGTTTTAGAACAACACTTACTGGTATTATAACAACACTTACTGGTATTATAACAACACTTACTGGTTTTAGAACAACACTTACTGGTATTATAACAACACTTACTGGTATTATAACAACACTTACTGGTTTTAGAACAACACTTACTGGTATTATAACAACACTTACTGGTTTTAGAACAACACTTACTGGTTTTAGAACAACACTTACTGGTTTTAGAACAACACTTACTGGTTTTAGAACAACACTTACTGGTACTGGTATTATAACAACACTTTACTGGTATTATAACAACACTTACTGGTTTTAGAACAACACTTACTGGTATTATAACAACACTTACTGGTTTTAGAACAACACTTACTGGTATTATAACAACACTTACTGGTTTTAGAACAACACTTACTGGTATTATAACAACACTTACTGGTTTTAGAACAACACTTACTGGTATTATAACAACACTTACTGGTATTATAACAACACTTACTGGTATTATAACAACACTTACTGAACAACACTTACTGGTATTATAACAACACTTACTGGTATTATAACAACACTTACTGGTATTATAACAACACTTACTGGTTTTAGAACAACACTTACTGGTTTTAGAACAACACTTACTGGTTTTAGAACAACACTTACTGGTATTATAACAACACTTACTGGTATTATAACAACACTTACTGGTTTTAGAACAACACTTACTGGTATTATAACAACACTTACTGGTATAATAACAACACTTACTGGTTTTAGAACAACACTTACTGGTATTATAACAACACTTACTGGTTTTAGAACAACACTTACTGGTAGAACAACACTTACTGGTATTATAACAACACTTACTGGTTTTAGAACAACACTTACTGGTATTAGAACAACACTTACTGGTTTTAATAACAACACTTACTGGTATTATAACAACACTTACTGGTATTATAACAACACTTACTGGTATTATAACAACACTTACTGGTTTTAGAACAACACTTACTGGTATTATAACAACACTTACTGGTATTATAACAACACTTACTGGTATTATAACAACACTTACTGGTATTATAACAACACTTACTGGTATTATAACAACACTTACTGGTTTTAGAACAACACTTACTGGTTTTAGAACAACACTTACTGGTTTTAGAACAACACTTACTGGTATTATAACAACACTTACTGGTATTATAACAACACTTACTGGTTTTAGAACAACACTTACTGGTTTTAGAACAACACTTACTGGTATTATAACAACACTTACTGGTTTTAGAACCACACTTACTGGTTTTAGAACAACACTTACTGGTTTTAGAACAACACTTACTGGTTTTAGAACAACACTTACTGGTAATATAACAACACTTACTGGTTTTAGAACAACACTTACTGGTATTATAACAACACTTACTGGTATTATAACAACACTTAATGGTATTATAAGAATACTTATTAGTATTATAACAACACTTACTGGAATTATAACAACACTTACTGGAATTATAACAACACTCATTGGTATTATAACAACACTTATTTTTATAACAACAATTACTGCTATTATGACAACACTTACGATACTGGTATTATAAGAATATTTATTAGTATTATAACAATAATTACTGGTTTTATTACAACAATTACTGGTATTATAATAATATTAAAATTTTTAAACTTCAACTTTAGAGAAGTAATTTGCACAATCAAAAATTACGAAAGAGTATGATCAGATATCTTTTAAACTGAAGTTATGCGATATATAAAAATAAAAAACCCTATAGTTACATAAAATAATAAAAAATAAATAAACAAATAAATAAATCAGAGCGATGTTTAATAGTGAAAGCAAGAGTAATTCTACACACACACACGCACACACACACGGACACGCACACACACACACACACACACACACACACACACACACACACATACACAATGTGATGCGATCTCACTGGATTAAGCAGGCTGTGTGTCCATAACAACCTATCAGAAAAAAGGCTTCAGTTTGCTAGCGATCATAAAGATTGTATTCAGACTGATGGAAAAAGGTCATGACTCTATTACTGAATGACCAGGTTATCACAGATATGGAGTTGTTCTTCCCTGATGGCACAACCATTTTCCTGGGTTCAGGTTGTGAAAAGCTGGATTCTGAGAACATAGAGCAACATTTTCACACATGAACTGGACACCACAATGAGAGATGGGATCAAGGCTCAAGGAGGTAAATTAAAATCACAGCAACTTTTTATTAAATCAACTTTTTTTTTATGGCCAGGCAAGCTCTAATATACTAATCTATGTATTATTAGCATATTAAAGAAATGAATGAATGAATCTAGATGCGGATCTACGATGGACTGGCACCCTGTCCAGGGTGAACCCCGCTTTGTGCCCTAAGTCTCTTGGGATAGGCTCCAGGCCCCCTGTGACACTGAATACAGGATTAAGCGGTAAAATGGATTAAGATGGTGAGTGAGTGATTACATGCAGATATAAATCATTTATGATCATTGTCATTCATCATTTTTAAATTATTCTTTATCAATCGAGTTAAAATGTTGGAGTGTGCAAGAAGAATGAAATAAGAATGAGTGATGTAAAGTAATATCTCTAGTTATTAGTAGTGTAGTGTAGTAGTGTAGCCAATTTGCTCCTTCTTATTCTTTTCAATAATTCCTGGTAATTACTAGTAGTATTGACATTTTTTTTTTTTTTATTAATTATGCATTTGAAGTGGAATGTTCGAGAACCTGAGGACACTCTGCCTCAATCGTCTGTGTGATGATTTTTTCATTCATAATAAGTGACAGAGTTGTGAACATTGAATCAGGCATCATAAGTAATTGATATTTGTTGTGTATTCTGAGCTTGAGGCACAAACAGTGCCGCCTTATTGATATACACGACTCAGACTCACATGCTCCCGAGTATGAGACCATTCCTGCTATTATAATGCAAATTAAAGTACGAATTAAAATAATACAATGAGTAACGTGCAGAGCATCACTTTCAAAAGTACTGGCACCCTATTTAGTCTGGCCCACTGATAAAAAAAAAGTGTCTCTTGCTTAAAATATGTGAATAACCATCTGCGATGTGTGTTAGTGTGTGTGTGTGTGTGTGTGTGTGTGTGTGTGTGTGTATGTTTCTGCATGCGTGTGCATGAGAGAGATGTGAGTGTCACTGAACACGTCGCTCCATATAATGCCACTTAATGTTATTAACCACTTTTCAGCGTAGGTTTAAGGCATCATCACGGCTGACCCATTTGAGGATTAAAAGATCCCTCCACAATTTTGCATTCTCAATGGCATTGGATCACATAGGCTTGGTTTGTTTGCGATCGTATAGATTCCCTAGGAGGAGTATATCACAATCCATTGGGTGCGTTTTGTGACTGGCCCAAAATAACTGGCCTCCTGTTGAGTTGAGACCATGACATGCAAAAAGCTGTCCAGCTCAATGAGCTCTATATTTGGATTGAGTTTTATGTGCATATGCTCAAGTGTTTATGAGCTATGCAGCAAAATCTCTTGTAAGGACCCCTGAGGGCCCCATGCCATGCTGGCCCAGACTTGCAGGCATCTTAATGGCAGCAAATTCCAAACTGTCTGCCACTTTTCATTAGGTTTTGAGGACGGTAAGACCCCCAAAAAACCCAAAAGGATGGGGAAAAAAATAATCCATAAGAAAACAAGAGGGTCCTGCGCATCCTATAGTGCTTGGGCCCTAAATATAGTTGCAAGCAATGATGAGCGGGTCCAAGCGCCTGCACCAACTCCAGGTGCACCACACACCCTGTGTGCCTTTTGACAAAACCTCTAAAAAGCTCCAGACACTGATATCACTGAGTATGATGTGACTCAGGAAGTTATGAGCCATTTTGCAAAGTTTAAGGCATTGTCTAAGGCCTTGTCTTTCAGGTGGTGATGGCATAGGTGCTAGCGCTAATGCTCATTGCATGCAACTATTATTATTATTATTATTATTATTATTATTATTATTATTATTATTATTATTATTACTACTGCACAGCTCATACACCCTTGCATGCCAAACTTGGTACACCTTTAGATTTCATTGAGCTGAACAATTTTCGCAACACTGCATGTAACCATGACTGGCCCAAGCACTTGCGCCTTAAAAACCCGGATGCAGCATATAGTACAACCTTTCGTGCCTTTTGAGCAACTTATCAACTTATCCAAAATACTGCTGCTTGTATTGTAACTTAAATAACCATCATGGCACACATCATATCATCCTTACCCTTCAACAAATTCACTGGGTCACTATCAAATACGGTAGTTCAAAAGTTTTTAAAGCAATTGATAATCTTGCTCTATCAAAGATCCCACAATGTTAAACCCTATATGAATTAAATTGATACTACTACTACAACTACAACTACTACTACTAATACTAATAATAATAATAATAATAACCACTTATTACCCGATAATTTATTTTTTGAAACTTTAAAAAGATAAAATATAAGAGAAATTTTATATTCATTCTTATACAAGTCATTAACTCACTCTTAAATGTAATGTTTATGATCAAATGTAAGCCAGAATAAAAAAAAAAGTCAATCTCTTGATTCGCACGGTCACTGTTGAGATGGAGGTAATCGTGTCAAGTCTATTCAGTGTCCTGTGATATGAAGACCTGAGTTGAAAGCAAGAAGAAGAATGAAAAACTCCACATAAGGTTTCATTAAAAAATTATAAATAAATAAATAAATAAATAAATAAATAAATCAGCTGCCTGAAATGAAATTCCATTTTTTCCCCCCAGAGTCAAGACAGATGCACTTGTCTGAGTGGCATACACCGCATGAGGCCAGAGTTCTGTCGGATTTTCTGTTACAGCTACAGAAAAAAAAAAAAAAAAAAAAAAAACTTTAATGGCTTATTGATTAAATAAATGAGGAAAGGAAATGAGGGCTATTTTATTCCTCTTCCTTCACTTATTCCTTTATGTTCAGACAATCGCAATCCTTCCTTTGCGAAGTTAATTCCGTCGGTGTAGCCTGATTTTTCTTGATTCATTTTTCACACACTGTGGGTTCCGAAAGTGTGAACAAATGAGGACATTCATAAAAAAAAACATGTTCCGAACCCCACTGTGGTCAGTCCATTTAGCAGATTGTGTGACTCACTGAAGGGCCTTTAAAAGTTATGTTTTATGATAAGGAGGGGAAGCAGATCCAGGATGTGTTGTAGTTGAAGCCAAACCTTTAGCATTGCATCACACGTAGATCGATGACACACTGACGCGTCTAATTTTCAGCTATCTGATCCATGAAAATCAATCGTCATGCAGGCTTCCCAAAGCCCTCCAGCAAGCATGTCGAGAGAAGTGTGTCAGACTGGAGATAACAGGACTTTTTTAATGAGCACTTTATCAGCAAAGTGGCATGGAAGCAAGAATGCAGAGGTGAGGAATTTAGGGGGGGGGGGTTTGGGTATGGGGGTCTCGCTTGTTTGCTTTTATCACGATCGAAAACGTTAGCTCTGTAATCCTTCCATAATGTAGAACTTTACACATTAAACAATTCAATAACAAGATATGTTTATCGCGTACACTGTGCGATTTTGACTTTTCAATTATTTAGCAAAAACAATGAATGAGATGGACTCTGGTTGATGAATTAGGTTAAAATGGCTAAACTTTAAAATTGAAACTAACCTGATTTTGCAGAGGTATTTTATGTTTATCTTCACCATGATGGAACAACTCTCCACTAAAGAGATCTTGTTCGATGCTCTAAGTCACACCGTCGTCCAGTTACAATCTTCTGTTTAAAAACGCATGTGACACCACAGCAGGACCTTTGAATAATAAATGCTCAGGTTCTTTGCGCTTGACCTCTCCAAGATTTATTTACTTGTTTTTGCTCACCTCTTTTTGGATCGTTTGAACCGGCGAAAAAGTTAAATAAGATTACTGCAATTGCATGGACCTTAGCAAACGTACAGAAGCGTAAAGTGGGAAAGGTGTGTCCAGGGTGTACACAGATGTTTCTGCTTCAAACACGTGTTTGCTTCCAAATCAATAACACAAAGTGAAGTGGATTGCACAAAATTATCATTCACGAGTTCAAGGGGTCGCCACAGCAGACCATCTGATCTGACACGCCTATTTCATCTGGGTCAAACAATGCATCCAGTGGCTGGACGTTGGTCACTTGGTGGAAATTAAACCCAGGCCTTCTACTGAGCCAACATGCCCTATTTTTCACTCATGAGCGATGAGACAAATATTGCCCCATCAGAGCGTTTGCCATTTAAAAGTCTATATTTAACAAATCCTTAAATAATAAATTAATACAATTGGTTAAATAATGTTTCTTTATGAGAAATTGATTTAAACATGCCAACGTACCAATCAGCCATGACATTAAAACCACTTAGGTTTTGCGTTCTTCCTGTAGCACCAGAGTGCATCTGGCCCCACATGATGTTGGCGGTGGATCCTTTCTGTGCTGTGGGTTGTGGGGTTGTGGCTTCTGTGGATCAGAATTGCTTGTCCAGTGCTCGATTGGATTGTGGTCTGGGGAGTTTGTAGGCTGTGTTGACAGCCTTGAGTTGTTTGACCTCAGGACCTTGGCCATGGTGGGCTATCATACACTAAGTGGTCTTGTGCATTTCTATTGTGGCAAATATCGACCTTTTCAGCAGTTTCTGTGGCATTGGCTTTTCTGTTAGATCAGATTAGACAGGCTACCCATGGGCATGGATGAATCTTAGGTGCCCATGATCCTGTCACCAGTTCACTGGTATATATAATTGATGAATGATGAAAGTAAAAAAATACAGTAAATGCAAAAAAATCATCTTTAATCTGGATTAATCACATTGCCTTGTTTAAAATTCACATTTTCGGGGACAGAATGTTATCTCTAATAAAGAGTTTTTTTTTTTTTTTTTTTTTTTTTTTCAAAATAGCATAAGATAATCACGGGCATGACCCTGTTTTAGTGCCAATCCCAGGGAAAGTTCCATGAATGATTAACACCTTCAATTTCCTTTGATGAAACCCTTTCTCATCTTCACTTCCTCATTGTAGGTAAGACCTGTTTACCGTCTCTTATTTTTCACCACCACATGTCCTCATTTATCGTTTAAATGCACAGCGATCCAAAAGGTCACACTTGTCCTGGGATCAGGAGTGGCATTGGAATCTCTGTTCACTCTGATGATAAATATTTCATCTGCTGCCAGATGAGACATCTGCGATAAAAGGACACATGACCCTGACATGCGTATAGGCTTTATAAGTTAACAGCGATATGGCAGAAGCTCAATATCTTATCCAATACCTTATTGTTTATTTGAATTTTGAATGAAATCAAGCCATTTTTTTTTTTTACTTTGAACACTGCAAGTTTTGGCTTGTAGCAATTATTTATTTATTAGTAAAAATGTTGCATGTGTTCAGTAGATGAAAAAAAAATAGCATACAAAAAAATATTCAAACTGGTTATTTCTCTAATCAAGGAATCACTTATTTAAAACCTAAAAAAATTTGTTGTTGTTTTAATTTCTTTTGTAATGTTTCTAACCAAACAATGAAAGACTGACTGAATGTTTTCAGTCCTGCATCTTTTCTTGCAGATTGATTTATTTTGTCATGGCCAAATTAAACCAAATGAACCAAAGGAAATCAATGTCAGTCAGAGTCAAACTCAGCAAACAGATTAGTAGGTGTGAAAATAATATATATATATATATATATATATATATATATATATATATATATATATATATATATATCTTGTAGATAATTAAAAAACAAAGAGTGATGATTTTGAAAGGTTAGGATCAGCAGGAGCTCTTAGCATCTTTAAAATCCAGAGTGTGTTTGGTGTCTGAAGCCTAAACAGCCAGTAGCTCTTTGGACCTGTGCTTTCACGAGGAGAAAAATAATATGGCTTCAGGGGTAAGAGGGAGTCAAAGCATGTGGGTTAGACTGCTGTGTTAAAAGCGGCTGAGAGAGTCCTGATGACTGCTGCTGCGCTTTCCATTTCAAAGCCATAATCTTTTCACATATATGAAAGTAACAATAATAAACACACTTTCTGTGTGTGTGTGTGTGTGTGTGTGTGTGTGTGTGTGTGTGTGTGTGTGTGTGCGCGCATCTGAAAATGCATTTTTTGTACTCTAACGGTTGTCTTTTTGTCTAACATAAGCTAGCAACATCAGCTAGCATCAGACCACAATATTTAACCAAAGCACTAAATGTATTGGTTTAAACCTTTTTCATATTTCATAAAAATTGTAAAGTGACTTTGATTAGATAATTCCAGCAATGATTAATATATTCAAGCTGCAACAATTCTTGTAATGCTTCTAATTTCTTTACCAACCTCCAAATGTTGTTGGTATCTCATGGTTAAGGAAAAGATGTTACTGAGGCAAATGATTCTCCTGCATTAAACAGCATTCAAATGCTGGAACTGGGTAAAGAACTGTCCAGCGCATTATTACAACCAGGGAATATAATGCTGAACCCCCAACTGCTATAATGCTATAAACACTATAATGCCCAACCGCCAAGAAAGACCTGCAGTCAGAAAAAACATCATCAAATTAACAAGTTTCCATTTCTAGATAATTTATATTTCTCATTTAGATGTTAGTAAATTAGAACAACAGTGCATCACTGGAATAAGAAGTAAACAACGTCTGGTTTATTTTCAACGTAGTCATGTTCGTTCGCTTGCGCAGCCTTTATATGCAGTGTTTTCAGTCACTCGGAAATTATGGTTTTTTTTTTTTTTTTTTTTTTTTTTTCCTGTTATACACATTGACTTTTAATCACCAAGTACAAAGTGATAAAGTACAGTAGGAGAATAAAGTGACCAGTCACTCCACAGTCAACAAATCTGAGTTATTAGTGAGAAGACAGCATCCAAATATACCAGTTAATCATAAAACTAAATGCCCAAATAAAAATCTATTCACAGAAGGCTTAATAAAAATTCATTTTAGCTTGGCTAAATAAAAGGAATTCAGCCTAGTCTTAAACACTGAGCCTGTGTCCGAGGCCCAGAAATCAATTCGAAGGCTATTCTGTCACTTTGGAACTTTGGAAGAATAAGCTCGGCCCCTCCTGTTGGTTTCATAATACACTGCACTGACAAGCAGTGAACATCCTAAAACACTACCGGTTTACGCAGGTACCATGGTGCAAGGCCATTTAGTGCTTTATAGCTTAGTATAAGTATGTTAAATTCAATACAACATTTTAAAGGGGGCCAATGCAGTGTTGATAAGATAGAAGTGATGTGATCATAACTCTTGATGCTACATTCTTGACATAACTGGAGCTTGTTTATGCACCTAGTGGAACATCCAGATAGTAAGGTGTTACAATAGTCCAACCTAAAGCCAACAAGTACAAGAACATTTTTTTTTTTCCTGTATCATGTATTTACATTATATGTCTTATATTGGCAATATTTCTTAGATGAAAGAAGGCGATGCTAGTAATACTACCTAGAAGATCAGTCGTATGAAGTAACTTGTAGCGGATCCACATCTACTCCATGCATACTCTCCTGAGGTATCCCACAAGGCTTAGCACTTGGACCTCTTCTGTCCTCTCTCTCTATACCCTGGCTCTTTGTGAGGTCCTATGCTTGCATAGCTTTTCATACCATTGTTATGCTGATGACACACAACTTATTCTCTCCTTTCCTCTTGCGGACACGCGGGTTTTCATCCAGATCTCAGCATTTCTCCGAAACATTCCTTTCTGGATGGCAGCTTAGCAGCTGGGAAACTGAACTGCTGTTTATTCCAGGTGATTCATCTCCCTGTCATGATGTTGTGATTACGCTGGACAACAACTGGATCACTGCTTCAGTCACTGCCCACAGTCTTGGGATATCTCTGGACAATCAACTGTCTCTTTCCCCAAATGTTAATAACCTTACTCGCTTTTGTCAATTTCTTCTTTACAACATCAGAAGAATCTGCCCAATTTTTTTTTTTTTTTTTTAAGCACCTGCTGCTCAAGTGCTTATTCAGTCTCTTGATATTTCAAGACAACTACTGCAACTCACTTATGGAAGGTCAGCCTCTGTCGACCAGTTGTCTTCTGTATCAGCCGCACCTTGTTCCTATACAAAACACTGATGCTTGCCTACAAAACTAAAAATGGGCCAGAACCCACTTACTCAAGAATCACAGCAAGAAATTTTACTGTTTATGAAACTCTCTCTCTCTCTCTCTCTCTCTCTCTCTGTCATAGTGGTGTTCCCCATGGTTGTGTTCTGTTTCTAATCTTTATTCTCCCCTTGGTCACATTTTTTGGGAAATTCAGTATACAATCTTCATTGTTATGCAAATTATACACAGCTAGATCGATCAACAAAGCCTGACTACACGCAGCCGTCTCACCTGTTGCTTAACTGAAATAAAGTCTTGTTTTTTTCCCTGCAAATTTCTCAAGGTGATGCTTGCTGGAGCAACGCAGGAACAAACCAAGATTGAGTTTTGAAACCCAGAGGCAACAACTTGAGCCTTGAAACACCGAGATAAAGGTTTGGGCTTGGGCTCTTAGGAGTCGGTGGGTCCAAGTGCATGTTTTTTTTTTTTTTTTCTGGTAACCATAAAAAGAACTTAAAATGCTCTGTCATTTCTGATCATGTATATAGGTTTAGTACATCATTTAAATCTGCAAAGGCTCTACTTTTATTTATGTATACTCACTATATGAACAAAACATTGTGCTTTTGTAAAATAAAGACAATATACAGGGTGCGCTCTCAGCCGTCTCAGTCTGCGTGAATATCTTTCTGCAACCCGTCAATAAAATTAACTGAAACTCCGCCAATACTTCACACACCGACATGGAATATATATATATATAAATCACCCTGATTATAAATTTCCAACACTATAAACATATTTAGAAAAGTAAATTACGTACAATATGAAACAAATAGATATTAAACGGCACTTAACCTTAATTTATGATTATTCTTGGCACCAGCTACTTTAAAAACAAAGCTGAAAGTTGCTCCATTTTCCTCTTGATGCCCTTCTTGATAATATGCAATGCAACCACATCATTTATTTTTATAAAGCTGCGGATTGTTTTTTATTATTATTTTTTTTTTTACATGCCACTGTATGCATTCTAATCTGTTTCCATATGATGTATTGCCCCATCAGTTGTTTTGGTTCTGCATTGTTACTCCCATGAGACTTTCTCTCCAGATCACGCGGGAAATCCTGGTGATGAACGGAGGTCAGCTGACCAAGTTTAAGGGGACGGCACGAGGCCGACACGCTTCCTTCGTTGTTCATACACATACTGTATGAAGTACTTTTTTGATGAGCCGGCATTAAGACTGTGAATCCTTCTGTCTCTTTGTGGATACATTAAAATTGGATTACTCACCACTGCGACAGTATGACAGGACGGCGTTTTTTACACACGTTGCTGCTGGATTGACGTACAAAGCTGGTGAGGCCGATACAATATTCCCGCACCCAGTATACAAGACTTGCGACCATCCGTCCATTCATATACACAACAAAATATTTTGTGTAAATAAATAGTCATTTTTGTAAATAGTCATATTTTCCGCATCCCTGCGTCTCTTCTGTGTAATACAGATTTGGGTTTGGTATATCGAGTGTTGTATTTTTGACCATCCACCAGACGTGTGCGTGACTGGCTTGTTTGCCGAAACTGTTTCACATGATGAAGCAAAAAGCATCCAAAATTGTGTTGCGTGAGTTGACAATTCGCAAATCAGAGTGTTCGTATAGTGACGGCCCACTGTACGTTACACTTACAGACCATGGCAGATGCCCTTATCCAGAGGAACTTATGATTATCTCATTATCTTACATTTGAGCGGTTACAGCAAGAACATTGCTCTAGGATTCAACAGTGGCAGTTTATTGGTGCTGAGGTATGAATGACTTGTAGGAACGTGGGAAACGTCTTAGTCTAGGACAATTGTAGTTTGATGGGAATAAACAGTCCAGGTGTCCAGTGATGTGGGTCTGTAGTGAGTGCTAAGACAGATGATAAGGGAGGATAGATGCTACATGCTTCAGGACACGGCAGTCGTGCTAACCAAGTTCACATGGGCTGCGACTTTCTCACACAGATTTCCTCAAGTGACTTGTGGCAAAGGGCTTTTTAGTACAACCAATTCTACAATCAGTGTTTGTCTATGAAAATGACACACGGCTATGGGCGTAATTTTGTTAGCAATAGCTTTAGGAGGGAAACCCACACTGGCCTCTATTTTCACTTCGACATGGAATAAAACCCTGTGAAACTCTGGTATAAACATGTACGGAAATGTATTTCTAGAATCCCCTTCTGTAAAGCAATTCCTGCTTGACATTTTGACGTGAGCACAATGTACAGAAATTTAACGCTGTCAGTGTTTCTGACCGAAAGAAAGGGAAAAATGCAGCAGACACTTAAACAGACACTTAAATAACAATTTAAAACATAGTATGTTTATATATATATATATATATAGGAAATACATAAAATTTGTAATTAGGATTGTATTTCCATTTTAGATTTGGTAGATCTGAACAATAATTGTGTAGTTGTACCATGAATTACGCTCAGTAGGAGTGATAACACATTGACTGCCATCATATTGAGTGACATCATAGTGTGATGCTTTTGTACATGATCCAGGTCCTAACATGCTCACAATGCACACAGGTTGTGTGGTGTGTCCGGGTGGCAATGGCGCAAGTGAGTCTCGGCCGTCGGGTCTTGGAAGAGCTTTTGCTGCATATAGCTCATAAACATTTTGCATGAATGGATGTGAAGCGGTACGTTTTTATATCTCATCAAGCTGAACAATTTTTACTACGCATGTCATGGACTGAAGTCAACAAGTTATGTTTGACTTGTCCACAAAACACACACAATTCAATTTGATGTACTCCTCCAATCTATCCAGTCGGCACCAGGCCAGGGTTTATATGACCTCAAGACATTGTGGATGTATATTTGTGGAGGGATTTTTGATATCCTAAGCGGGTTAGCTGTTACGCTGCCGTAATCTTAAGCAGAGACGTGGTTAAGAACTTCGTGTGACACCATATTGAGTGACATCATATTAGATACCATCATAATGAGCTATGCAACAACAACAACAATAAAAAAAAAAAAAATGGCACAACGGCAGTGTCTCAAAGGCAGCAGATTCCAACCTGTGTGCTGATTTTCATGACTTTTTGAGAATAAGGTTTTAAGGCCCCAAAAACGGCCCTGGTTGCTTGATCATATTGGGCGACCTCATATTTAAGTAACATCACGTTGAGTGACATCACACATTTTGTTTTTTTTTTCCCCAATATTCACAGTTTTTTGAAGGTCTTAACATAAGATTCACCCTGTTTTAAAATTATATCATGATGGTATTGGTATGGCCCTTTTAAATGCATGTGCCCACTGTCTTTCTCACGTTCCCAGTGCATGCAAACAGTGATGTAACTCATTATTTGTTAACCTTATGCACCTGATAGATGCACAGTGCATCAGTGATGCCGTTTGTATTCTTGGTCTTAAATGAAATAAAATCCATTCATATAGTTATAATCTATAGAAGATTTCGAGTTCATCTGCACACTCATGGTTTGCGTTTGAATAACTCATAAACACATGGGTATAAAACACATGCCATAAGACCAGAATCTCAACTTTGCATCGATGCTACACACATGTACAGATAAAAAAAAAAAAAAATCATACAATGACTATTAGAAAAACTTCAAAATACTGTGAAGCAATGATATACTTTTATACTGTATAACCATTTTTATCACTTAAAATCTGTGTCTTTGGCCGACATTGCGTCTACATTACATCACACTTTGCATAAAGATTATGAGCAAAGGATGTGTCCAACTCACATGTGCGTACACACACTTTGTGTCGCTGAGGTCAAGTTAGGTCACAGAGCAGTGACATTGAGAAAGAGAGAGAGAGAGAGCGAGACTTTGGCTATAGATTTGCATACGCACACAGTAAAAGCCACAGTGCTGATGTATCACTATCAGAGATTTTGAGTCTAAATGAGCCCATTTTTTATTCTGTTTCCAATAATTCACATTGTTTATTGATTCTAAAACAATTTATTTGCACTGGACACTATCCATACATTTCTTCAAGTTACAAAGTCTCCCACAATCAGAGTTCTGCTATTGCCAGATTCCGGACAGATCTCTTCTATACAATAATGAAATGAAAACACAAAGCTTTAAACTGAAATAAACAGAGACATTTCATAGAAAGCCATATAGATTTATATATATATATATATATATATATATATATATATATATATATATATATAATAAATGTAAATAGTAGATCAATACAAGTATTATGACAGAAAAATCTGGAATATATTAATAGCACAAGAGAGAGAATGTACAGTATAGGCAGCTTTTAATAATACGAAGATATTTGCTTGAAAGTAAAAGGAGAACAAACTGACTCTGCAAATGGCTTAGCGCTCAGGGTTTAATAAAGAATTTGTACCCCATTTTTTTTTTTTTTTTTTCCTAAAATGATAACAGAACTGTGTCGATTTTATTTATCCGCTCTACAGACCTTTTACTAAACGTAACTAAAGTTAACTTTTTCTTTTGTATCTGATCCTCTACATTTATTTATCAGACTCTAAGCTTAATCTAAGTTTTTTTTTTTTTTTTTTTTTTGAACATAAGCATGGATTTTCAAGTCATTACAACTCATCCTTGTGTTCCTGGTAGAAGATGTTTTCATCTGGCTGCTTCCTCCAGGCCACTGTCGTGTTCTTGAGCATACCGTTTCTCTTCAGATTCTGCTTAATCTGAAGAACAGGAAAAAAAAAAAAACTTCTGATTTTTGTTAAAGGTCTTTGTTTTAACCTGTTTAACCTTCATGATGTCATTCATGCCTTGTACTGTAATGCTCTTGAGTCCTGATCGTGACATGCAGACGTTCCTTGTTTAAACATTTGAATGACTGATGTAAAGAAATAAGAACAGGCTCTGTGCCAACTGATGCATAAAGCTTTGAATAGTTAAACACATTGCGATGCGACATGGGTTAGCAAATTGTAGGTTGAATTAAAATAAAAGGTATGTGAGATTATAAATCGTACATAACAACAAGCAGTTTAAAAAAAAAAAAAACAGGGAGAAAGAGAGAGAGAGAGAAACTCACCAGGTCTAAAATGTACAACTGCACATTAGCGTCAAACACAGTCCCATCGGATTTCACCTTCAGTCTCACTATCTGCTTTTTCCTCTCTAGAATAACTGGAAGATAGAGTGGGATCTCAGAACATGGGCATGGCAGTAAAATTCCGAAATGCACCTACACAGATCATCACTCAAAACAAATCAATCACAATATGTGTAAGCAGCCAAAAGATCAATAACAAATCAACTAATCAATGTTTAACAATTAATTGATTAATTAATTAATAATGACTGAATTAGGTGCTCTAATGTCTAATGTGTGTGTTCATGTACACAGTGTCACTGGGTTATAATAATAATAATAATAATAATAATAATAATGATGATGATGATGATGATGATGATGATGATGATAATAATAATAATAATGATAATAATAATGATGATTATAATAATAATAATAATAATAATAATGATGATGATAATAATAATAATGATAATAATAATAATAATAATAATAATAATAATGGTATAAATAATAATAATAATAATAATAATAATAATAATAATATAATTATGATAATAATAATATAATAATAATGATGATAATAATAATAATGATGATGATGATGATGATGATGATGATAATAATAATAATAATAATAATAATAATAATAATACTATACTCAAGTGTGCATTAAATAAAATAACATCATGTGGCATTTAAAATTCCTCACTAGACTGAGAGGTGAAGCAAAACATACAAAAGACTCACTTCCTTCACAGATGAAGTAATCAGGATTACTGCATGGTTGATCACTAACCGCATCGATTTCAAAAGTCCCACAGTTGTTTTCAGAGTAAGAATTATTGGGCAGTCCAGGACGCCAGGGCAGGTTTGTGGCATTGGTCTCATCTATCCACTTCCAGGTGTATCGAAACAGACCAATCCAGGATTCACCCTGATTAATTACCACCTGTTGCAGCGCGTTGTTGTCATCTTGTGTGAGCGCGCTGGCCAAATCGGTGTGAAATGTTCGGCAGTAATACTGAGCTTCAGTCCAGTTCATCAGAGGGCTGGTGACACCAACGAACCTGGCAGCACCACTGTTACCAGCTGCAAACGGCCATGATAATATGCTGAACAGATTACACTGCCACCACCAAACTTTTAGCAAACTCTTTCATTGGATTTACTTTTGCTATCTACAATACTTTGCCTACCTTTAATCCGGTTAAATATACTGGATCATATTATTTTCTACTTAGGAGATTTTGTTGTCATTCATTCACATTAAAATCACAATATTGACTCACCATTAAAACATACAGAAGGTCTGGTATCTGAACAGCGCTGATCATACCAGTATCCATTGGCGGCCATCGTACCACAGGATTGATGACCACCGGAATTATCCGGCTGTCCAGTGTACCAGTTCGTCAGAGTAGCATTCTTCAAAGGGAAGTCATTTAAGGACCAGCGCCAGCTATCAATGTCATTGTAGAGTCCGATCCAGCTGCTATGATTCAGTCCTATGCGCACACTTTCGTTATACAGTAGTACCCACACTTGATCAGAATTGAAGACTGCCAGGTCAGTGTACTTCGTTCTGCAGTAATCTCGTGCCTCGGGCCATGACAACTCTGACATGATTACATGATATGTGCGATAAACTGGTTGTGGAATGGATACAGTGACCAGCACAGCACCTGTGGGTGATGTTGGCAGATTATGGCTTAGTTTAAAGGTCAACAGTTATGACTCTACTTTACTTACAGTACAGACCAAAAGTTTGGACACCCCTTCCTTCTCGTTCAGCGAGTTTTCTTTCTTGTGTTCTTTCTTGTGTTCTTCAGCCCAAACGCGTCTCTTCTGCTTGTTGCCTGTCCTTAGCAGTGGGTTCCTAGCAGATCTTCTAGCATGAAGGCCTGATTCACACAGTCTCCTCTTAACAGTTGTTCTAGAGACGTGTCTGCTGCTAGAACTCTGTGTGGCATCGACCTGCTCTCTGATCTGAGCTGCTGTTAACCTGCGATTTCTGAGGCTGGTGACTCGGATGAACTTCTCCTCCGCAGCAGAGGCGACTCTCGGTCTTCCTTTCCTGGGCCGGTCATGTCGCATGTCAGCCAGTTTCTCTGTAGCGCTTGATGGTTTTTGTGACTGCACTGGGGGACACTTTCAAAGTTTTCCCAATTTTTCCGACTGACTGACCTTCATTTCTTAAAGTAATGACGGCCGCTCGTTTTTCTTCACTTAGCTGCTTTT
The DNA here is from genome assembly GCA_013621035.1 of Clarias magur. NCBI lineage: Eukaryota > Metazoa > Chordata > Actinopteri > Siluriformes > Clariidae > Clarias > Clarias magur. Next base: position 952,057 of record QNUK01000167.1, on the reverse strand, counting down.
TTTCTTGCCATAATACAAATTCAAACTCTTTGAACGAGAAGGTGCGTCCAAACTTTTGGTCTGTACTGTATGAGGAGGTTGGGGTTTCAAGCCCTAACAAGAACAATTTAAAAATTGTAAGAAAAAGTTGTGTGCCTGATTTATTTTCATAACAAGGGCAACCAAAATATCGTGTCAACATTTGATGTCTATATTAGTGTGATCTTTGGATGATATTGCGAAAAAAGCTTAAACTCCACCTCGTTCACAGACATAAATAGGTCTGCAGTTGTGTTTAGGTTTTATTTAAGTATGCAATTTAGCATCAATGATAATGAAATAAAAGAAAGCAAACTCAATTCATGCATACTTTTTAAAAAGTGTACAAAGAGAAAAAGAATATGAATTTAAAAACAAACAACAACAACAGAAACGACAACAACAGAGCAAAATAACGTTTGGAACCAACAACCTTGAGTGCACAAAAAAACGATTTTCTAAATTCCACAAATAGCGTCATCTGTTTGTCTTTGACAATTCTTCATTCCTTCCATTATCTTTTGGACATTTTTTGTCATTAAAGCAAATCAACTCCTAAGTGCCAGAACGTCTTTGTCATTTTATTATACATCATCTTTATTTGAATGATCAAATATACGTTACATAATCATTGCGTTTCCAAACATACAGTCCAGTAATAAATCATTTAGAATTTGTCTCTCACCAGTGAAACACAGGAGAACGAATTTCAGCTTCATGACAGATGAGTAGCTGTTGGGTATTAAAGAAACGAATCCACGTCAAATTATAGTGAAAATAATCTATAGGTTTCTTTTACCTTTGCTTGACATTTAGATTATCTGATCTAACAGTGTGAAGTGAAATCAAGATAAACAATCTTTTCCAGTTTCAGGTGAGTTCATTTATCTAAGGTTTAACTTTTATACGTATATATATAAGTTATTTCACTTATTTCCCTGGTTTTTTATTCAGTCATGAACTAATATTTTGATATGTTCAGTTTATACTTACAGGACAGTCAGCAAACTCATATGCTGTTCAACATAAAGCCATGAAATATTCAACAAGCATCCAGAATGAAAGCGTAGCCGGCTGTAAGGTCCAGTGCTGCCGTTTCCTTCCTATCTCTGCAGGTTCTTTACAAATGGGCATGTGTCTGACTTTAAATGTGTCATGCCGAAATGTGTAATTTGAAAATGAGCCTGACTTACGCACGCTAAATTTTGTCATGAAAATCCTAAATTTGTTATTCACATTAGACATACCGGTGCAAACATGAAAAGTAGTTTCTGACCAGAAACGTAAATTCTATTTTCATTACCATGTAGTTGTGTACAAATATGAAATAAATTAAATATGGGAAAGGATCACATGAATAAACAGGACATGAGGATAAGTGCACAGGACAGAGTATTTATGTCTACTGTAGGTTTTAAATTGTCACATTTTGTTTCCCATGCTGTGCTTACGAAGCATTGAAAAAATGTTCATCACACTCTGTGTCATACAGCAGGTGCTCTTTAAAGGGGAATTCCAGCGCAGGTGAGTGAGTATTTTATTGATATGATATGATGAATGTGACCTGCAAAACTTTTTGTTTTTTTTTTTTCTCTGTTAAACAACCTGACGGATGGATAGTTTAGTCATTAGATGTCATTATTGTGTTCCTGGTAGAAGATGTTTTCATCTGGCTGCTTTCTCCAGGCCACTGTGATGTTCTGGAACATTCCATTTCTCTCCAGTTTCTGCTTAATCTAAAGAACAGAATCAGGATTTGATCATTAAATATAACTGCTAAATAATAATTACCTTAGAAAAAAAAGAAAAAAAAAAAAAAAAAAAAAAAACTTCATTTTTTTTTTTTTTGTTAAAGGTCTGTGTTTTAACCTGTTTAACCTTCAGGACGTCATGCGTGCCTTGTACTGCAATGCTTCTGTTCTGAGCGTGACATGCAGACGTTCCTTGTTAAACCATTTGAATGACTAATGTAAAGAAATAACAGCCAGCCATGTGCCAAGTGATGCATTAAGTTTTGAATAGTTAAACACATTGGGCCGGGCGGGGTTATCATTTGTAGTAAAAGTAAAATGAAAAGTGTGTCTTCACGATTATAAATTGCTTTTAACATCAAACTTTTAACCCAGCGGAAAAAATACTGAGAGTCATAAACACTTTGAGAGAAACTCACCAGGTCTAAAATGAATGACTGCACGTCAGGATCAACCACACTCCCATCAGAGTTCACCTTCAGTCTTACTATCTGCTGATTCCTCTCTAAAGCAGCTGAAGGATAGATTGGAATCCCACCTGCTCATGAAAAAAGTTTTACCATTGAAATTCCAAGCGTAATAGTTGATCATTTCGATATTAAAGCAAAAAATGTAGATCATCACTCAAAAAAAAAAAAAAAAAGCATAAAAAAATCTATCAAAATTTGTGTAAGCAACACATTTTATTTGTAAAATCTGACCATGCGGCTAGTTTCTTCATGCCAAAATATAAACAAGCTTAAACAGGAAGCCCTTGACAGGATGCACTTGATGAAGTGGACTGGAACATCTGTCTGGGACAATGTGTTTCCAGAAGCAGTTGTTGAATTTATCGGGAAACAGATGATAAAAAAAAAAACATCAGTCTAGACCAGCTAGCGCCTGTGTTCATGGGGATAGTCAACCTCTCTTTATCCCAATCGATAATACTCACATACTTTTAAGAGTCCATCATCGTTCCTGTTCCCCCCCAAAAAAAACCCCATTCTGCTTCCCTCAAGGATTACCGCACTGTAGCCCTGATGTCGGGATTGATGAAGTGCTTTGATCAGCTGGTCAAAGACTTTGACATCTTCTTACTACCTGACACATTGGATCCACTACAGTTTGGTTAACGTCTGAACCACTCACTCACTGAATCACTCATCTGGACACTAGGAAGGGAAATTATGTTAAAATGAGGTTTGTTGACTACAGTTGAGTCTTTAATACAACACTGTAAACCCGAATAAGTTGGCCAAATAAAAAAGAAAAAAATTGAGGTAATCGGTTTTAAGTAATGATGTTTCCAATTTTAAGTAAACAGAACTATCAGTTTCTGGGGTTCTTGTACTCATTCATATTAATCGTTATTTACTTGCATTACTGAGAAGCCGAACTCGTACTATAATTTTTTACTTGTTGCAAATTAAATAAATTGTTGTTGGTCTTCTGCCTGCTCCTGGGTCACCACAACTGTTTGTCATAAGTTTTTACACTAAATGCCGTTTTGAACACAACCCTCCTATTATTATCTGGGCTTGGGACAGGCACTTCATCCAGTGGCTAGGAATCGAACCCGGTCCTTTCACATGGCAGGCAAAACCTCTACCACTGAGCCACCAGTGCTCTGGTACTTTAGGGAGCCCAGATTTGTACAGATTATACATACAGCATCATGTGAAGACAGACCGATCCACCATCTTGATCAAAACAATTCAATGAGTGCAGTTTACTGTACATGTGCATTGATGACGTCAGACACAAAATCTCTAGGATGAAAGATTTTAAGCTGGTGGAACTTTAAGGAGACAGTGACTGTGGCTTACAGTCAAATCAAATTTGTTCAGCTAACTTGAAAAGTGTCATTTATACAAACTCATAAATACCAAAACGTTCTAAATACTCATCAAGGTCTATTAATTTGAACTAACTGTAGTTGTTTCAGTTAACGGTACTCAATATGTTTAATTACTTTGAGCATTCGGGTTTACAGTGTGTAATTTCATCCACACTCACCACCAAGCTGAAGCACCTGGGACTCAGCCCATCTCTGTCAGTGGCTCTCCAATTTCCTAATTTTCTGATCACAGGCAATACAGATGAGCAAAGATTTTCCAGCCTTCCTTACCCCCAGCACTGAAGCCCCCCAGAGTTGTGTTCTGAGCCCCCCTGCTGTACTCATGGTACACATATGACCACATGGACAATATCACCATCATCAAGTTTGCTATTGACACTTTTGTGGAGGGCCTGATCTCTGACAACAATGAGATGGCCTACCTGGAGCAGAGTGAAAATCTGGTGCCAGAGGTACATCTCCTCCTGAACATCAGCAAGACAAAGGAGTTGATAGTCGACTTCAGTTAAAAGCAGAAGCGGAACTACCCCTGTCATCAACAAGAGCTCAGTGGAGAAACTGGACAGCTTCAAATACCTCGATGTTCACATCAGGCAGGACCCAGCAGCATCTCTACTGCAGTACCTCAGACGCTTAAGAGACCTTAAACTGTCCTCCAAGGTGCTTGGGAACTTTAACTCTTGCAAAATAGAGAACATCCTTATGGGAACATTGCAACCTTTGGGAACAGCACCATGCAGGACAGGCAAGCTCTACAGAGGGTGGTGTGATCAGCTGAGTGCATCATCTGCAACGAGCTTCATGAACTGCACTCAATTTACAGCAAGCAGTGCTGGACCAAGGCCAGGAAAGTGATTCCACTCCCTATAGACCAACACAGAGAGACTGAGGAGATGCTTCATCCCACAGGCTATACGGAGTCTCAATCAGAACACCACATAGAACTAAACATTCTGATATGCTGTCTTGTTCTCTCACACAATAACACTACTTATCCACTACCCATCACATTGCACATGAACTCAAATTTGCACATTTACACATGTTTACACATATTTACACATGGCCTATGTGTTGTTGTTTTTTTTCAGTGCTTTGAAACTAGACGGTCATTGGATAAACGCTGCGATTATGTCCCGCCCACGGACGCTCAGCGTCTCTGGGGGTGAATGAGGAGTGGGCTGGCCCGGACACCGAGCTTCTGTGTGATGATTGGTGGGCTTGTCGAAAGACTGCGTCTCCTTTTGACTGACAGCAATTTTGTACTATAAGGAATCGCTGAAGTCCCATCGCGGATTTCTGAAGTTCAGTCGAAATAAAAACTGCTGCAACCAATTTCTTTATATTTGCTTGGCGAAATTGCTTGATTTTCATCGTACATTTCACACAAGTATACACCACATTCCTTGTTTCACTTTTACAGAGTTAAATTTTTTTTTTAGATCATTCATTCATTCATATAGTAGGCTAGGCTAGCGTCGTGGGTGAACCTGCACATGATGGCAGACAGTGCTAATATTGTCGACCTGATTTTGGCGAAGCCATTTGAAAGTGTTCCTTCTGAGGAAAAACTTAGAATTAAACAGCAGGGCAGATCAACACCTGAGATTGATTTAGTGCAAAAGATCTAAACAGATCTTTTCAGCTCTCCTGGTATGACAAAGTTAGCTGGCTGACTGGAAGAAACTGACTGGCTGACTTGATGAAACCATCTCACGCATGTGTTGTTTGGTCAAAGGTGGGGTTTGGAGATCTGTCTAACTTTGACAGGGCATATAAAAGACATGACAAAAGCAATGAACATGTGAGTGCATGTGCAAGATTAAGTTGCATGGGAAGGATCAGGGTTGAGCATGCAATAAATGAAGGTGCTCGCTATGCACACAGACTGAATCTGGTGCTGTCACAGGGGGCTAAATGCTTGCCTGAGTGCAGAATCTTTTTTGCATCACTCTCTGGATTTGCCGCATTTTTTTCAAAATCCACAAAGAGGACATCTTTTCTGGAGTCTGCAGGCTCTTCAAGGTTGCCCAGAAACGCTCCTGCTCAATGGAATTTCACATCACAGATAGTGAGCACTGTGGCGAACAATTATGATGGCCTCCTGCAGACATTTGAGAACATCACTGCAGATACAACAATGGATGATGATACATTGGATTGTGCCAAAGGCTTTGTGAGGAGACTGGAGGATTTTGAGTTTTTGTTCATGTTGTACAGATATGAACAAATCTTCTCTGAAACTGATGTGGTCTTTGATATTGCAAGAGGGCGATGGATGTTCTTTACTGCAAGAAAAGAATTGAATCTCTTCTTGCATTTGTCAAAGAGAAGAGGTCAGAGGGGGGCTTTCCAAGCCATTTATGCCAAAACAGCAGATCTCACATCAGACCCAGGAGATGAGCCCATGAGAAAGCGCCGTCTGACCCAATTGCAGGATCCCCAAGAACGATACAGAAATCTGTACATGGCCATCCTTGATAACATCTTGGGGCAGATTCCTCGACGTTTTTCAAATTTGGAAAGCATGCTCTTCTTAGAATTAGCCAATCCAGAGAAATTGGATGACATGAGACAAGTATTTCCAGAGGAGGCCTTCCAAAGTGTCCTAAAAAGTTATGGCCATCACTTTGATTCAGGGAGACTGAGGTCAGAACTTCAAGTCCTGTATTCAGATCAGGACTTGCAGGGTAACAGGGGAAAGCTGTGTGATTACTTGGTGTTCCATAAAGACATGGAGTTGGACAGTGCAATGCCCCAAACTGTTCTCATTAGTGGCAACAATTGGAGCTACATCTGCAGGTGTAGAAAGGAGCTTCTCCTGTTTAAAGCGGCTCAAGTCCTACACCCGAAACACAATGGGCCAAGGCCGTTTAAGCAGCCTAGCTCTGCTGGCCATTGAGAGGACACTGGTCAAGTCACTGGAAAAGACGCCTAGTTGGTACAACAGGGTCACAGACCATTTTCTTGAAAAGGAACGCAGGGCAGAATTGACTTTTAAATAAATAGACAATTTTATGATGTAGGCTGAAAATGAGCTTCCCCTGTTTGACGGCCCAGTAGCCGCCACTGATGGTCATGTATTCAGGTTTATTCAGAGTATGGATCAAAACGTCTCTCTCTTACTGTATGTCAAATTTCACACACATTTCACAGGTAAAGGACTGATTTTACAGGTGATTAATTTGTGAACCTGCATTTCAGCATTTTATCAAGTGAATGATCCAATGAGAGGAGTGCGGGATTATAGATGAATTGTGGAATTACTGAATACTACTCCTACTCCTGATAATACTTTATTTCAGATTTAACATTAGAGTTGGATGTGCATTAAAATAAAATGATGTTACGGGACTTTTAGGAAGCCTCACTAGACTGAGAGCTAAAGCAAAAAGTACGAAAGACTCACCTGACAGTCCTTCACAGATGAAGTAGTAAGATCTGCTGCATGGTTGATCACTAACCACATCAGTATTAAAAGCCCCGCAGTTGTCTTCTCCATAATAATTATCAGGCAGTCCTGAACGCCAGGGCAGGTTTGTAGCATTGGTCTCATCTATCCACTTCCAGGTGTATCTTAACAGACCAATCCAGGATTCATTCTGATTAATTACCACCTGTTGCAGCACGTTGTTGTCATCTTGTGTGAGCGCGCTGGCCAAATCGGTGTGAAATGTTCGGCAGTAATACTGAGCTTCAGTCCAGTTCATCAGAGGGCTGGTGACACCAACGAACCTGGCAGCACCACTGTTACCAGCTGCAAACGGCAATGATAATATGCTGAACAGATTACACTGCCACCACCAAACTTTTAGCAAACTCTTTCATTGGATTTACTTTTACTTTATACTTCTGTAATCTTTCATGCTGTTGAAGAAGTTTTATAGTTTTTATTTCAAATATTTTGTTTCATTTATTATATCAAAATCACAATATTGACTCACCATTAAAACATACAGAAGGTCTGGTATCTGAACAGCGCTGATCATACCAGTATCCATTGGCGGCCATCGTACCACAGGATTGATGACCATCGTAATTATCCGGCTGTCCAGTGTACCAGTTCGTCAGAGTAGCATTCTTCAAAGGGAAGTCATTTAAGGACCAGCGCCAGCTATCAATGTCATTGTAGAGTCCGATCCAGCTGTTAGAATTCAGACCCATGCGCACACTTTCGTTATACAAGAGAGACCACACTTGATCAGTATTTAAGACTGCCAGGTCGATGTACAGCGTTCTGCAGTAATTTCGTGCCTCGGGCCATGACACCTTTGACAAGATTACATGATATGTGTAGGAAACTGGTTGTGAAATGGATACAGTGACCAGCACAGCACCTGTGGGTGATGTTGGCAGATTATGGCTTAGTTTAAAGGTCAACAGTTATGACTCTAAGTTACTCATGAGGAGTTTGGGGTTTCAAGCAAATTGTGAAAAAAAAAAAAAAAAGGTTGTGTGCATGATTTATTAACAAGGGTAATCCAAATATCATGTCAAAATTGGCTGGCTATACCGGTGGTGCTTTTGGATGATATTGAAGAAAGCTTGAACTGTTTGGTCGCAGTGGATAAATAAGTCTGCAGTTGGATTTAAATATGCAACTTAGTATAATAAATAAATAAATAAATAAAAACAACTAATTAATGAATTTTTGAAGTGTGCCAAGGGAAAAAGTATTGAGGAAAAAAAAACAAAAAAAAAACTTTGATATGGACAATAATGAATTCCTGAAGAAACAATTTGCTAAATTCCACAAATAGAAGAATAAATTTATTCTTTACAATTCTTTATTTCTTCATTTATTTTTTACCTAAAATTTCTGATCAATTATTACTGTAAGTGCCAGCATGTCTTTTTATGTCACTTTTTTATTTAGATTATTCAATATTTTACAGTACATCACATTTCTTATTCACATTACCTGAGACCCCAATAGAGACACAAATAAACTTACAATCCAGTGATAAATCATTTGGAATTTGTCTCTCACCAGTGAAACCCAGGAGAATGAAATTCAGCTTCATGACAGATGTGTAGCTGTTGAGTATTAAAGAAACAAATCCACACCAATTCATAAGCAAAACAGTCTATGGGTCTCTTTTACATTTGCTTAATATTTAGATAACCTGATCTAGCAGGGATAAACGTAGCAAACAGTAAAAGAGGCATTTCGTGATCAATTAACAGTTGGTTATGTTAAACATTAGAAAGAAAAGTAGAACGACAATAAAATAACCTCTGATTAAAAAAAAAAAAAAAAAAAAAGGCTATGTGAACTTAGTCATGAAATTAGATATTCATATGTTCAGTTTCTACTCACAGTGCATTCAGCAGATTAACATGCTATGCAACATAAAGCCATCAGATATCCACAAAGCATCAATAATGAATGCATACCTGTCTGTAACGTCCAACGCTGCTGTTAATCTCGGCAGGGTCTTCACAGCTGGGCATGTGTCGAACTTTACATGTGTCTTGCCTACACATCAAATTTGAAAATGAGTCTGACTCACGTAAGCAAGGTTTTGTCATGAAAATCCCGTATTTGTTAGTCACATTACACACGCCAGTGCAAATATGGAAAGTAGTTTCTGGCCAGAAAGCACCTCTCCCCCTATGGAAAAAAAAATAAAACATGCATGTCACTTATATGTTTTACCATGTTTTCATGTAAAAATAAATAAATAAATAAATAAAATAAAAATAATAAATAAATAATAAATAAATAAAGAATTAAATATGGGAAAAGATCACATGACTAAACAGAGCAGAAAACAGGACAGAGTATTCACTTTTAATTGGGTATTGGAAATATGTTCAGTCCAAGGTCACGATGCACTCTGAGACCGCACACACTCATTTTTAACCACCATTATAAATATATCACACTTTATACAGCAGATGTTGATGAATGTGGCATACAAATCACTGCCTACAGTTAACTTTTTTTTTCTCTGTTAATCAGCCTGCAATAAATTGATTATTAATATATATATATATATATATATATATATATATATATATATATATATTATATATATATATATATATATTATAAAAAATATATATAATATATATATATATATATATATATATATATATATATATATTATTTTTATTTTTTTTCTTAACAAATTAACAACTCGGAACGTATCCAAATGCAACAGGTGGGTTATGGGCATTTTATTCATATTTTATTTCTTTCTAGAAACATACAACCAATTATTTAAACAACCTATTAATTAAAAGTGTGAATTGTGTTGTAGAATTATATTTGTGTTTATCTTTTATGTTATAGTGTATAACGTAACATGATACCACTTGTATTGTTCCACAAATTTATACATTTATTCCCAGATTTTTTTTTTTTTACTGTTTGCCTCAACAGTGAATCTAAATGAGAAATATTTTCTGTTTTTTTTTCCCCTTATATTAAAAACAGTTGCTTACTTTCATTGTTACATACACATTATTTGACAATTTAATATTTCCTGCACTTAGTTTTGAGCCAGTAGTATGGATGCACAAATCTTTACATTTTATTACTTTTTAATATGCTTATACCATATCTACTGATTTCTGTTTTTAGTTTCCTGATATTATTTTCCTCTAATTCAAAATACTTTTTAAAGATATTCATAGACTCCACATTTTCCTGGTGACACATCTCTGTGCCAGCCCTCAGTGTGGACGCTATTTATGTTGGCGACTGGGAAACTCAGGATCATCTCACCATTGCTCACACTGCCTTGGGTTCTCTGGATGTAAATCTGAATCTCTGGCCTGAAAACAGAGCTCTTTATATTTAACACTCTGTATGCTGACATCATCATCATCATCATCATCATCATCCTAGGGTTAGGGCAACCCTAACTCTGGCTAAGACCATACAGTACATCATTATATTTGTTTGTTCAAGCACCTCAATCATCATTAAAGCATTTATAGATTTCGAATGCTACTTGGGCGAGGCTCACCCTATTAGGGTTATGGGTTAAGATTAGAGGTTGGGGGTTAGAATAGGGTTGGGATTATGGTAGAGGTTGGGACTTAGGGTCTGGTTGGGTTTAAGGTTTGGAATTAAGATAGGATTAGGATAGGGGTTTGGGACTTAGGGGTAGAAAGGAGGGACAGGATATAGTCAGCATTAACATTTGGATTAAGGGGTAAGTTTGGGGTTAGGTTGGGGTTAAGACATTGGGGATTGGAGTTAGGGTAAAGGATTGAGATTAACTGTGTGAATAATGTTGGGGTTAGTGGCGGCATTTAGTAATTGGGATTAGAGGTTGGGGTTAGGGTAAGTGTTGGGTTATGGTTAGAAATTGGGGTTCAGGTTAGGGTTAGATGGTTAGAGTTTGGTTTAGGGATTGGGTTTTAGGGATTGGGGTTAGACTTACAGTATGGATTGGTTTTAGGGTTAAGGTTACGTTATTAAGGATAGGGTCAATACTCACCACAAGCCATGGTCCCAACTGAATTTGAGGCCAATGTTATCATTTCTATTCTTAAATTTATATTTTCATTCTGGGGAATTTGTTTTCAGCCAAAAACAAATCTTCTCAAAATTTACACATTCATGTTATGCACAGCATTGACTTCATACTATTTATCAGTAACTCAGTCAGATAAATATCCAGAAAAAAAAGAAAATAAATTGAGTACTTGTACCTTTATGCAAGCCTACGTTATACAAAACTACTTAATATTCATAACTGAAAAAAAGTGGTACTTTACTCGAAGCAGACTGCACTTTTAATTGTACTTTTACTTGAGTTTTAAGTTACTTGAGGTTTTATTGTTTTTGTGCCACATCTGCCTCCCGACTTCAGCTTCTTTATATGGAAAATCAAATTATGATTTAAATTGGAAGATACAAGGTTAGAGGTATTACTGCTTATCCATGGAGTGTGTGTGTGTGTGTGTGTGTGTGTGTGTATGTGCGATGCCATGCCATATAAGCAAGTAATGTATCCTTTAGCTAAGCAGAGATTCAGAGGGAAAATTTAACAAAAAGAAAGAAAGAAGCAGATGGTTGTTGGCCAGAGTTCCAGCGTGCAGTGAGATGGTGAGCCGATAGTAATCACACTCTGACCCTCGGGAAGTGTACAGGTGTCGCAGCACCACACTGAGATCCATCATCACTCCATGACTTCAGAAGAACATGGAGCCTGAAGAACATAGGAAATGAACTTCAGAGTGTTCTCCTCTTTCTGACTAAGGAAACCATGGGGTTTTGCATCCATACTTCAGCACACAGCTGCAGGAGAGAAAAAGTGAGAGAGAGAGAGAGAGAGAGAGAGAGAGAGAGAGAGAGAGAGACTGAGTGTGTTTTTACAATATTATAATAATAACGTAGCAGGAACAAAATGTTTAAAGTAATGTGTAGGTGTGTAGTGTGTGGAGAGTTTGTAGTGTATACAGTGTTTAGTAGTATACAGTGTGTATAGAGTGTTTAGTGTGGAGGGTGAGTAGAAGGCATAGAGTGTAGACTGTGTAGTGTGTGTAGTGTGGGTAAAGTGTTTGGGGGTGAAGTGTGTACAGTATAGTGTGTAAAGTGTGGAGAGTGTGTAGTAGAGGTAGAGTGCAGTGTGTGTAGAATGTAGAGAGTGTGTAGTGAGTGTGTATAGTGTGTAATGTGTAGAATGTGTAGTATGTATAGAGTGTGAAGTGTGTGTAGAGTGTGTAGTACTGTATGTATAGAGTGTGTAATGTGTCATCTGATGCAGCACTACATCGCTCTGTTTGAAGTCATTGACCTGTTGGAAAACAAACCAGATCAGAAATCTGTGCATGTGGCTGCAAATGCTGTGGTAGCCATGTTGGATTAGAGTGATCAGTGTGATGAGTGTGACCAGTGTGATGAGTGTGATCAGTGTGATCAGTGATTAGTGTGATGAGTGTGATGAGTGTGATGAGTGTGATCAGTGTTATGAGTGTGATCAGTGTGATGAGTGTGATCAGTGTGATGAGTGTGATCAGTGTGATGAGTGTGATGAGTGTGATGAGTGTGATCAGTGTGATCAGTGTGATCAGTGTGATCAGTGTTATAAGTGTGATCAGTGTGATGAGTGTTATGAGTGTGATGAGTGTGATCAGTGTGATCAGTGTGATGAGTGTTATGAGTGTGATGAGTGTGATTAGTGTGATGAGTGTGATTAGTGTGATGAGTGTGATCAGTGTGATTAGTGTGATCAGTGTGATGAGTGTGATCAGTGTGATGAGTATGATGAGTGTGATCAGTGTGATGAGTGTGATGAGTGTGATCAGTGTGATGAGTGTGATCAGTGTGATGAGTACGATGAGTGTGATCAGTGTGATCAGTGTGATGAGTGTGATTAGTGTGATCAGTGTGATGAGTGTTATGAGTGTGATGAGTGTGATTAGTGTGATGAGTGTGATCAGTGTGATGAGTGTGATTAGTGTGATCAGTGTGATTAGTGTGATCAGTGTGATCAGTGTGATCAGTGTGATTAGTGTGATCAGTGTTATAAGTGTGATCAGTGTGATTAGTGTGATCAGTGTGATTAGTGTGATCAGTGTGATGAGTGTGATTAGTGTGATGAGTGTTATGAGTGTGATGAGTGTGATTAGTGTGATGAGTGTGATCAGTGTGATGAGTGTGATTAGTGTGATCAGTGTGATTAGTGTGATCAGTGTGATCAGTGTGATCAGTGTGATGAGTGTGATTAGTGTTATAAGTGTGATCAGTGTGATTAGTGTGATCAGTGTGATCAGTGTGATTAGTGTGATCAGTGTGATGAGTGTGATTAGTGTGATCAGTGTTATAAGTGTGATCAGTGTGATTAGTGTGATGAGTGTGATGAGTGTGATTAGTGTGATCAGTGTGATTAGTGTGATTAGTGTGATCAGTGTGATGAGTGTGATCAGTGTGATCAGTGTGATGAGTGTGATGAGTGTGATGAGTGTGATGAGTGTGATCAGTGTGATCAGTGTGATGAGTGTGATCAGTGTGATCAGTGTTATAAGTGTGATCAGTGTGATGAGTGTTATGAGTGTGATTAGTGTGATGAGTGTGATTAGTGTGATGAGTGTGATTAGTGTGATCAGTGTGATCAGTGTGATTAGTGTGATCAGTGTGATGAGTGTGATTAGTGTGATGAGTGTGATTAGTGTGATCAGTGTGATGAGTGTGATGAGTATGATGAGTATGATGAGTGTGATTAGTGTGATTAGTGTGATTAGTGTGATGAGTGTGATTAGTGTGATGAGTGTGATGAGTGTGATTAGTGTGATCAGTGTGATGAGTGTGATGAGTATGATGAGTATGATGAGTGTGATTAGTGTGATTAGTGTGATGAGTGTGATTAGTGTGATCAGTGTGATGAGTGTGATGAGTGTGATTAGTGTGCTCTGACCCTGACAGTGTCACCAGCGAGGCACCCCACTCCATCACTCGTCCTCCTCCATGCGTCACAGTGGGAACCGCACATCCAGACCCCATCTGTTCACTCTCTCTACATCTCACAAAGACCTGGTGATTAGAACAAAACGATCTGATCCAATGTCTATTCCTTGTGTTTCTTGGCCCGAGCAAGTCTCTTATGCTTATTGTTCTTCCAAAGTAATGGCGTCTTTGCTGCAGTCCAACCATGAAGGTCTGACTCTCACTGTGCCCTCTAAGCAGTGAATGTCGATATATTTCTGCCGCTTGAACTCTGAGAAATATTTGCCCTTCCTGGGACGGTCCATATGTATCATTATAGTGTTTGATGGTTTTGATGACTGCACTTGGGAATATGTTGAAAGTGCTTGAGATTTTTTTTAGATCGACGGAACATAATATCTTAACTCAGTGTTTCTTGCAATTATATGGATTTGTACCATTTTTAAAGTAGCACTAATAGGATAATCGACTCTGTCTAAAGTACGTTAAGAAGGCAAGAAATGTCGCAACGTAACTCTCGACATGGCACACATGTATAATGTGAATTACAAATGAATGCTATAAATGTGCAAAGCTAAATTCTAGTTTATACTCTACATATTTTTGTTTGTTTGTTCATTTTTGTTTTTGTCCAATTCTTTTTTTTTTAATTTTTTTTTTTAGGTTGTTTGTTTTACTTGTCTTTTTATTTAAGACAGAAACCATTGTTTTGTAGTCCAGGGCTCCATTCACACGCCATTAGCATAAAACATTTTGATTTGCACATTAGCCCTGAAGCAGGAATATAAAACACCTAAAAGGCTTCTCTCCGGCTCAATGCTTTTAAAGTCAGACTTCATGATGCAGAAAGCTGTTTTGTAACTATGGGGCCTGTGGCCAGGCATTTGTAGCACGTCCCCTGAGGGAAATCGAATTGAGCACAAACCAAATACAAAGGAAATAAAGAAAAGTAAAAAAGAAACCTTTTTCAACACAGCTTGAATTCCTCTTGTGGCCGAGAGAGAAATGGGTGAGCATGACATTTCAGTGTTTGTCTTAATTCTGTGCATTATTGGGGTCTAGCTGAAAAAAACGTCAAACCCTCAGGAGAGTTTTTACAAGACAAAAAGGACAATAATTCCAAAAAGAAAAGAAAATGTTGACGCTCATGGCTCAAGGTCATGTTATGGCAAAACACGTGCATTCTTTTTACAACAGGTTGAACCACACTTGCCATCACATGCAGTGTGTCACTTCTGGCGTGTTTCTTATGGGGATGTAGACGAAACTACTGTACTTTTGTCCCTTTCTGCTATTGTATCATCACAGTCATTCTTGTCACCGTTACCATATCAACGCCTTCCAACACTAACTCATGGTGTTGCTGTCATTATTGTAACTGCCGTGTCCAAGTCTCTTATTACCATTATTATGACAGTAATTACACCTTTTTAAGGATTGATACCATTACTGACACTGGCGCAGCCACCGCTTCCTTTGCTCACATTAACATGGCTGTCATTACTGTTGCTGTCGTTACCATCACTGCCACTGTTCTCATCTGTCATCTGTTATCGCTGTTATAACGGCCATTACGTTGTTCTTATCGACATTGTTGTAAACATTATAAACACCTGCTGACATCATTTTTTGCTGTCAGATTTGTTGCCATAAGTGCTGCTCTCAGAATCATTACTGTTACTGCCAGTATTGTTGCTATTACTGCTGCTCTCATTATCAATGTTGTCATTACTGACACCATCGTAGCCATTGACAGTATCACTGTCCTTACCGTCACTGTCATTACTTTTGTTATTATTGTTACCGTCATTACTGACACTGGCATGACGATCACTATCACTGCTGCTGTGATCAGCATCGATGTTACCGTTGTTGCTATCATGACCACCTCTGGCAACAACCTCACCATGTCCCTGTCAGTATCATCACTTCATTTTGACTAACATTGTTCACTTGAAAATAAAAACAAAATCATGAAGATCTTGATTAATAAAATTTGTGCATCAACATGTATTTTGTTGTAATATATTACCATTTATATGTTCATCATGTGTGATCAATATTTAGCAACAAAACTATTCACAAAGACAAGATTAAAGAAGAAGTGAATGTCTGAACAGCTCCATTATATTCCAGCTGTGCACCAAAAACACCGCAACTCCATTTGGAAAACAAGATCATTAAGAAAAAAGAAGAAAAAAAAAACGCGTCTTAACAGCTTCTTACTTCATTAATACACATGATGGCGGGAGCAGTGATGTTTGAATTACAAGTCGGGGAAGCTAATGGGGGGAAAAGGTAATGAGGAGTGACAGCAACACGGGGATTCCTGCGGATCTGCTCACTGGGGTATCGACTGTGGCGACTCTGAAAAATGATGAGGCAAAAATCCAATGCTATTGGTAAAAAAATAGAAAGGAAAAAAAAAAAAGATTCATGTGTTGCTCTCATTGTTTTTGATAAAAAGAAAATGTTTGCACACCTCATGTTAATATGCATGGAAAATATGCCAGAATGCACGTCTTGTTGTGTACAAATAGAAAATAAATGAATTTATATGTCTATATTTTTTAACATCTCTTTGACGTGCAAATCTGGTATAGAATGTTGTGTATCAGAAATACAAACCAGAATAATCCCGAAGGTTCTTTGAAGATACGAGACCAGAAGTAACAGTTGATTTAGAGCAGATTATCTGAGATAATGATTTGTAAAAAAAAAAAAAATAAATAAAAAAAAAATGATATGGAAGCTTTAATATAGACTAACATGATGGAAATGCTGTATTTAATAATTGATCTTTTCACAATTCATGAGGTAATTCATCTCACTCTTCCTAGTTCGACTTGAACCCCCCCATGTAGCTATTTTTTTCAACATAGTCCTCAACCTTAAAACAAGTTCTGCTTGTTTGTAAGTCCAATTTGTCCAACAAACGTGGTCTCAGTACTCGAATAGCAATAAAATGTTTTTATCTTCAAAAGTTGGTAAATCGAATGTTTGTATGTATTTATTTAAGAAAAGTTTTAAAAAGTTTATTTCATTTGTAATTTGTTTAATTTCTTTTATTTTTATGTAATTTGTATTTGTTCTTTAACAATAACATTCATTTTTGAATTTCAGGGATAATTATTCAAGTTCACTTGCCTCTATGTTAAGGAATCGAAATTCATCTGATTTGTAAATCTAAAACTAAACCTTTCTGTTATTTCATTTTATGCAACGGTTTATAAAGAATTGGAAGTAATTGAATGGTTCCTGTGACTGTTAAGCCTGGGTATGGATCACTGAGGCCTGGATAGAATGCAACCGCAATCTCTGTGACTTCCAGGTGAGATTTCAGCAAAAAGAAACTCAGCATGAAGAGCCCGGCACTTGTGGTAATGAGCAAATCCATTTCAGGACAAACGTGGGAGTTCATCATGCAGGTTCTCAGCGCCCGGCTCAGAAGCCAGACCCATCACTCTGGGTGTCTTTAGAGAGCCAAATGTTGTGAGATTGATTCACTAACTTTGGCCCAGGCACACTTTTCTTCTTCCTTTTTCTCCTCCTTTTATGAACTCTAAGTCCTTTAATTAATTGCTGGTCATGTGGGTTCACAGTTCAGCATATTCGAATTCCATTTAAAGTTTCATTAAAACCAACTTACTGTTCATAGAACAACCATAAACAGGTGGCTTTATGTTGGGAAACTGGTCAGAATCAAGGGTAAAATGAATAAAGTAATTATTTATTATTGTGTTGAAATCACAAAAATTTTATCTCCACCACCATCTCAGTTCCCCCTCATGTTTGTGTTTCCTTCTGGCTCTCCCTTTTAGTTATGCTGTTATAGTTAGTCCTGCCGGAGTCCCTGCTTGCACTTTGCACTAATATACATTCACCTTATACATGTTGACTGTGACCAGACCTAACTGCCATCTCTCCTTATTTTCTGTTCTCTCCTCTCTCTCTCTCTCTCCCTCTCTCCTTTCCCTCTCTCTGTCTCTCTGTCGAGCTATACATGTTCGCTCCTGAGTTGCCAGTGATCCAGACCCCTCTGCCCTCTGAAGCCGTCTAACCCGTCCTGGAGTCCTGCTTCTGGTTGGAGATCCCGTCACATGGATGCCCCGTGTGGTCTGCCTGGATGCGCTTGGTGGCTGGGGATGGTTTCCATGAAGACTGTCCTATCATCGATTGATGCTCTGGGGACCTGTGACTTCAGTTGTTCGATAGCTCAGGACTGGAATCTCCTACAGTCTACCTGAGCCTCCGGGAACAAACTGGACTCCTTTTAATTTAAATTTAAATTTTAACACATCTCCTGTTATGCTGAACTTCCAGTCTTACACAGTATTATGCTGATCAATCCCTGCTCTCCGTTATCACCCAGATGAGGATGGGTTCCCTGTTGAGTCTGGTTCCTCTCAAGGTTTCTTCCTATTACCATGTCAGGGAGTTTTTCCTTGCCACCGTCGCCCTCGGCTTGCTCATCAGGGACAATCTTATCATTTTGATTCATACACATTGCATACAAACTTACTTCTTTTGATTGTGTAAAGCTGCTTTGCGACAATGTCAATTGTTAAAAGCGCTATATAAATAAATTGACTTGACCATCACCAACAGCAACAACAAAATTGGTTTGTAGACGTTGTACATACAATAGACTAACATACTACATAAATGTTGCTTGGAAAATAATCCTGAAACTGTATACTGCACATACAGTTCATACATACATACATACATACTGTATATACAGCCGTGGCCAAAGGTTTTGAGAATTACATGAATATTGGAAATTGGAAAAGCTGCTGCAAAAGTTTTTATAATAGCAATTTGCATAAACTCCAGAATGTTATGAAGATGATCAGATGAATTGCATAGTCCTTCTTTGCCATGAAAATTAACTTAATCCAGAAAAAAACTTTCCACTGCATTTCATTTTCTGTCATTAAAGGACCTGCTGAGATCATTTCAGTAATCGTCTTGTTAACTCGGGTGAGAATGTTGACGAGCACAAGGCTGGAGATCATTATGTCAGGCTGATTGTGTTAGAATGGCAGAATGGCGCGCATCTGCATGCACAGGGAGGCCAAGACTTTTGGAAGATGGCCTGGTGTCAAGAAGGGCAGCAAAGAAGCCACTTCTCTCCAAAAAAAACATCAGGGACAGATTGATCTTGTGCAAAAAGTATGGCGAATGGACTGCTGAGGACTGGGGCAAAGTCATATTCTCGGATGAAGCCTCTTTCCGATTGTTTGGGGCATCTGGAAAAAGGCTCGTCCGGAGAAGCAAAGGTGACGCTACCATCAGTCCTGTGTCATGCCAACAGTAAAGCATCCTGAGACCATTCATGTGTGGGGTTGCTGCTCATCCAAGGGAGTGGGCTCACTCACAATTTTGCCCAAAAACACAGCCATGAATAAAGAACGGTACCAAAACCCCCTCCAACAGCAACTTCTTCCAACAATCCAACAACAGCTTGGTGAAGAACAATGCATTTTCCAGCACGATGGAGCACCGAGTCATAAGGCAAAAGTGATAACTAAATGGCTCTGGGACTAAAACGTTAAAATTTTGGGTCCATGGCCTGGAAACTCCCCAGATCATTAATCCTATTGAGAACTTGTGGTCAATCCTCAAGAGGCGGGTGGACAAACAAAAACCTACTAATACATACTGTACATACATACATACATACATACATACTGTAAATAAAACATATTGAGTAGTTACCTTAAATACTTACAATTAGTTCAAATGAATAGACCTTGATGAATATTTAGAACTTTTGATATTTATAAGTTTGTAGAAATGACACTTTTCAAGTTAGCTGAACATATTTTAAGTAACTGTCACCTTAAAGTTCCACTTAATTAGTGGAAGTGATTAGCCTAGTGATTTTGTGTCTGACGTCATCAGGGCAATAGGGCACTGGTGGCTCAGTGGTACAGTAGGCCTGGGTTCGATTCCCAACAACTGGATGAAGTGTCTGTCCCAAGCCCAGATAAAATGGAAGGGTTGTGTCAGGAAGGGCATCTGATGTAAAACCTGTGCCAAGCTTGTGTTCGGACCGGATTGTCTGCAGTGGCGACCCATTGCCGGGAGTTCGGCTACTCAATAATGCAAGTAGAGAATGATTCATTTAAATGAGTACAACAAATTCAAAAATGTATATTTTTGTTTACTTAAAATTGGAAACATCTTTACCAAAAGAATTTGATGAGCACCTGGCGAAAAGCTTATATATGCCCTCTTTTCTCATAATAAACAAGGAGATTCAGACAAACCATGCATGAGTGTGTGTGAGTTTGTTCCTCTTCTGGTTTGTAGCTTGCTGGAAAGTGGTACAGAGGCCACATCAAGCAATAAATCTGCTTCTTTTAATTTGTCTTAATAGTCTAAATGTTTGGCATTCTCATGAGTATAAACACAAAAGAAGGCAAAATAATGAGGCGAAGTCATGTCATCCATTATTATTATACATTATACATTATACTTATACTTATACTTATTATTATTATTATTAATAATAATCCACACTGCTGCATGTCAAGCTCTTCTTTTTAGTTTAACAGACATTTTCTGTAACCTTATCGTGACCCACCATTAGGCCTGAATATGTAGCCGCGACACTAGTCGGCTTTAATTCTTTTGTGTCGTGTTGTTACGCTTCCTCAACTCAAAGTCATTATACTCTCAAATTGCGGTAAATTATTGAAAAAAAAAAAAAAATGAGAAGAGAGAGAGAGTAATAAAAATGCCATCACAGGCCTGCAGTCAGAGAGATAAGTAATGATGGGGAAAGTGCAAAGCGTGCTTCTCTGATTAGGACACCATGTCGGGGAGGATTTCAGGAGCTGAGACATGTACAAAGCTGCTAATGATGCTTCATACCGAGCAGCATGACAAAGGATCCGGTTTTGTATGCTCTTTATTATGATAAATCTTTACTTGGCTATTATTCTGTTCTTCTCTTCTCCTGACTGCGATACAAGACCTTGTACACAGATTGTTATGTTTTCAGAGGTTTACTGATTGATTTCCAGTCCAGTCAAATAAGTACATTTGACTTTTCCATTTGAAGTCAATTAAAAAAAAAAAAAAAGTCCCTTGTAAAAAATGAAAACAACAAAACAAGCCATAAAATAGTTCAAAAGAAATTCAAAAGAAATAATAATAAAAAAATAATACAAACTGTTAGAATTAAACCAGGTCTGAGCAAATAGACATGACATTTATTGATCAATACAATAACATAATAAAGTTAAAAGTACAGTCGTGGCCAAAAGTTTTGAGAATGACACACATATTAGTTTACACAAAGTTTGCTGCTAAACCGCTAAATCTAAAGATCTTTGTTTCAGTTGTTCCTGTGATGTACTTCAATATAATTACAAGCACTGCATACGTTTCAAAGGCTTTTATCGACAATCACATGACATTTATGCAAAGAGTCAGTATTTGCAGTGTTGGCGCTTCTTTTTCAGGACCTCTGCGATTCGACTGGGCTGCTCTCAATCAACTTCTGGCCCAAATCCTGACTGATAGCAACCCATTCTTTCATAATCACTTCTTGGAGTTTGTCAGAATTAGTAGGTTTTTGTTTGTCCACGCGCCTCTTGAGGATTGACCACAAGTTCTCAATGGGATTAAGATCTGGGGAGTTTCCAGGCCATGGACCCAAAATTTCAACGTTTTGGTCCCCGAGCCACTTAGTTCTCACTTTTGCCTTATGGCTCGGTGCTCCATCATGCTGGAAAATGCATTGTTCTTCACCAAACTGTTGTTGGATTGTTGGAAGAAGTTGCTGTTGGAGGGGGTTTTGGTACCATTCTTTATTCATGGCTGTGTTTTTGGGCAAAATTGTGAGTGAGCCCACTCCCTTGGATGAGCAGCAACCCCACACATGAATGGTCTCAGGATGCTTTACTGTTGGCATGACACAGGACTGATGGTAGCGTCACCTTTTCTTCTCCGGACGAGCCTTTTTCCAGATGCCCCAAACAATCGGAAAGAGGCTTCATCCGAGAATATGACTTTGCCCCAGACCTCAGCAGTCCATTCGCCATACTTTTTGCAGAACATCAATCTGTCCCTGATGTGTTTTTTGGAGAGAAGTGGCTTCTTTGCTGCCCTTCTTGACACCAGGCCATCTTCCAAAAGTCTTGGCCTCACTGTGCGTGCAGATGCGCTCACACCTGCCTGCTGCCATTCCTGAGCAGCTCTGCACTGGTGGCACTCCGATCCCGCAGCTGAATCCTCTTTAGGAGACGATCCTGGTGCTTGCTGGACTTTCTTGGACGCCCTGAAGCCTTCTTAACAAGAATTGAACCTCTTTCCTTGAAGTTCTTGATGATCCTATAAATTGTTGATTTAGGTGCAATCTTAGTAGCCACAATATTCTTGCCTGTGAAGCCATTTTTATGCAACGCAATGATGGCTGCACGCGTTTCTTGGCAGGTCACCATGGTTAACAATGAAAGAACAATGATTTCAAGCATCACCCTCCTTTTAACATGTCAAGTCTGCCATTCTAACCCAACCAGCCTGACATAATGATCTCCAGCCTTGTGCTCGTCAACATTCTCACCTGAGTTAACAAGCCGATTACTGAAATGATCTCAGCAGCTCCTTTAATGACAGAAAATGAAATGCAGTGGAAAGTTTTTATCGGGATTAAGTTAATTTTCATGGCAAAGAAGGACTATGCAATTCACCTGATCGCTCTTCATAACATTCTGGAGTTTATGCAAATTGCTATTATAAAAACTTAAGCAGCAACTTTTCCAATTTCCAATATTTATGTCATTCTCAAAACTTTTGGCCACGACTGTAGTTAAGAAGATTAGCATACAAAGGGATTTTAACGTTTATTATCTCTCATCTTAAATTCAGAAAAATCTGTTTAATAGATATAATTATTTTACGAAGGTAAGGACCCATGAGTATCTTAAAGAGGTGTTTACTTTACTTTATGTATGTGGATTTATGTAATGTTTATACAGGGAGTTCTTCCAGAACTTTATTAACTTTAATGCAGGATTATTTCAGTATTTTGTTTTTTTGCTTTTTTGTACATTTTCAGTTTTACGGATGCTCCTTATTGCTGGTGCTGTTGACAGCACTATAGGGACAAGCAGCTGATAACACCACTCTGTGTGCAGTGCTCACTCCACTGTGTGTTTAGTCACAGAACAAATCGTCTTACCTCATTTAGACAGCTATAGTTCTCAAACACAGTGAAAACACTCGTCCCTAGGGTTCAGGGATTAGTCTCACCTCAACGGTTTCAGTGGATTTCCTTAAAGTCACTCCTTAAAGTAATTAGTGCAGCAATCTGGGTGAGATTCACAGCATGGACCCATTTCTTTTTTAAAGATTTTTGCACGAATCCAGCATTCACAATGCAATTCCATTTAATTATTTCATTATTCCTCATTGCTGTACGCATGTATAAATGATCGCGAGTACTGACCTTCGTAACAGTTTATTAATCCTTATAATACCAAATCTGAATAAATGCTCAAAAATTGTTATAATTCTACTTATTAAGTCTTATAATGTCTGTGTGAACTCAAATATGTCTATTATTTATATTAATATCTATAGACAATATATAAATATTACCTCAAAAATAGTCATCCTTACCTGCATATACCATTGTATAAGACCTGTAACTACTATAAAGCATTATAACACCTGACCTGAGTGTATAGACTCACAGCTTCTAATGCTGTACGTTATCAAGCAAAACTACAATAAAAATAATAATGACTGAAGTTCATCATCAACATTTTATACACAATATACCCGAGGCAGCGGTGTGTTAAGGCTCTGCGTTACTGAGCCCCAGCTTTGCCAGGGTATCTGTGGTTGGCCCTCGAGCGAGGCCCTTAGCCCTGTTTGCTCCAGGGGGCGCTGTTTAATGGCTGTTCTTGCGCTCTGACCCCAGCCTATTAACAAGAAGTTGGGATATGCAATGAATAAAAAAATTTAGTAATGCACGTTTGATGAATAAAGACTGAACCTAAACGATAAATCTAAATGTCTGACTGGATCGTCTGGCCGTCAAATATATTATTCTATTATCCTTATTAAAAAAAAAAAAAAAAAAAAAAAAAAAAGACACAATGCACATCTCTATTCTATTCCATGATAGACTGGATGACAACTTCTTTCACATTTTTATAGAAGAGAGAGAGAGAGAGAGAGAGAGAGAGAGAGAGAGAGAGAGTATTAAAGAACGTACTGTAGTTCTGTTCGACTGCCACGTCTTTAACAATAACAAGTTAACAATAAGACAATAAATGTAATTAGTGCCATATTAAAGTTCTCCATTTTATTATGCAGAAGCACGAGTGAGGTTTCTTTGTTCTTACACAATCAAATATAATTGCCTTCACAAAATGAAATTCAACATCAGTCGAACATTTGAAGGAACCATTATATTTTTTTCCACATCGTCACTTGACGCGCAGGCAGCAGAGGGACTGTCATCACCGCGGACCAGAGAGAATAGTATAAGTAACATCAAGCTGAAGCCGTGCGACGGGTCTGTGTGAGACACATCACGTCCTGTCATAAGCCATGACCTGAAGACACACTTTGTGCATTGCTGAACTCATCCAGAGACCGAGAAGAGGTGAAAACACAACTGACTCACTCAAGTGGAGCAAAAATAATGCACAGCGCTGGAACGCCAGCGCATGAAACTCGTCCTGACCCGTCGTGGATTTCTTTGTACCCTGATTGCTTAAAGTAATGCTTTAAAAAAATATTTAAATCTGCAAATATTTATCACATTTTATCACACAATTATTATTATTATTATTATTATTATTATTATTATTATTATTATTATTATTAAGAATAAGAATAAGGTTAATAAAGACATGATTGCAACAAATAAGTAAAGTCATTTTCAAGAATTTTCATCTACTAGCATTCATTAACACCCTTTTTTTTATTTAAGTGCAATAATTTAATAATTATAAATGCAATTATAATTTAAATGCGAGTATAGCATGTTATAAGACCATACCAAAACAGAAATCAGTGAATCCGTAATCTTTAAACTGAACGTACATATTTGATGCCTCTATGATCATAAAAGTGCTCGTGAGCTCATATCTGCATTACGTTTAATTATAAACAAAGCTGAGAGTGCACCAAATGGTACTGGGTATTAAATCTAAATTAAATTCCTATATAAAAATTGTATATTCACTTGAAACCATGTAATGTCTGACAGAAATGTATACAGATGTTTATAAGCGGTGAACGTCGCCTGAATGTGGCTGTATAAATGCTATAACCCAATAATGTCTCATTTATATGTGAATAAAGGCCTATAAGTATTTATTCTTCACTTCATAGCGAGCTACATTATGATGATAAAGCCCGTGTCTTCATTTAAGGCATAAAGACACAGTAGTCCTTGAAAGGATATGACATGAACTAAACTGAACTGATAAAAATCCTTTATGCAATGTAAACGCACAGCATATCCATAAGCAGCCTACGTTATAAGACCCGTCATAAATCTGTATAAATGTTCATAAGTGCTTACTTTATACATACCTGCATAACACATGATGTCATCGAGTCAAAATAAATAAATAAATAAATAAATGAATGAATAAGCAGTTTGTTTATTAAATCCTTCTAGAATGAGTTACACACAGTCTGGTGTTATATCTGCACTGCGCATTAGAATGATATGCGGGATAGCATAGTGCTTTTGCATCTGTCACCTAGATTGAGCGGCTGATGACTGAAATGAGCTTCCCAAATGATTTAAAAAGGAAATTGATTATTTGATTAATAATGTAATAATTTATGCATTCTATCTAATATGTCATAACTTCATATATGTAATGAATTATGGATAGTAGAGTCTACTACAAGTCATTAGCCTGTTGTAGGTCTTACAAATAAGTCTACTTAAGTCTACCTTATGAAGCATTATAAGAGGTAATTACTGTATTAGATGTTTTTATTTTATTTTTTTATGAATACTAAAGCATTTAAAATGCTACATATGTGTGCATGCTTATTTAGGTACATGTATAACTGCTAATGAAATATATATTTGCATTTTAGTTATATTATATTGAATGTTAACCTATGTGACGCTATGTTATAGAGTTGTTGTTATTATGTATGTTAGACAAGACAAATAGGGATATGTGGGCAAAGGCAAAGGACCATGAATGTTTTTTTGTTTTGTTTTTTTCCACAGAAACCAGAGGGTAATTAATAAACAAACAAACAAGCAAATAAATAAATAAATAAATAAATAAATAAATAAATAAATACAATATGGCTGCTTTAATCCAGTATTAAAGACTTCATGGTTTCATTCATTATTAAAACTTTAATTTCTATAAGGTACAGATTAACACTGTATACACATGCGCTGCAATCGTGTCCTGTTTAATACTTTCAACACGTCTGAGCAGTATGTACAGAAGAAAAAAAAAATGGTGCATTACTTTCAAACACAAACTCAAAGCACGGAGAACGAACCTCATACATATATTTATATAAGTGTCGAGAAATATGATTGCTATTGAGATTACGTTCACAGGGAATGAGGGATGAAGTCCGAGACATGGAGTGAGGTTTGACAAGAAAAGCCAGAGAGGTACAGAACAAAGACATTCGAGGAACAGAGAACTGATTTATTCAGCATTTTGTTAAATGCAAAAAAAAAAAAAGAAAAAAGAAAAAAAAAGATGATCTAATGGTTTTAAAGGTTTCGATGCAGAAAGGTAATCTCATACCGCTAACACATTCACAAGGTTTTGTCTTCCTTTCTGTAGTGCATGTGTGAATGTAAACGTGTTGGATGTGATATTTGGTCCCTACAGTCACAGTTCTATATGTTACTTTTACATGAAATTATACAAAATACATACATTTAGCATTTATATGATTTATTTAAATATAAAACCTATATACAGAATTTATACAGTATATATGACTGATGTCATCTCATCTGGTGTGTGTGTGAGTGTGTGTGTGTGTGTGTGTGTGTGTGTGCGTGTGTGTGTGTGTGTGTGTACGACTGAGGCCACAGGTGGATGTCCATCATCCGTTAAAAATGAAAAAAATAAATAAATTCCACTCGGTTTTGGTCAGATGAGAGCTTGTAAGGCTTCTGACATGTGTGTGTGTGTGTGTGTGTGTGTGTGTGTGTGTGTGTGTGTGTGTGTGTGTGTGTGTGTGTGTGTGTGTGTGCGTGTGTGTGTGTGTGTGTGCGTGTGCGCACTCATGAATTAATCTAACTGAATCCATTAAGGCATTTACAAGAAGCAAGTAAAACCCAAATTTTGTGTGTGTGTGTGTGTGTGTGTGTGTGTGTGTGTGTGTGTGTGAGTCATTAATCATTATCATGATCCACCTTATTAAAACATGAATAATTACAAACCAGACCACTGCAGTCTGTATAATCCAATTCACTGAATTCTTAATAAATGATTAACACTTAAGGGACTTTATTGTTTAATATGTTCATAAGGCTGCATGACACCTACATTAGCCTTTACTACATGACTCTGACATAACTGTACAAAAGCATATGTTAAGACTTATTCCACTGCGCCATCATCTGACACAAAGGCTGAGATCCTCAGTTTCAGCATGTCAGGTTGACTTACAGTAACACCTCAATCAGCTGGCATAAGAGTATCGTATGAACTTCATACGGTACATTAACATTGTTTAATGGATTTTATATAAGGGTCAGAGAGATCTACTAGGTTTATAAATACTAATATAAAACGCAAATTAATATGCATTACTCTAGATTTACTGCAGTTATTACAGTGCCATTGTAGTGTGATATATAAAAACAATGTTAGACATTACTTATATATACGTTCTAGTCTCATGGGTTTTCATAAACATAATATAAATACTTAACAATGGAATCATTGAGTTCAATGTAATTTTAGCAGGTTATCATGTTATCAATAATAAAATTAGACTGCCTTTACATTCGCACTTTTGCAGACTTTATGATATATTAGATTTTCATTAATAATTAAGTTTGAGGTGTATTTCAGAAGAAAAAAAAAATCTATCTAACATAAATTTTACCTGATGATCTGCAGGATTACTTGATGCTTTGACTATAAATCGATAGCTTCTGTTCTGCTGATTATTTTCACATGCATTCAGTCATGGTGCACAGTATACTGTATGTCATGGTGAAAATGAATGGAGAAGATATTTACTTTAGTGGAACCTTGGATTACAAGCATAATTTGTTCCAGAAGCGGGCTCGTATTCCAAAACACTCGTAGACCAAATCTAATTTTCCCACAAGAAATAATGAAAACTCAAATTATTCGTTCCACAGCCCCCAAAAAATTAATACATAAAAATAATTGATACCATATAAAAAATATATCAAATAAAAAAATTAATAATTCCCAACAGATAAGTGTTTCCGTTTGTGCAGGCAGGCGCCTGTATTTGTGTGTGTGTGTGTGGAATTAGCCCGTTCCCTCGCCTCGTCTTACACAGTAAAAGTGTGAAACACACACACACACACACACAACGCAAGCACTGTTTTAACGGGGAAAAAAGAAATCTGTCCAATGACACTCGCGTGAGCGCATACTAACGGAATCACTGCTGTAAAGTAAAATAATTAATTAAACAAACGAACCATCACCTTACCTTTGAAAAGAATCCCGACAGAGCTGAGTTTTCTGTGTGAAGAAAGCGTGTCTGGGTGTGCGTGTGTGAAGCGTGCGTGATACATGATGCTCGGCACTCGGCTCGGTTTGCAGAACACTCGTAAACCACATTACTCGCAATCCAAGGTTCGACTGTATATTATTTACCAATGCATTTGTGTTTTTTTATTTTTTATTATTTTTTTTTTTGGGGGGTGTACAAATATGTGGGTATTTGTTATTTCCTGGGTGGAATTTCCCAGCTTCTTAAGCTTAACTGTTTCGGGGTTGAATCACAAACAGAGTTAAATGGAAAGCTAGTGCACTATGTGTATACAGTATACAATTGCTTGTTCCAAAGTAGTGCCCTTGCTCATGGGTTAGAGATCGATTTGGAATTCATCTTGTGTTAGAAGCTAGTTAGCTTTACAGCTTAAATCAAAGCATTCTGATGGCGGTTGGTAAAAGGCTTAATCAAGTTTATGTACCAGTGGTAATGTAATGCCTATGTAGCTGTTACGTAGCCCTACGAACACTATTATGACTGCTAATAACTTTAGCAGTATTACTTCAAATATGTTATCATATTTATATGAATTAATTTGTGTAAAATGCTTTATTATTATCATTAATATTATTATTATTATTATTATTATTACAATCAATATTCAATAAATCAATGTTATATTATATTAAAATTCCATTAAAATAAAAAGTAATTGAAACAACACATTTTAAAAAAGAAAAAAGAATTAAGAATCTTTAATGCAAATATAAACAAAATGCTTAAGATAAAACACGGTGAAGAAAAAAACAAAGCTTTGAATTTACTATCGAAATTCATTGTAAATTTCACTTTGTTTACTTTTTGCTGTCATGTCAAAATGAAGTGACTATTCAAAGCAAAACGGCCACTACGAGCCTAATCAACACAAGCTAACACACACTTTGGGGAAATCAATCACCATCCCAGGAGTGTGAGTTCGCCCACAGATGCTGAGCGTCCACGCGGCCGCGGATAACGTGATTATGTTCAATATGCTCTGAAGTGGTCGAAAGCAATTACAGCTCCGAACTCGAGGGTGTGTCTGATATCTCCGGCTGAAATCACCGAATCTTAAACAGCTGAGACTGTTCTAACAAAACCGTTTACAAATCGGGAGTCAATATATTGTATTCTGTACATTATAACTCTATAATAATAATAATAATAATAATAACTTACATTTAAAATTAATGCTGAGAATCTGTTCTATTTGATTGTAAATAAATGAGAGCTGATTATAGAAATCTGTACATCATAATGTTGAGAGAGAGAGAGAGAGAGATGTTCACTCTTCTTTAGTGTGAACGCTTTCCCGCTCTGCAACCTTTACCAATAATTTAAAACATTATCTGTTCAGGAAACACAGCCTTGATTGCTTTGTTTTTTTGCCATTGAAACTTCGGGGAGATATCTGAGCAAACAGCTGAAAAGATCTTGTACTGGTCCGAGGTAACAAGTCTACAGAGAATCGTTACAAGTCTCATATTGTTCCTTCTTCGACAAAAACAAAAACAGCAGAAATCAGAAAGGAGACAGAAGGTGGCGTGAATATAAAGATGAAATGATTCAGTTTTGTCTGATTACATTACACACAACTTCCATGTTCCAATGTTATCCATGTAATCAAAAACATGTACAAATTCTAACACACACACTGGGCGAAATGACCTCAAATCAAATCATTGAATATTTGATCTAAATTAAGATTAATGATGATTGTTGAATTATTCATTAACATACAAGGTTAGTAATGTAAACATGCTCAAGTATAAAAGCGAGGATTTTTCTTTCACTCATTCTTCATTTTGTTGCTTCGATGGCGCAGATGGGGATGGGAGTCATATATATATATATATATATATATATATATATATATATATATATATATATATATATATTCAGCATGGAAGACAGTGAAATAATAAATAATATAATAATAATAATAATATAATAATAATTATTATATTATATATTATTATTGAAATGGACAAGATCTATTAATTATTTGTTTTAGGGATAATTGTCCAACCCAACTAGCAAACTACACCAATATTAATGCTGGTTAACCTCACGCTAGTGTGAATATTAATAGTTCATTTACCAGGTCTTGACATTAAAGCTTAATGGCAAAAAGACCGAATGATGGATCTGATCAAATGCTTGTTAAGAATTCTTACGGATGGACATTCGTCAGCAGAAGTCGTCGTGAGGGTTGCTTGGCGTGTACATGATGCTTTTCTTGGTGGGGTGCGAGCTGCCGTTGTGGTGGGGGTGGTGGCTGATGAGGCTCCTGCGTTTGGTCGAGCCCTCCGTTGAATCGCTCATGACCATCATGGTGGTTTCGACACGTGACAGCATGCACATGCTACTCTGGCGTGTCGCCTGCATGCGCGTAGCCCTCAGCTCCAGATCATCGTAACTGGACAAGCGAACAAACGGACACCAGCGCAGCGCTCGCTTAAAACCCGCTCGGAACCTGGGGGGCGAGAGTTATTCCTTCACAAGAAAAGTAGCATACAAGCATTTTACTGCAAAACAAACGATAGTAACAGACACACACACACACACACACACATGTATACGTGTCTCCTGTGCTGCCTTAAATGATCATTTCTTGGCCAAACCATCTGTTGCATTTGTTTCTTACAATTTATTTTAAGGAAAGACAAACATGCCTACAGCATCCCACCAACAATGTTATCGTAGCTTTTAGTAAATTTCAATACAAATTCCATTTAAACATAGATTTTTACAACTTTCGTAACTAATCCAACAACACCTTCAGAAAAGTGTAACTGGGTCAAGAAGAGCTACGGGAAGATCTCATCTCATCATCATCAGTGTTCTAGTGGCTCACCGGTTTCAATTAGTCACATGTTTTAGGCATTTATTGACGCAACAGCTGCATTTAGACTTCCATTACCAGTGCTTTCATACAAGCGTTAATTACGCGCGCCGGTGTTTGTCATCGGGTCAATAAAGTGCAGCGATTTATTTATCGGTTTATCTAAATGGAGAAGACGTCATGTCTGCGCGGACTCCGCGCCACTTCCTGTTTAGTTTCCTGTTTTGTTGGCTGAATCAGTTCTGATCACTGATGTGGCTAACTCCTCGTTATCAATCTCATTACGGCTCATTAGTTCTTGGTTTTCATGTATTTTGCGGTTGCAAATCATTTCGTCAGACGCAAGCTTGGGACATCTTAAAGCTTTCTCTTAAGATAAAATATTGAGCTTGAAATAATTATATAATATAATCTTGATTAGTTCCTGGATGCTGTGGCTTTGCTTGTTTATTTTATTTATTTATTTATTCATTTATTTATTTATTCATTTAATTTAATTTTAATATTTAAAAACAACACAATTGGGCAGGGCTGTATAATAATTCTAATATCAGATGCTGAACGAAGCACAAACCTGAAAAAAATATTTAGCCAGTATACCTGCTAAACATCTACCTAGAAAATTCGTAATCCACCAGTTAGTTTGTTTGTCAAATTTGAGCAAATGACAGTTGCCATGGTAACGCTGATTTAAATTGAGACTTATGTCTTATCTTTAAACAGGCTAAGCTAGTTTAGGCTAAACTAGCAGCTGCTTACCGGGAGATACTGTAGCTTGTGAACATGGCAACGAATGATGTTCAACTTTTTTGGGTAGCAGGTTCTTTAAAAGGTTCACAGAAGCATTAATGGTTCTGCGTTCATGGTTTTCCCCAAGAAACAGTTGTATTAACTGCAGAAACATGCACATGTTTTTACTAGTGTTCATACAGCATGTGTAGTAAAAACTCATGACCGTGTACCTGCTATTAAGGCAGCAGTAGATGATGGGGTTGTACATGGTGGAGCTCATGGCCAGCCACAGGACTGACAGGTAGACCTGCTGGATAGACTTCCTCTTAGCCAGCGCCGTGTTCAGGCCAGTGATCAGGAAATAGACGTGATACGGCAGCCAGCAGATGGCGAAGGTTACCACTACAATGATCATCATCTTCACCACCTGGGGAAGGGAACAGATCCACTGAAACCAACCTGCGTAAATCAAACTATAGCAGCAACACCAACAACTACAGAGCTGCGAATCAGAGGCAGACTGTCAAATCGCTGTGATTAGGTTTCCATCTTTCCGTGCCTCGGCCCTCGCATAGTCAAAACCGCATAGGTGAGGTATAACAGCAGGGATAACGGGTTATCGGGGGCGGGGCTTGTAGGAAGACTTCCCCACACACAAACACACACAATGATGGATTACATTGTTGTAAAAGTAACTAAGTAACAGTACTCGAATGGCGGAGCGAACGCGTTAGATTACTCGTTACATCAAACAAGTGATCCGAGGCCTCGAAAATGTTACTTTGTAACACGTTCCACTCAACACTGTTAGCCTGTAGGTTGTGGAGGGGATGTGAGGTGTTCTCCGTGATGGTTAACAGATCAGTATTGACTAGCCTTCTTGATGAGTCACTGATTTTTTTTAGAGTCACTGATTCTGATGCTGCAGATGGAAGCAAAAAAATTGACATTTGTATGTCTTTAGACATCTGAGCAGTTGAGGGTTAAGAGCCTAAGGCCTCAACACTGGTGACTTGGTGCTGCTGGGTTTTGCACCTGGGACCTTCCGATCAGTAGCCCAATGCCTCACCCCCTGGGTTACCCCTGGCCTAAACGTTTAATTGGCTTGAATACGAGGACACATTCTTACCATTAGTACACTGATGCGGTTTGTTTTGGAAGAAAATGTGATGTTCAGGAAATAACCCCATTCGCAGCCGTGAAAAACATAAGAATCATAAAAAAAGAGTCTGCCGCCAAACGTTCTAGTGGACCTGAGAGCCAATGAAAAAACAAACCAAGGAAATACAAAGTGCACTAAGCCAAGGAGGAAGCAAACAGTGATTTTCTATAATAATTAGAAGTATATTTATTTATTCAGGCCAAAACAGGATAATTAAATCCTTAAAAATGTCAAAAAAAAAAAAAACACAACATTTCTATGGTGCTTCGCTTTGAAGAAGGAAATTATTATCAATCCAGTTAAAATACTGTATAAGCAGCTGCACTAATGAGAGAGTTTCACTCAAATCATACCAGTTACATTTTTACCCCAGTGATTTCCTCCTCCTCTCTCTCTCTCTCTCTGTCTCTGTCTCTCTGTCTTGCAAAACCCAGACTCTTTTAAAATCCCACTCCTTATCAGTCCCATCCATCGCTGTGTATTACCCAGCGTCCTCAGTTTGAGCGCGATTACGTGCCCGAGTGTTATTTTTTTGCTCTGTCGATTTCCACAGTCTGCTCCAGCAAATCCCTGCGTTCAGCGAGTGTGACCCGAGCGACGGCTTTCTCTGCCCTCTGAAATCATATGAACGTGTGTTTTCATTCAAATAAATAAATAAATGAATGAATAAATAAATAAATAAATAAGAAACAACCTGACACACAGAATGTCAATGCATAAAACGCTTAAACCACTGGAGCTGGAAAAACAATAGATAAACAAACAAACAAACAAATAAATAAATAAATGAATACAACAATTGTTTTTATTTTTGCATTAAACATAAAACTACATTTTGTAAAAAAACAAACAAAACAAAAAATAAACATTAACAATAATGATATACAGTAGTGTTGTAATTGTCTACACTAAATCCATAACACAGTCTCCAGTACCTCCACTCATGTTATATTTGCCTTGTGTGTGTTGCTGGGAGCTTTAGAGCCTTGACACTTATTAAAAATCCAGTCACACGTCATGTCCTTCTCAATCAGGTTGTTAAAGGTGAGGTTGAGTTCATGGACTGTTTTGGAACAGAAGCTTTTGTGTGCTTCATAAACTGTTCACCAGATGTCCTGCATTGTTCATAAACTGTTCATTAAAAAAAAAAAAGAAAAAAAAAAAGGATATTTCAAGTTCACAAACACAACTGATGTGCTCCGCGTAATTTCCTTGAACTCTTCCCAAGCCACTGGTTCTGTGCTGCTCTTTTGCAGTATCATGCATTTCATAAGCTGCTCGGAAACATATTATAAACCGCTCGTTTGCTTGAACTGATCAGCCCATGCACAGAACATAGGATGCTACGAGCTGCGGTGGTGCCAACGAACTGTTCAGATGCAGTACGCAATCAGCTTTCGATCATGTACAAGAGAATTCCAAGCCTGTCCAATCAGACCCCATTATGAAAGTAGCCTGAATGCTAACGCTACGTTTTTACGCTTATTTTTGAAATCCTGTCATGGCTAGGAATGTATCACACCACCTCTGACAACTGCTTCAAGCTCCATTCCTTTTTTCTATGATACAATTTGTATTCAACCAACACATCATCCCCAGAATCTTTCACCTCACTGAGATTCCATCTTTCGCTCCATCCGCAGGTTCCAAGCTCGGCTTCTCTTCTTTGGTTCCTTAAAATTTAGTACTCACACCAATTTCTAAGAAAGCTGGCCTTTTTCTTCTTTTTTTGACATCTCAAACTATAACCTCTTTGGGTAGTTTTTGGTCTACCCAAACTCCTTTTTAGTTACAGTAGGTGCCCAGTCCGTGCTAGATGATAGAGCTGTCTGCACTAATGACCTCTCTGAACTTGCTTTCTACCCACTGAGATGGCTTGTGGAAGGGAAGCTAATGAACTCTTCTTTTTTTCTTGCTCTCAGCTTTCTTTTCCATCAAAGTTTCAGCTGGTGCTCAAGTATGTCTTTTAGCCCTCCGCGGGTTTCTACCGCTAAGCTTTCTTTCATTGGTTGCGTCTCCATATTTCTAATGTACAGCATGTAAGTTATGTTTTGTTCCGTACCGACTGTATGTACAGTATACTGATATGCATACTTCTCACTCATCATCTACTATAACACTTCATACAGGATCTCAGGAAACACAAGGGACACTGGAGATGGTGCCAATTTACAATCAATTTGAAAAAAATTGATTGTACTTAGTCTATTCTGCATGCCTTTAGACTGTTGGAGGAAACTGGCGCATCCAGAGGAAACCCACCAAGCACGGGGGGGTAGGTGAAGATGCAAACTCCATGCACACAGGAGACTGGAAGGCAGGACTCAAACCCCGACCGTGGAGGTGCAAGGTGATGGTGCTAGTCTGGAGTGTACTGTCATTCCAACCATCATAGGTGATAGACTGTGATATACTGTACAGTACAACCTAGTGAAGAGGAATGAATACATTTAGAAAGGATATAAACCTGAATAAATAAAAAAAAAAGCATTTTTTTTTTTGTTTTTTTTTATGCTTGATGTCTTAGATAAATCCAATGACATCAGACTTTTGGTGTAAGTGATTGATTGACCTATTATTAATTTACTCTTAACTTCAGGCACTCTTCTTGGTTCTCGCATCTCTAAATCCCGAAAACCTGGAAGATTTCTCATCTCTGCAGCCTCCAGCAAAACCCTTAATCAAGGGGAACTTATTTCACACTCTACACTGGGATGTGCTGTAATATTCACACATTATACCCTTTATCCATCAGTTCCACTGTCTGCCTGTGTCACCTCCAGTTTATTACCGACTCCACCTCCTCTTCCTCCTCCTGTTTAAGCCGTGATCTCACAGAGATTTTCCTCTCTTACGACACTAATCTTTCTCCGGTCCGGGGCTACTGATGATCCCAGGCGAGACCGGGTTCAGCGGGAGGTGGATTGCTCCATACCACGGCTCTTAGATTACAAATCCGTCCCGCAGGATCTCCCACTATTCTTTTTATCCTCGGTGCAAATCTCAGCAGAAAATGTCCACTTTGGTTCAACGCTATAAAAGCAAGTTCTTCTTATTTAATCATGTAAGAACTTTGATTAGAAGAGCAGGTCATGAAATTTTGAAGGTTTTCAAATTTGAGATGAAAACCTTGATGAGTAAACATGAAATCAGACATCGAAATCTTTTGAAGCTGGAGATGTAAACAACCACAAAAACAGACGTCTTTAGGATACTAATACATGCCAAGAGCGTAATGTGTAAAATATCAGTGGGAAATACTACGCACGTGCGAATGAGCTCTAATTAAAGTTGTGCTTATATACGCGGATCATCTCAGTCCACTGGTGAGGATCTCATTCCTGTTTAGGGCTGCAACAGCTAATCGATAAAATCGGTAATTATCGATAATGAAATTCGTTGTCAACGAATGCCGTTATCGATTAGTGGGACTGCTCACGTTACTGAGGAGCGCGACCGCAAGATGCACAAAGATACACAAAGATACACACAGATACACAGCCGCTCGCGCAATGCAGGTTACAGAAGCGTCTGCAGGAAAAAGCCGCGCGCCTGTGGCGTTACATTCCCGCCACAGTTCTGAGTGTCTCCACTGCGCGCTCAACAGCTCGATTCTGCGCGTGCAATGTCTCCCCTGCTCGCGCAACATGTTCTCCGCGCACGCGCGACTTCTCGATTCTGTGCGCGCGCGACTCTGCCTTCACGCGCAAGCAACATTTATTTTCTGTGCGCGCACGACTCTGCCTGTACGCTCGCTCAACTTTGTCCAGGGTTACAAAACTGCCACTAAACCAGCCAATCACAGACTTCCACACACTGGCTGTTCCTTCTCTATCAGCTGGCAACATCTGCAATTATTGTTAAAATGCTGTACTTTGCGTACTCAAATGCTGTTATTTATTTATTTTTAGAAAGAGACAAGTCAGCATAAGTGAGTTCATTCAAAAAAGAAAATCCCCCATGCAGTCCACACAACAAGCAGCCACTATAACAGATGCCATCCAATATAATAAGAGTACAACAATTCTTTTGCTTTTTTTATTTATTTATTTATTTATTAATATTTTGGATATTTAGAGGGGTTTTACTGTTCAAAAACAAACTTTGTCTTTAATTTCTGGTTTAAAATGTCAAAATTAAAGATCATTAAACTCTATATGTGGCTTTTGCATTTTTTAAAGTTTCGTTTTATACATAACTAATACCCTGATTTATGGTTTTATATAGTTATATGCAAAACATCAAATTAAAGAAACGTTTAGTTTTTATAATAATTATAAATAATTTAAAATAATTGTTCAACTAATCGATTATCAAAATAATCGTTAGCTGCGGCCCTAATCCTGTTGATTCACTCCTTTCATTTTGTCCATTCCAAAATGCCCAAGCATTAAAGCTACCATGCTTATTTCCTCTGTGTATTTTTACTCTCTGACATCTGAAGGCCAGCATGAGTCAGGCTCTGGTTTCTGACTGACATCGCATCATCGTTTCACTTGGGTTTTCCCAGCAGTGTACTGATCTTATCACGTCCCACAGGAGATGTGCCACTGCCACTATCTGCTCTCTCAGAAAGTCCATTACTAGTTCCAGTTCACTTAATCCTCAGATCAATCAAAATGTATTCAAAAGCTGTGAGGAAAAGGTAAACAAAGGAAGAAGACAAGTAACAAGTAACAAGAAAACAAAAAAATATGAATCAAGAAACAGTATCATTTCATGTTGGGTTTTATGATTTGCACTGTTTAATTTCTTTTGGAATAATATCTTAATTATAGCACATGGTATCTCATGTTGCATTTTTTAATCAAATCATATTGCCGAATCTGTAGGACTGTATAATAATGTGACATAGATGATCAAATAGTAAATATATATCATCATATATTGTGTCGCGCGTGCATTAGCTCAAACTTCTCTTCTCTTGGACTCACTCACACACACAGCGTTACCCATGCTGCCCTACCCGCAGAATCTGTGTGTGAGAAGGGGGCGGGGCCTGCGAATAGACCACCACGCTTCCGTCGCCAGTGGCCTTGTACCCTGGTGATTATACTGTGATTGCGCAATTCAGTTTTGAATCCTGAGGTTTTCAGTAGCCTAATCTGCATGTCTTCGGACTTTGCTGGGAAACCAGAGAACCGGGAGGAAACCCAGCAGGCACAAGGAGATCATGCAAACTCCATGCACACAGACCAGAGTCTGCTGTAATTCTTTAAATAATTTTATTATACGCTACGGAAGAAGGCGGCACAGTTGTGTCGCCTTGCACCTCCAGGGTCTGGGTTCCATGTGTGCATGGAGTTTGCATGTTCTCCTCATGCTTGGGCTTGGTGAGTTTCCTGCCAAAGGCCTGCAGATTAGGCTGATTGGCGTTCCCAGATTGGGAATTTGGAACATACAGTATCAGGTTAGGAATGAAAATCACAATCAGCCTTTATGGGCCATAGATAGACTACAGGGGTTCATACAGTATATGTCTGGATGGATGGATGAATAAACAGATAGATAAATAAACTTGCATCCTATTATACTGTATCCTATGGTAAAATATCACATAATATGACAGTGTGTTCATTCATATTGTCAAATACATCATTAAAACCAATACGTTACATAGAAGTCTCAGCTTTATAACCCTAATAAAACCCGATGCTAAACCGTCTCTGCGTCCATCATCCCAGGCCTTATCTGATTACTCCACTAATGAAGCTCATTACAATCTTGGCACTGCGCTAGACCTCTTTAGCGAGAAGAGCTCTCAACTGGAGAGAAAACAAGGAGCTGAGTGCAGAAACACCATCACCGACCAACACAGCGAGCAAATCGTAGACATGACAAACTCAATAATGTCTGACCAGCAGGACTCTGTGCCTTTACACAACAAACCCACCAGACGCTAGAATTTATCACCGAGCATTAGCTTCTATCCGAGTGCTACTTGTGATTTCCCCTCGACTCCACCTGGCTGATAAGATGGGTCTTACAAGAACCCAAAAGCTGTGTTAAATTAGAGTTTCAGCTTGGCCAATTTAGCCGAAACGAGGTTTAATTCTCACTGGCGCCATCCGTAAGATGCAGTTTGTAGAAACAGCGGGACAGAGAAAAACAAAAGGAAACAAAAATCAAACAGAATTAAGAATTAATAGACAATTCCGTTTATATGGTGCGCTGTGAGAATAAGAATAACACAACAGAATGGGAATATTAATATAAACCTCGGCTGCCTTCGTAGAGAATTGATTCACCAACACCATGAGAATCAGAAATCGACTTTGGAATAAGAATAAATGAAAGGGTTTCTTACTGGAGACGTCATCCTGTACAATCCTCTCTCTTCCCACTCGCTCCACTGTTTACTCGGAAATCCTCTGAATATACTGTCCACTTTTTCACTTAACAACTCGTCTCTGTGCAATTTCACTCTCTCCCTCTCTCTAAAGGAGCGGAGAGGCCAAATTGAGCTGTTTTGCTCCTGATGGCTCATGACGATTGTCATAAATAGATCATAAATGTCAATGGCACATCATGATGCTTTTTTGCCTCATCTCCGTCTCTCTTCCTCCACCCTCAGGAGAAACGCACAGATCTTTTGACGGAAGCGGACCCGTGTGTTGTGTGTGTGTGTGTGTGTGTGTGTGTTGTGTGTTGTGTGTGTGTGTGTGTGTGTTGTGTGTGTGTGTGTGTGACTCATTGATGAGCAGCACAGATTACCGTATTGTGTTTAGGTGTCGTATGTTTCCGATCAGGAAGACCAAAAATGACACAGAGGACGACAAAAAAAAAACGTATACTAACATACAGTACATTCTCTGACT
Source organism: Clarias magur (assembly GCA_013621035.1). Lineage (NCBI taxonomy): Eukaryota > Metazoa > Chordata > Actinopteri > Siluriformes > Clariidae > Clarias > Clarias magur. The sequence goes on along the minus strand of QNUK01000167.1, from coordinate 911,765 downwards.
TCAAATATATAATTATTGTTATTGCTATGAAAAAATAACATACTGAAAATGATGAGCTTAGTCAGGAGCTTGGTCCTTCTGCACATCTCCTCCACCCAGGGAGATGCACTTCTCCAAACGATGGATGAGCTGGTGGAGAGCGTCTTTGAAGGAGCCTCCTTTTTGGCTCTTGAGGAAAAGTTTTCGCACTCCATGAGTTGAATGGGCTGGCACATTGTCATGAAGAAATGTCACCCTTTCCACCATGCTGCACCTTGGTTTCGACTCTCTAGCAAATTTTAAACAAGGGTTTTTTTTTTTTTTTAAATGTTGATGAATGTACTTGTGCCTGAATACATAGTTTTCAGTTTTTACATACGATAATTCGATTTTTAGAACCACCCCTTTTTGATTTTTGCATTCATCCAAAATACACAATAATCACCTTTGAACAGCTGCAAAGAAAGAAAGAAAGAAAGAAAGAAAGAAAGAAAAACAAGATGCCTTTCTTATTTCAGAAAAATAATGACTTTTAGAAAGAAAGAAAGAAAGAAAGAAAGACAAGATGACTTCCTTATTTCAGAAAAATAATGACTTTTAGAAAGAAAGAAAGAAAGAAAGAAAGAAAGAAAGAAAGAAAGACAAGATGACTTCCTTATTTAAAAAAAGACTGACGTTTAGAAAGAAAGAAAGGAAGAAAGAAAGAAAAAAACAAGATGACTTTCTTATTTCAGAAAAAGAATGACTTTTAGAAAGAAAGAAAGAAAGAAAGAAAGAAAGAAAGACAAGATGACTTTCTTATTTCAGAAAAAGAATGACTTTTAGAAAGAAAGAAAGAAAGAAAGAAAGAAACGAGATGACTTTCTTATTTCAGAAAAAGAATAACTTTTAGAAAGAAAGAAAGAAAGAAAGAAAGGTTCTACAGATATATAACAATATACACAGCCTTCTACGTTATGGCTCTAAACTTTGTTTTTAGGATAAGATAAGATAAGATAAGATAAAAGTTTTTTTTTAAGCCATCCTTAGCAAAGGTGCCAATAATTCTGGTGACGACCTCATGCAGATGTGGAAACGGAACACACCTGTTTAATATCCCCAGTTATTTAAAGATCACGCCTGTTCTTCAGCTTTCACATGAGGTGCACCGAGATGGAGGTTTTCTTGCCGCTCCATTCACAGATCAAACAGAGACAGGAAGTCGATACCCGGCGCTTCCTTCTCATCTTTTTACAGATCCATATACATTAAAGCCCTCGAGTGCTACTTCAGGGGAAACTCGTCTCGTCGAGTGATTAAGGTGCACTGCAAAGGTAGAACATCTTCCTGCTTTCACGTCTCCTTAATTTTCTGTTAAAGTGGAGGAATTTGGAAAGTCTGAGACAGGTCTACTTCTCTCCACACACACACACACAAACACACACACACACACACACATCACATAGAGAGAGAGAGAGAGAGAGAGAGAGAGAGAGAGAGAGAGAGAGAGAGATCAAAGTAGTCTGTAATAGAGGAAAAGAAAAGGAACCTGGGGATTGTGGAGAAGATCCCAGGCAATTCCAGTGTGTAATGAGTGACATCACTTTATCGAGTGTGAGAGCTGTGAGTGACAGCCCCTGATCAGGGAAGAACCATATGCAGAGAACTCTGAGTCTGTGTGTGTGTGTGTGTGTGTGTGTGTGTGTGTGGTGAAAAAGCAATAAAACCAGACAATCTCCAAGATGAGACATTGCCTGTTTTGCTGAATGCAAAGTGTTTTGAAAGAGTTCATCCAGGTGACGCATCGACTCTCGCTTCCATCCCGACAGAAAAACAGGAGAAAGCCGCGAAGCAGCACGCCCGCTTCCGAGTAATGAATTTGAGAGTCTGCAAAATGTCTTAGTTGCTTTCAGTGCCTCCTTTCTTCACACGGTGCTTTTAGAACGGCACGGCGAAATCATTATCCGGTGCATCAGTCTCACTTTAACGCCGTGTTGAGATTTAGCTCCAGAATGATCAAGTGCCCACGCGGGAAAAAGACTCCATTTAAAGGGCACCTATTATGCAAAACGTACTTGTTAGTCATCTTTAGATGTTCAGATGCGTCTTTAGTGTGTGTGTGTGTGTGTGTGTGTGTGTGTACAAAACGTTCTCTGCTTTCCGTTTTCTTATTGACTGAAGCTTAAACAAGCCAATTAGATTTTCTTCCCCCTAATGTGACCTCAGGTAAGAAGAGCCCCACCCCCTGGTATGTTCCTCAAGTCTGCTATTCTCTGTAGGGGCGTGGCTAAGCAGTAGCTCATTTACATAAACACTGAAAGCCACTTTACAGAATCTCTGAGATGTGTTTATTTATTTATTTATTTATTTATTTATTTATTATTAATTTAATTTAAGTCATAGTAAAATATGGGACCTTTAAAGGTGATGGTGCTATGTGTGATTAATAATAACTATGTGACGTTTAATAACCGAAACCCGGATATTGGTGGCAGGGTGGCTTAATGGTTAGCACTTGCACCTTCAGTCCACTGCATGTCCCCCCCCCCCCCCCCCCCCGTGCTTGACGGCTTTTCTCTGGGTGCTCAGGTTTCCTCCCACAGTTCAAAGCCATGCAGATTAGACTAAATGGTGTTCCCAAGTTGCCGCACACTGTAAACCCGAATGCTCAAATTAATTAAGCATATTGAGTTCTGTTACCTTAAACAATTACAATTAGTTCAAATGAATAGACCTTGATGTGTTTTCAGAACGCTTTGGTATTCATGAGTTTATTTTCAAGTTAGCTGAACAAGTTTGATATTGTAAGCCACAGTAACTGTCCCCTGAAAGGGCTTGAACGTCACAGATGTCTGCTTGCTTATTATGATTTATAAGTTGTAAAATGTAATAAAATATATTTCGTCTGTCATTTTGGCACAAAACGAGACTGAGCATGTTGCTTTTCTAGTCTGTTTTCAATTCGCCGAACAAAAGTACCCTAAGTATTATTTTTTTAATTTCCTGTTTGGACGCAAATTCCTGCCCTTGTTTCCTTCAAGAACACCTGAATGTGTGAAGACGAACAGCTCTATTCATTTTCCCTCACAGCAGAATTGTGCGTGCGGCCGTCTCCCTGATAATTGGTGTTTAAAGATTTGCTAATTACTTCCTTGCACATAATTAAAACCATGTTGCAGTGCTAATGAGATATCTCTGCCTCCCTTTTTTTTTTTTTTTTTTTTTTTAGTAGAAGGAGACTAGACTTTGAAAGAGACAACCTCCGCATGGCATGGCATGGCATGGCATATGGCACCCTAGAGATGAAATGAAGAATGGAACGAAGACTTACCCTGGGCAGCTCCACTCTGAAAACAATCATCCGGTCTCATTTTCGACGAGAGACGAGGACGCGGGTGAGTTTGGTATTTACGTTGGCGAAATGATGCGCTACTGTCTGAAAGGTGTAGAAGAGTTTCTCCATTAGCACTTGAAGACATGTGGAGAAGTGCACTCGCAGATAGAGGGGACATCAAGTCCAGACGAGTTCAAACGAGTTTGAAGACCAATGAGAGGATTATTAAGTAAAAAGAAAAGACTGCAGCCTTAAAATATGCCTCAATAGGCAAATAAAAGACTCAAAACGTACACAAAGTGACGTACAGAAATCTTGGCACCCTACTCAAAAACACACCTGTCCATATAGATAGATAGATAGATAGATAGATAGAAAGAACTTCATTGCCGTTCCATAATACAGGTACCCGGCAATAAAACTGTAATTTATTACTGTAGCATGAACCAGAAGTCGGAATTCTCTATTGGACTACACAGGCCTGTTCCAGGACATTCAGGGAACTCGGTGGGATACACCCTGGCATGACATGCATACACTCACAAACTACCTTTATTTTGAAAATACCCATCGGTCTAAACTGCATGTCTTCAGACAGTTCCAGCAGGAATCGCACCAAGCATGGGAAGAACATGCAAACTCCATGACCTAGAAGTGGCCAAGACCACAACGTCAACGTTCTACTTTTTTTTGCATTTTTGTGACTATTCAATGTGTTCTCTTTTCTGGTAACCAATATCAGAATGCATTTTTTTTTTGTTTTTGTTTTTTTGTTTTGGTTTTTGGTTAGTCGTTCAAGTAAAGTAGTTCATCCACTAACCTTCCTCTTGGCGCGCAGTTGCCCGTGATAATTGTCAGACGAGTCTCCGGGTATCGCACCCCCCCAAAGCGTCACGCCGATGATGGTGTATGTGATCCCCATCACCACTAGAGGCAGCATGTAGACCAGCAACATCACGATGATATGATACCTGTTCAACCACGGCAACAAATAAAGAATAAGTAAGAAACAATTAAGGCGGAAAGGATGTGATGTTTCTAAGGAGCAGTGGCTGAGATCAGACATCTCAGGGTTGGAAAATGAAATGAATAAAAATCTGAAAAGTAAACTAAGCTGAGAAGCACTTGTCAAGTTCTAAAGTTAAACTGGTCCTTACGTTTAAAATGAATTCTGGTAAAAACGACACAACAAAGTGTAAACTCCTCTCTGTCCTAAAGATTACAGCTTTACATCTGATTGATACAAAGCCCTGATAATGGAGACGCCTTCCATCCATCCAACATACAGTGAATGTCCCCTTAAGAATAAAAAAAAATATATAAGAAACCTTCACCTTCACTGGTTGTGTCCCTGTAAATCAATTGTTACTATGGAAACATATTTGTTTAAGTTCATTAAAATAAACCTGCTCTAGACCTTCTGATCAATCACAACCCAGGATATAAGTCACTCTTACATAAAGGGGTCATCGCCAGATTGAGGCCACGCCACGTAGCACAAAGTCCTCTTGGGTAATTTCCTGACGGTGGAGAAGAAGCAGAGCGGGAACGCCAGCACCACTGCCAACACCCAGATACACACGATCACTACTTTAGTGGCCGTAGCTGAGAGATGAGGCTTCAGTGGGTGGATTATGGCCATGTACCTGTACACACACACACACACACACACACACACACACACAAAGACACAAGAGAAAAGAAATTCCGCATGAATTAAAGCAGAACATGGTTATGGATTTTAATGATAAAACTCACTGCTAAGCTACTGTATGTTAGCAGGACCGACATACTAGATGGAGATGCTTTGTGTCCAAACCCACCAACTTAATCTTACTGTTACCTGCTGACATCAAACTTGGAGAGAAGATAACACAAGCTGACCTGATTGTTCCCCAGGTTCACCCTCATGTTTATCGGTGCCCTGCAGATACTTCTGCTTTATCCTCTCACCAACAGTTTCAACACTGACACGTGCTTCCACATGAGGAGGAGGCGGTGTTGTGTGTAATTTGCCGTGCCCTAGGCAGCTTGCGTACTGAGTGCTGTTTTTGCTCATCGGTATTGTAAGCTCACATTGCTCTCTCTCTCTCTCTGAGTTTAATCTGCTCTGGCGCCACATGCAAGTAACCCTGACATAGACACACACTCCAACACACACACACACACACACACACACAAAGCACATGCTTCATCAGTAAATTTCGAAGCTGATGGTTCCTGAAAGCGTAAAAAAGCGATTAAACAACATCAAAGCTTTTAAATTCCTCCTTCTTCAATTTTAAATGCGCCCACTTCTACACCGAGTCTTTATTCTGAGTTTACACGGTCAACTGCTTCATCAAACCTGTTCCTGTTGTTCTAAGTAAAAGTGGGGCACGCTATGCAAATGTTCAGTGGCTAAGCAACGTCAACCAATCAAATCTGACATACAAATGATTAGATTAAATGTGATAATGTGGCACCTGGAATGTTTTTGTATGCTTATTCCTTTCATTTGTTCATTTTTTCTGTCTTTCTTTCTTTCTTTCTTTCTTTTATATTTCTATCTTCCTTTGCCAAATGTAGGCATGTGTAATTCTTTCTTTTTCTTTATTTCCTCCTTTCTTTATTTCTTTCTTTATTTTTCCTCCCTTCCTTCCCTTGATTCATAAAAGAATGTGAGCAAAAATGTGTATTCTTTTTTTTTTCATTCCTTCGTTATTTTTCTTTCTTTCTTTTCTTTCTTTATTTCTTTCTTTCCTTTATATATCTTCCTTTGCCAACTGTAGGCATGTTGTTTTCTTTATTTCATTCCTTCGTTATTTTTTTTCTTTCTTTCTTTCTTTCTTTCTTTCTTTCTTTTATATTTCTATCTTCCTTTGCCAAATGTAGGCATGTGTAATTCTTTCTTTTTCTTTATTTCCTCCTTTCTTTCTTTCTTTCTTTCTTTCTTTTTCCTTCCTTCCTTCCCTTGATTCATAAAAGAATGTGAGCAAAAATGTGTATTCTTTATTTCTTTTTCTTTATTTCATTCCTTTGTCATTTTTCTTTCTTTCTTTCTTTCTTTCTTTCTTTCTATCTTTCTTTTATATTTCTATCTTCCTGTGCCCAATGTAGGCATGTGTAATTCTTTATTTTTCTTTATTTCCTCCTTTCTTTATGTCTTTCTTTATTTTTCCTTCCTTCCCTTGATTCATAAAAAAATGTGAGCAAAAATGTGTATTTCATTATTTATTTTTCTTTATTTCATTCCTTCGTTATTTTTGTTAGTTAGTTTGTTTGTTTGTTTGTTTCTTTCTTTCTTTGTTTCTTTCTTTTATATTTCTATCTTCCTTTGCCAACTGGCATGTGTAATTCTTTCTTTTTCTTTATTTCCTCCTTTTTATTTCTTTCTTAATTTTTCATTCCTTCCTTCCTTCCTTCCTTCCTTCCCTTGATTTATAAAAAAAAATGTAAGCATGTGTATTTATTTTATTTCATTCCTTCGTTATTTTTTTTCTTTCTTTCTTTCTTTCTTTCTTTCTTTCTTTCTTTCTTTCTTTCTTTTATATTTCTATCTTCCTTTGCCAAATGTAGGCATGTGTAATTCTTTCTTTTTCTTTATTTCCTCATTTCTTTCTTTCTTTCTTTCTTTCTTTTTCCTTCCTTCCTTCCCTTGATTCATAAAAGAATGTGAGCAAAAATGTGTATTCTTTATTTCTTTTTCTTTATTTCATTCCTTTGTCATTTTTCTTTCTTTCTTTCTTTCTTTCTTTCTTTCTTTCTTTCTTTCTATCTTTCTTTTATATTTCTATCTTCCTGTGCCCAATGTAGGCATGTGTAATTCTTTATTTTTCTTTATTTCCTCCTTGCTTTATGTCTTTCTTTATTTTTCCTTCCTTCCCTTGATTCATAAAAAAATGTGAGCAAAAATGTGTATTTCATTATTTATTTTTCTTTATTTCATTCCTTCGTTATTTTTGTTAGTTAGTTTGTTTGTTTGTTTGTTTGTTTCTTTCTTTGTTTCTTTCTTTTATATTTATATCTTCCTTTGCCAACTGGCATGTGTAATTCTTTCTTTTTCTTTATTTCCTCCTTTTTATTTCTTTCTTAATTTTTCATTCCTTCCTTCCTTCCTTCCTTCCCTTGATTTATAAAAAAAAATGTAAGCATGTGTATTTATTTTATTTCATTCCTTCGTTATGTTTGTTTTTGTTTGTTTCTTTCTTTCCTTCTTTTTTCTTTCCTTCTTTCTGCATCTACTTTTTTCTTCCTTACTTCTTTCCTTCCTTTTTTGATTCATAGAAAGCTGTAGCCATGTGCATTTCTTTCTTCATTTTATTATTTTTCTCAATTCTTTCTGTCTTTCTTTCTGTCTGTCTGTCTGTCTATCTCTCAGACAAGAGGCAAGACCCCAACCCTTGAAGTACAAAGTGTCAGCGCCTCTTCATAAACTCTTAAATAAGGCTATAGTTCCAGTGTGTCATCTGTATATAATTGTGTTCCTTCACTTCATATTTGTCTTTTATTTTCTGACTGAGTACAAAATGATTTTAAAAATGAAAGCGCTTAGATTCATAAAAACAAAAGCTGAAACGTATCTCATGGTGTGTTTGTTGCTGTAATGTTCACGGGGGACGTTTTCCAGCGTGTAGAAGTGGAGAGGTGAAGATCCAGTGTACAGTCAGGGTGCCATTTAATCTGAAGCTAAATGAAATCTGACATTATAATCAATGTTGCGGAGATGAACATTGATTGCGAGTAAACGTTTGCGTGTACTGGAGTGTTAATGAAGTCGTCTACGTCGATGAAACCTGATAGCGAGCTGGACTGAAGCGTCCTGTACCTGAGAGTATTATTCCTGCTCTATTAACTTGCTGACATCTCATCAGCTCACGTAGAAACACTCATTTAAACCACGAACAAGGACACATGGAAAGTCAAATTCAGAAAAATGAACCTTAATAACTTTATTATGTGATAATCATAATCATAATCAAATAATAATAATAATAATAATAATAATAATAATAATAATAATAATAATAATATTTTTTTAAGAATTTAGAAGTGGTAAGTCAAATAAAAAGCAGTGGCTAGAGGTGGAGTTATGTATAAAGTTAAAATTTGTATATTTTATTCTAGGGTTGTTTGTTTGTTTGTTTGTTTGTTAAACAAGTAAACTTGTACAGTTAAACGTTTTTTTTTTAATAAATAAAATAATCAATAATTATGATTGGGATAAGTGCATGTTTTATTATTTAATTTTATTTTTGTAATTTCTACAGAGCATAGAAAGTGTCAAATTAAATTAAAGTGTCTACTCAATATATTTTGCAACTACTGTAAATGACAAAATGTAATTAGAGTTAGTTTTTCTTTTCTAGTTCATAGTTAGTTTATAGTAAGTAATTATAGTTAGTCAGCTAAAAATGTAAACCTCGTTCTACATATTAAAACTTTACAAAGGACTGTTTATAATTTTGCTCAATCTTTTGACTACATCATGTTTCTTAGTCATTTAACCTCAGTGATTTAGTCCATCCATTATATTTAGAACGTAGAGAGGTTACAGACGCGGCAGGAACCCCTTAGCTGATGCGATCTGCCGTCCTCCAACATCATTTCATTAAAGTAATTTAAACTTTTCAAAACAACTGAACCCCAATGGTACTGTAATTCAATGTCAATAATGTTGCCAGATTAACTGTCACAATGTTTTGACAAGGAAAGTTCCAGCTGGTGTCCTGCTGTTTCATTAATAACTTTTTCTTTCTTGTTTCCGTCCCGACTATTAGAATTTTATTGTGTTCACTTTCATGCTTTTTTTTTTTTTTTTTTTTTTTAAATATGAATGCGTACCCTGATCATTGGTGAGCAAATCATTAAGCCCAGTATTGTGTTGGTTCCCCTCCATAGGACCTCTGGTGTGTGCTTTGGTGCCGGATAGGGTGTGATGTTGGCTGTGGATCCTTTGTACTGTATCTGGGGAGTTAGAGTACCATGGGCCAGCTTCTCTGTGGTATCTCTGTTTTGGCCTGGCCTTTGGTCCATGCGGACATGGGTGAGCCTGGATGCTCATGATCCTGTCACCAGTTTACTGAGGTATAGCTGATCGGTTTATATTCTTACATTCGTGTGAGAAGCTTGCACTATTTTTATTATTTTTTTTTTATTCTGTCACACTGCAGTACCTCAGCTTGTCAGCAGGACAGATGATGAGCTTTATGCTTTATCTTTCTCTTTGAACCAAAGGTCTCCAACACAAACAGGTAAAAATAGCTCATCATCAATCACACTCTTAAACCGCTCACCCTGCTCACTCCGACATCACTCCAGCATCACTTCGGCATCACTCTGGCAACAATCCAGCATCACTTCACCACGTCTGTATAATTCAACCACTGATCTGTTGCTCATGACTCTGCTATCAGGAGATGCTTCTGCCACCATCTCACCCTTGCAGCCCAGAGTGTGCAGAGTGATTTCCTGAAGTAGAGTCTTTAGCACTTGTTTTGCCTCCAAAGCTTTTTAAACCAACGGTAGGAGGAGTGAGGTTCTACTTGGAGCAGACGGTGACAGGAATATCAATCATTTTCCTAAATGACATAATGTACTACTGCACTGTTGGTTTCCTACTGTAAAGCAGATTTCACGGGAATTTATTACATCATAAAAAAAAAATAAAAATAAAAAAAAAACAAGCAAGCTGTTTCCAGAAATCAGTGTAATGACTTTCAGACGTTTCTGTTTGGCTCACTGTCATGATTAGGAGTGCATGTGGCTGCTGACAGGGACAAGTGGCTTTCTGGACGTGATACCAAGGAAACATCCAAGAAACTCTGCCAAGAACCCAGGAGAAAACTGTAGACCTGAACAAGTCCAGGTTCATTCTGCAATTTCAGTCGAACAACTGAAATCATTGTACTGCATGCAAATCAATCCCTAGACAACCACAATGGATCAGGTGAAGGAACTGGAGGTCATCAGATACCAAAGTATGTACATCATGAGGACTGTCTCTAAAAAATGCCAAAGGACATTACACTCAGGACACCAGCCAGAACAGGAGGTTTAATAGCTGAAATGTAGGATGTGGTTAGGGTCTGTGGTGGTGTGAACAATCGATTTAAGGAAAATAATCATCATCAATAATCAAATCTATTGCGTTTGCATTTATACTTGTTGTCTCAGGCAGCAACAGCATTTCAGTTGCGAACCACATGAACAAAAAAAAAAAAAAAAAAACACATTATTGTATTTACTATTTTAAACATCGTTTTTGATTCAATCTTGTACCCTATTGCATTTGTGTGTTATGTTGGAAACGATCATGGAATGATAATCTAGTCCAATGAAACCTTACATTTGTACTGCGTGGCTCTACATCCAATAAAATCATCACGATGTGTTTCAGTCGAGAAAAATAATTGTCTTTTGTCACGGATGAATTGCTGCTGCGTCTGGAGTGACAGCACACACATGTGCGGTGGGAGTGGTTGTGTGTGTGTGTGTGTGTGTGTGTGTGTGTGTGTGTGTGTGTGTGTATATGTGCATATGTGTGATTTTAAGTCCTGGGAGAAGTCATTCAATAAATGATTAGGGGTGGATGATGTGGGGTCATTTGAGCTTCTTTACTCTGTTCTTTATGAGGAGACACAAACACATTGACTGTGTGAGATGGATAAAACATAAAAAGGGATGATGTGGGTAATAAAATGGGAGTAGTTTCAGATAAACCTCTCTCTCTCTCTCTCTCTCTCTCTCTCATTTTACTCACCATAGTTTTCTACAGTTACTAACCATTAGAGATGAGAATCACTGGGGCTCAGACAATCCGATATTATCAAGATACCTAGTGGCCAATTTGATTTGTATTGCAATTCTATCAGTATCATGAGATTATAAATACCCTTATTATTATTATTATTATTATTATTATTATTATTTACATTTTGTTAAAATTCTAAACAAATGTAGCATATAATTTGCTCCTCCCACACAGGATGCTGTGCTGAGAATAGTTCAGAGCACACCTCCTGTAGAATTGTATAGGAACTGCAATACTTTGCTTCCTCAACTGCAAATATCACTCACTCACTCATTGTCTACATCGCTTTAACCTGTATACTGAGTCCCAGGGGGCCACTCTGGTTTCTTCCCACAGTCCAAAGACATGCAAATTAGGTTTTTTAGGTTTTAGGTAGGTGAAACCTACAGGTACTGTAGATCATTTCTTTTGATCAATTTTTTTTTTCTCTCTGAATTCTAAACAAAGTAGGCAAATTATTCACTCCTTCCACAAAAATGCTGCTTGCCAATGTGTGAATAGTTTAGTGTGCGCCACGTGTAGGATTATAAAGGAACTGCAATGTTTTGCCACCTCAAGCGCAAATGGCCAAAAAGCAGTATTGGTGCTGATTTAATTCTTTTTCTCACTTGAAACAATAATCATTTAATTATTAATTATTTATATTTCGTTATGAGTATTGATACTTAAATTAGTGGGAGCTTTTTAAAAGCATATGACCTGTAAAGGTTTTGCCTCAATTAAAGCATTCTGTGGGGGGGGGGGGGGGGAGAAAAAAAATCTAGCAATTTTTTTAAAAATGTTTTTAATTTTTTTTCTTTAAATTTAATCTTACCAATTTGGCGTTTTACAATAAAACACTTTTTGTTTTTTCAACTGTATGTCTTTTTCATGTGAAATCTAAATAGGCTGCATTTCATCTGAGTGATAATTAAGATCACTGAACGATTTTAATTCAAAAAGGTTACGGACACTACAGTACATAAAAGTCCATGAAATTGTATTTTGCAATTGTGTTTCTTTTTATCTGATAAAAATATAAATATGTATGCGTATTTACAAAGAAAAAGCAAGAAAAAAAAAAAAACATGGATCATGGAACATCGTGAGATGCAGAAACGTTAAGTATTATGAAAAATTATGGGTTAAATGATCCTGTTTTTGATAAAGTCACTTTATCACTTGCGTGAGACACTTTACCACAGTTGGTGGTACTGACACGTACAGTATTGCGTAAGATAAAACATTTACATATATATATATATATATATATATATATATATATATATATATATATATATATATATATATTATGCATTTATTTATTTATTTGATCCGACTACCTAAAAATGTGTTTTACTTCATACTTCAGATCAGTCCGGGTGTTTATTCATCACCTCTGTCCTGTGACTACTTCGCTTTACTCCCCCAGACAGACACCGGTTGCTGCACTGAGCGCCGCGGTCTGGCACACAGAGCGGAGCCCCTACCTGTCCACGGCGATCGCGGTCATGGAGTAGATGCTGGCGAACACCGAGGTGACCGGGAAAAAGTTGTGGAACTTGCAGTACGCCTCTCCGAAGTACCAGTCCCCGTGCGCGGCGTAGACGAAATTGATGAGCGTGTTGAAGGCGGCCATGGAGGCGTCGGAGAAGGCGAGGTTCAGCAGGAAGTAGTTGGTGACGGTGCGCATCCTGCGGTGCGCCACGATGATCCACATGACCACCAGGTTCCCGAACACGGCCACCGCCAGGATGGTGCTGTACGCCACCGACCACAGAGCCACGCGCCACGGCGGCTGCGCGAACGGATTGGTCCAGTTCCCGGTCAGGTTGGACGCGTTCTGCGGGGAGACCATGCTGCCAGCGCGGGAAACTAACCACAGTGATGTCTATGTATCAAGTGTGCAAATGGGACACGGGAAGGCGCACCGATGTTGTCTGGAGAGCGCGGGCACGCGCATCGGGTGCGCGCGTCAAGGCGCAAAAGCGGGAATAAATAAATAAATAAATAAATAAATCCAGAAATGGAGGAGGAGGTGTGCGGGGCTGAAGGGATGGAGACACGAGTGATCCGTGAGTTGCCGGAGATTCTGAGTCTCTCTCTCTCTTGCTGTGGTTGTGTGTGTGTGTGTGTGTGTGTGTGTCATGAGTTTGCGCAACCGCAGGAGAGAAAGAGGAGAAAACTCGCCTGATTGATTGAAACGCGGCCGCTGACACACACACACACACACACACACGAACAGGATCAGATGGGCTCCAATCGACCCAGCATTAGGATTAGATAATCACTTTATTACAGCACGCGGAGTGGAAATGGAAATAAGTCAAATAAAATAATAAAAAATAAATAAACGTCTCCATGGATGATTATGAATGATGGAATTTGGGGATTTGCTTCACTACACTGAACACTGTACAGTACATGTAGAAGAAGTCTGTTTATATCTACATGAAAAGTGTAGGTTGGTCAGAAGTCGCTCTTTCTGTGATAGCTTTACATTTCAGTCTCAGGACAATTTCTGCTTTAAAATAAGCTACTAATGCGCTACTGTCTCAACAAACACCTGCACCAATAGATATTAATTAGAAAAGATGAAATGAATATTTCCACAGTGAGTGATTACATTTTTAGCTCCTATTTTGAATAGTTTTTTTTTTTTTGTTTGTTCCAATTTTCTCTTCTGGAATGTCATCAAGAGGAAGATGGAGGGTCACAAACCATCAAGCACAGAATGTAACAGAAATGTAAAAAAAAAAAAAAAAAAAAAAACAGATGAAAGCCGTAATTGTAAATCAGGGTTCTTCCACTAATTTCCTAATGTTGTTTAGCCAAGAATTAACACAATTTGTTTACACATTATTTGCATTTTGTTTTGTTTGAGTTATTAAAGAGGTCACTGTGCAATTACTGAATGACCTTAGGAATGACCATAGTCTAACCCTTAGACTTGGGTTATTTTGATGGGTTGTGATGTTGTCATTTCCTTTAAATATACAAAATATTTATATTTTTAATTTAGAGAAACGGAAAAAAAAGACACAAAACTGTTCATCTCACCAGTACATAAGAAACTGATTATTTTCCTGTGGTTTCTTTTGTTTCTTGTTTGTTTGTTTGTTTGTTTGTTTGTTTGTTTGTTTGTATGCTTGTTTGTTTTCCAGAGCTGGAGACACCCACTCAGAAAAGTAAGTACACCCTCTAATTTAATCTAAGATTTTAGTATATCTCCTCAAAGAACAATACTATAGACATGCCTGACTACATATACATATTTTTAGTAGTTAATGTTCAGCCTGTATAACAGTATATATTTACTGTCCTCTGACTATAACTCATTATTGTGGAAACCAAAGTGAGTACGTCCTACATGATAACAGCTATGCATTTTTAACCATGCAAAGTCACATGACCTATTCATCATGTTCACGTGTTTATCACTGGCTGAGTTTGTCTCCAGACCTGAGCCCTATTGAGCACCTGTCGGGGCGTCCTCAAGCGGAAGGTGGCGAAGCCTCGTGTGTCTGACATCCAGAAGCTCCGTGATATCATGATGGAGGAGTGGAAGAGGATCCCGGCAACAACATGTGCAGCGACAGTGAATTTCCTCCCCAGGAGGATTAAGGCTGTGCTAGATAACGACGGTGCTCACACGAAATAGTGACACTTTGGACACAGTTTTGACATGTTCACATAGGGTGGACTCATTTTCGTTGGCAGTTATTAAGACAATAAAGTCGGCATGTTGAGTTATTGTTAACGGATAGCAGCTGCACATTAACCCCTCTAAAGTATGTCCAACTTTTAATTTCTATTGTAAAAAATCGCTGCATCCAAGTGCCAGTGTATGTGCCATTACTATAGAGCGAATAAAATGTTGCAATGTGGTACAGTACGAATAAATGACATGTATTATATTGGAAAGCACTCAAAGAGGCAGAAATCAAGCAGATTATGTACGTGATTTGAAAGACTAAATAAACTGAGTGAAGTAAATGATGAATGTAAACAGAGCTCTTGCTCATGTTAATACTGTAAAAAGAAAACGTAGTGTCTCACATGCTGTCTCCTTCAGGGAAATTTAGTCTGCGTCACACTGCATCGTTCCTGCAGCTGAGATAAGAAAAGGCTAAAAGGGAGAACGGAGAGAGAGAAACAGAGAAAGAGAGAGAGTTGTTGTCATTAGGATTAAATTCCTCCTGAGAGTAATGATTATCTGTACATTAGCACTGGTTTCTCTCATGAGCTGTCACACTACAGATTCAATCTCTGCTCATGGTGTCAAGAACATTGATGTGGTATTAAAGAGGAGGTGGAGATTTACATGTTGTCACTGATGGCGATACGGTTCCTACAACAACAAATCCATCATCATAAGAAGGATAAATAACGACTCTGTGATTATGATCACTTAAGGTTTCAAATGTACCCACACAATTCATTTAGTCTCATCCAGTGGAACATATTACAGCCAGAGAACCCTTAATCCAGTGACTTTTTAGAGGATGTAGCAAGATATGCATCATTTCCTACTGATTTCCAGGTAGAACATTTCACATGTTTGTCTGAATGCAAAAACCTTTTTTTTTTTTCTCTCAGTCATCCAGTGAACACTTAAAGATCCCAATGCGGCAGAATCTTAGAAGTGTTTCCCAAGCAGAAAATAGTTCTACGTAGAATGTTTTTTTAGGCAGTTAAGATCATTTAGATTATTCATTAAAGGCTCCTAAAGGTGATGTTACTGACCTAATTGGGTCTTCTTCAAATTCTCCATTTTCAATCAGTCTAGAAACACACTGTTATTTTCTTAGTAGGAGGCTTGACCTTAAATGTCAAACAAAAAAAACCTCAAACAAACTGTTTTAGGACAAGGTTCGAGTGGAAACCCTCCTTTCAGAAGTGATGAGTCACTGAAAGAGTGTACAGGTTATGCAGTAGTAAAATGTCAAAGGTACTAGGAAGCAAGGAGGAAATAATGAGCACTGTGTTTGCACATCTTGCGCTTATTTTGTTGAAAAATAGGTTCCGTAAGGGTTCTTTGTGTTGTTCTTGTAATTACACTGTTAAATGGATTCTACTTAAGTTGAAGTGTCTACAACTCAGTTGAAGTGTGTGAGTTAATGGAATTAAAGTTTTGGGAAATCTTAGATTAAAAAAAACAAAAAACTCTTCAATGGATATGTAGGGTTTGTTGGATAATGATTGGTTATTCACTTAAAAAAAGTGAGGGGGGGGGGACAGAATCACCATTGGGTTTTAAGGGGTTTATTTGACATTAATGGATTTTTGTCTTCCAGGAAAAAAAAAAAAAAAAGGTTTTACATAAAACCCATACTGATGTATAGAAACACAACAAAACCCTGTGCTGGTTCTTTAATGAGTTTGTAATTTGCATTATTTTATCTATATTTGTTAAATAATCTCCTTATGAGAAGCATATAGAAATCATAAATATAAATCACTGACATTTTAATTAACTTCTTTGTCAGTCCAGTATTGTTGTTTTACATCCCCATGGTATGACCGCTATTGATAAACTCATCAATATCACACATTAAAATAAAGGTCTTTTGTGCCACATGTCTCTGTAACTAAGATACCCAAAGCTTAAAGCCTTATTGCTACAGTAGTGCGTATTAGCATGCACCTAATTACAGCTATCTCTAGGACACAATAACAGGTTCTGCCATTTTATAACCGACCTGTGGAGAGCTTGTGTCCCCGAGGTGAATAACACAATGGTGAAAAGGTCAACGAGAATAAAAGCATCGATGACAAAGGTGTATGAAAGGAATTTAATTATGGAGAGAGATGAACTCAGGGTTTTGTTCCAGCCCTAAAGAGGATCTAAGAGGACCAGGCTGAGTTTCCGAATCAAACGGAATCAGAAGCGTCTTCGGATTGCAGCTGCTATGGATGAGAACAAAGAGCCGTTTTGGAGTCAAACACTGATTAACGGCATTGGGAAATCTGTGCAAGTTCTTATTATATTGTAGAATCAGTGATCAGGATCAGTGGGCGGCAATTTTGTTCTTTATCTTAATACAAAACTGAAGAATTTTAATTTACTTTGTGGCTTCACACAGGGTGGTTTGTAATGCTTTAAAGTGTGTATTGAAATGAAAACAGATTTATTTTTTAAATGGTTGGTTTAATTTCCATATCGCATCGGTTCAGTCCAGCCATGCTACAGTAGAGGAGAGGTGCCAATACTTTTTTTTTTGCAGGACATTAGTTAGTAAGTATACATCATGAATATGACCTACATGTTTTTACACCATCAAAAAGGTCACTATCTTCACTGATCCTATAACATGTGTGGCATTATTTACTAATGTACACTTTAAAAACTGCTGGGTTAAAAAACAACCCAAACATAACCCAGCCGCTGGCTCACTATTGGACAGAACATGCGCTGGGTTGTTTTGACCCAAGTGCTGGGTTGTACCATTTAACCCAGATTTCTGGGTTGTTCATCTGACCCAACTAGTGGGTAAAATTGACACTCTTGCTGGGTTGACACATTCCATTTGATTTTTTTATTTTCAAAAAAGACAAAATGTACACAACTTCACATAATGTAAATAGATGGTCACGGAATAAGAAAATGTGAATAACTTAATTTTTACCAAAGTGTCAGACAAAACCATATAATCACAAGCTGACCATTTGTTAAATATAAAATAAATGTACTGTAACATAAACACTCTGTAAAACAAAAACAAGAGACCCCTGTAAGTCTAATTTGAATAGCATTTTTTTTGCATTTAATACAATGTTTAAAAACTTTTTATATAGAAGTTTTCAATACAAAACTTATAATGCCCACATGACACAATTATTTCCCATCGTAATATTTTAACTACCCGTTATTTAACTATTACTATTTAATTTCCTTCAAAAATGACATAAAAAAAAGATAAAACTGTTTAAAAAATATTATTGATTAAATGTTGGCTGAAAAAACTGTTGTCCTCAAAAAAACGAGATGAGTACTCGTGTCCATCAATCTGATCTACAGTATGCTGGAGAAACTCCCAGGTGAGAAGACACTTCTTAACATCAATGACAAAAAAAAAACAGCCTTCACCAAAGTGTCTGTATCAATAGCATTGCCTCCAACAATGGAAAAGGTCTGTCAGGTCCCTCTTGTCTCATCCACCTATGGATTATACAGCATCACTTAGTGTTGCAATATAACTAACATTTACGTTGGGCATTTTTGTTAAGGATGTACAGCTACATATGCAGTTAATGCAAAAAAAAATTTTCTCTTGTCAATACACAAAAATACATAAGGTGAACATGAATTTAGTGTATATTTTTGAATAATTTACCTCACTATATAACATGTGAGGGATGACAGGATACGGCGCTCCATCTGGATTTAATACAAAACCTTCACCCCTTTTCAAATTCTCAACAAACACTAGATGAATATGATATTTAATGGTGAATTTACGACTTATAATAGATATTTTATAAGGATAAAGAAAAAGCTTGTTTTATGGCTACAACTTTCTCATTTTTTGAATAACAAAACAGAATGGGAAAACAATATTAATCCCACACAATATTAATATAAAAAAATATTTTAAACAATAAAATATGCTTGCTCCTACCACAAGTTACTAAAAAAAAAAAAAAGTTAAAATTTACATTAACTTACCATAAAATACTGAGTGCTCTGAGGCTGATCCAGTCAGAGGTGAAGAATCCAGAAAGTTCTCCAAAGAATAAACCAACTGCTGGGTCAAAATAACACAAGCAGTTTTTTTTTTTTTTCTTTTAACAGACAGAAACAGAAGACATATTAAGACTGTCATTAAACATAGCTTCTTCTGACACCTATTAAATATTTTTTTAAAAAAATGTGCCACACACTCAGCTTTAGCGAAGATTACTAATAATTTACCTAAAATTACGTTTGTTTTTATGTGTGTGCTACAAATGCACTTTTATCATAAAATACACTATAGCCGACTGTTGGCACAGAATATTAAAACATGACCTCCTCACAACCCCATATCAAAGTGCGACTAAAAAGGCGGAAAAGCGAATAAACATGGAAATGAGCTCCTACCACAACTACAACATTTAAAATTTAGGTAAAAATTTATATAAACTTACCATAAAATCCTGTCAGCATTAAGTGGCCTCGTGCCCCCCCCCCCGCTTCAGAAGAGAAGAATCCAGAAAGTTCCTCATGCCGTGTCTCAATTCCAAAAACGCAAAGAGCGGAGTTGACTTGGAAGTGCACACTCGATGGTTTGAGGACTCCGGGTATAATAATGTAACGCAGCGCACAGGAAGCTTCTCACAGCCGCGATATTATTATACCATAACCGTATTATACCAAAGATTACCTGTTAGGAATACACAAAATGAAAAAAAAAAAAAAATCCGCTGTTTTAACCACTTTAGAGACACCACAGCCAGCGGTCGTTTCCAGAAGTTTCTGCCAGGATGAGTCCGTGTTTTGCGGCTACATAACTGCGGAGCGCCGTAGGATTGTGTGGAGCTCAAATCTCCGAAATCGTTGAGGCGCTTTTTTAAATAG
The DNA here is from genome assembly GCA_013621035.1 of Clarias magur. Taxonomy (NCBI): domain Eukaryota; kingdom Metazoa; phylum Chordata; class Actinopteri; order Siluriformes; family Clariidae; genus Clarias; species Clarias magur. Next base: position 892,142 of record QNUK01000167.1, on the reverse strand, counting down.
ACGCCATCTTTAATAACCGATTGATGTTTTGAGCTGTACACACACACATTAAACATCTCTTAAAACTACACTTTGTGACACAATAACAGTAATATTTCAAACATTTTGCAGGCTGCCGTTTGGAGAAATAAAGAATAAACCAGTTGTTGGGTCAAAATAACCCAACCAGGTGTTCATGTGTAAATGACCCACTACATCTCATCCTGACCCAGCGTTACCCAACCCAACAATGGGTTTAAAGTGCCTGAAATAACCCAGAATTTTGACCCAGCATGAACAACCCAACAATGTGTTTACAGAAACAACCCAGCATTTTTCTGAGTGAACGGTTTTCTTCAGGTACACAGCAGACAGTAAAGTGCTGCGTGATGTCGTTCAACATTATGTGCAGTGACTCTGTATTACAAATGAAACATATTCCACTTCTCCCTGTGAGCAGCTCAGAATGTCTAATCAGCGAGCTACGAGGTTAGATCTTGTATTTAATGAATGCATTAGTGCGAGCTGTGTGAACAAACAGCACAGAATCAAAACCCATAACAATCAGCACGACAGGATCTCTGTGTTCTCAAATCTCAGACCTGAATCTGCGCTCGATGGAAATGGAAATATCACGGAGCAGCTGCGACGGGAAATGCAGCAGAATGAAGGAATCTGCGGTTTCTGAAAACTTGTGAAAATGAAAAGAGAACAAAAAACAATATATCATGTGGCTGATTTAGAAACATAAAGAGGTTCCTCTTGTATCTTGTTGGCAAGCGACACAAAATGGTTCTTCATTAGAGGGTTCTGTACTGTCCAGTGAATAAATCTTTTTATGCGTGTGTGTGTTCGGAAAAAAAAAAAAAAACGGATTATTTGGTTAGTTAGTGGTTAGTTAGTTGACAGATTAAAATAGCCAGTTTAGACTTCACAGAAATATGAAAGTATAAAAAAAGTTTAATAGTCATATTTATTTCATACTCTTGATTTTTTTCTTTTTTAAAAGTTACATTTTAGCACAATAATAATAAAAACTATGCATTATGAAGTACACGACAATCACAAGTCACTGATGACTGATACTCTTACTCAGGGAACAAGTTCAAGTTTAAGGTCAGGACACATGCCGAGTTCGAGGGATTAACACATCACAGATGCTTTAATTAATTAATTAATTTATTTATTTATTTATTTATTTTCCAGAATGGGGGAAAAAAAAAAAAACAGAAATAAGGAATCAATAACCAGGATAGAGAAAACGATAACAAGCAATGGCGATTACTGGTAGGAGAATACTCTATGTTTCATTCATTAATTATTTTGCCTCACCAAGCAAGCTAGTTACTATTAATGCAAATTGTTGAATACTTTCAGCTTACCACTTTGTAATTTTCATAACATGTACAAGATTTCCAGTAATTTTTTTTCTTCAAGCGTAGGTGCATAAATTAACCTCTTAAGACCCAAGCTTTAATTTTGCATGCATTTGAGCTATTTGAGATTAGTAGGACCGCATAAGTATAAATTCTAAGAATTGTTTTTTTTTAATGATGTCCTCATATGGGGACATTGGGTTTATCAAAACTGTTGCATCCAGTTTGCAAACATAGGAACACATTAGTACTGTACATGTCCCACATGCATTTGAACTGTCAATTTTTTGGTTCCGACGCTCATCCGGTAGTAGCTCATTATCCTGTCTACCAAGTCAACTCTACCCATCTTGGAATTGATTCGTACTGGTTGTTTGACCGTCATATATTTTCGTCCAGTGGCTACCAACTGTGTTGAACATGCAGTCTTTCAGCTCCACCCTCAAAAGGAACTAGGGTTTGGCTTAGGACTAGGGCTAAGACTGGAGTAAATGCAGAAGACTTTCAATGCTCGCCATGTGCATCTTTGCTAGGTTTTGGCTCATTATCAATATCAGCACAATTACCATGCTGAGGTTTGCGCACAGCTCTTCCGAATGTCTGCACGCTATGACCGTCATCTCATTTATCACGTCCACTAGCCCCAGACTCACCAATGCTGATAGCACAAGTACTCGGTATGACTGCTGTGATTTTTATTTACCCTGATTTAAGTTCATTATTACTTTCAGTCCTGCTTTGCTGAGTCGATTCTGAAAACCTGTCGAATGCTTGTGTCATATTAAACTACAGACGTTATTTAGCATTAATAAGCAAGTTTTGAACATGAATTCTGCTGAGGTTTCGTACACGCTCTATTTTCATGTCAGACTTCACTGTAGAGCATGTTGCCTGAAATTGACGTCATCTTCTGTCTCCATCAATCAGCGTAGTGCACTTTTTCTACAACCTGGTTTTCTTTCTAATTTAGCCGTATCCAATTCCACCCAGTCAATAGGGGGCTCCCACATTAAGCCTACTATTACCAGTCATTCAGCGCGGGCAGAAGACTAGCTCTCATTTCCTCTGACCCACATGATGCTAACCGAGGACATCTCTATCTGCTCCTTCCGCTTGCCAAGACTAGAAGTAGAGCCGTGAATGATGAGAGAGCACCACGTGCCTCCCATCCCACCTCGCTGAGAGAGTTTGTCCAATCAGCTCCCTCTATGCACTCAGCTGCAAAAATCTACAGCATCACCTGGGAATTGAACCAGCAGGCTGTGGGTGATAGGCTGATCCGAGTTTTATTTCATTTGCACTGTACGGCTGCAGCGGAAAACAACAGTCAAAGTGGCCTTTATAAGTAGATTAATATGAATAGTGCTGTTATGACACGGTAATGATGTTATAAATGTTGCTTTCAAAAATATTGCATTAAGTCAGAAGATTATGAACAGCTTTTCCCACCATGCATTGAACTCCAGCTGAGTTACGAATGAGTCTCAGAAAAAGAAAAGAATGAAGAGTGGAGTCTTCAATCAGTCTTTTTCTGAAGTGCTCTAATTAGGCATGTTAGGGAGTAATGGAGCAATTACCCGGTCACATTTCTCTTACCAGCACCATCTGATCGTGACAGCGCAAAGGTAAATGATTTCACATCCTGAGGGCCGAGTGAAGAGATGAAAGATGCAGTGTGATGTTTCTTACTGTCATGTGGCTTTAAGTGGATCCTAAAGCATTTGGAAGTGTAATTCACACACTATATATATATATATATATATATATATATATATATATATATCACACACACATTTATTTATTATACATGTATATATACCATTTCATTATATGTATAAGCATATTTATTACTTGATTAATTATAGAAATATATTAAATATAAATATTTAATTAAATACCAGACTTATTTAAATAAGAAATAATTCATAATTTATATATGTATAAGCATATTTATTACTTGGTTAATTAGTGTATTATGATGATGATGATGATGATGATGATGATTATTATTAGTAGTAGTAGTATTAACAACAACAACAACAACAAACAACAATAATAATAATAATAATAATAATAATAATATTATTATTATTATTATTATTATATTATTATTATTATTATTGTTGTTGTTGTTGTTCTTGATGATGATGATGATTTATTATTGTAGTAGGTAGTAGTAATTAACAACAACAACAACAACAACAATAATAATAATAATAATAATAATAATAATAATAATAATAATAATAATGATATTATTATTATTATTATTATTATTATTATTATTTATTGTTTTGTTGTTGTTGTTGTTATTGATGATGATGATGATGATGATGATGATGATTTTCTTTTCTTTTTTTTTTTTTTTGCGGGGTTGTCCAGAGTTGAACGCCTCTGTCCTAAAAAAAAATATGTTAAAATTAAATTTTTACTGTACCTCTGCCTGTTAGTAAAATGCATAAAGAAATACGTTGTTGTTAAGTTTCATAATTTCATATTTAAGCTCACTTTGGTCTACGACATTGTCTAGAAAAATTGCACAAAACATCTCATGCAACATAATAATAATAGAAAAAAAAAATCTGGAGAGATATGGTAATGTAATGTGGCAGGTTAAAAAAACGCTACACATGAATATCTAACTTGTGACTTATAATGTCACGGGCCTGATGCGCTAAGCTACTGTAGCATCCACGCTGCATTCTGCATTCACACTGACACATCGATCTATCTATTCAAGAAGCAGGTGACGGCTGTATGGCCTGAACATCCCCCAGTCCACACAGATAATGAGTTTCTCGGGGCAAATAAAATGTGTTCTGAAGAACACCCGTAGCCTGTAGAGGCACATGAAGTACCGGTACACAGATACACACTACTGTACAGGCTGGAAGTAAAACATCAGATTTAATTTGACATAATTACATCAGGGACATGTTGCTTCCTAAATCTCAGTCATTTTCTATAAAAGTTGTGCAGGTGCAAATTACAGGTTTAGGATGAAGTTGCTCTGATGTGTTGTCGTTACCGTAGTAGTTACCAGCTCCTTATCACGAACTCGATGAAATGGAAGTATGGAAAATATAACAACAACAACAATCAACCCCAAACACCTGTGCGATCTCCATGAAGGCACACCAGAAGAAAAAACAAAACAAAAAAACAAGCTTTTAAAATATCAATATATTTAATATATAGTGGCAAGCACTGATGAGCGGGCCCAAGCACCAGCACCATGGCTGCCCAAAATGAGACCTAAATGTGTGCAGAGTTTTACATGTGTAAGTGCAAGTGTGTATGTCTCTCAGATTTTAATACTTTTTCAGCATGTAAGGATCTTTAAAAAGCCCAGGATGTTTGACAAATGAATCGACATCACAGTGTCTCTGAATACAATTCATCACTGTATTATAGACTATTTCCCTACAAAAGCTTTTCCCCAAGTGCTGTGTTCTGACGTTTATTGGACGCACTTGCTTCAGTCTGGATGTGAAATTCTACAGAGGAGATAAATTTGCTTTCTAAGCCACCTCATTTCTTTCTTTTTGAGGTCCTTTCAGGACTCTGTGTCTGCCCTGATGAATGCTTTATGTGAATTCACAAGAAGCATTTGAAGACTTTATGGCCACTGGGCATCACACAGAAGTCCAGCTGTGACAGGTGTTTACTCACAGGGACAGGAGGAATGAGGAGAAAGGCTGAATAGTGAGAAAGAAAAGAAAAAAAAAAACTCCCTGAGCACTTGAGATTTTACAAAACCACATTATTAACACCATAGCGTGTCAAATGGAGGAGACGTAAAAAAATACAAAGTGTAAGTCAATCAATTATTAACAACAGTGCATTAATGCAGCAAAGTACGGTATGCTTTTCAGACTTGGGCTTTCAGTGAGCTTTAAAATGTATAAAAACGGAGAGAAGACTCATATATTGCACAATCCTGATCCCGATATATGGACATTAAAACATAGTAATGTTTTAATACATTGATCATTTGCTCCAGCACTAACTGTATCTGCTTATATTAGACCCTCAAGTTAATTATCCATCTTATTTCTATCCTATTAGACTATAAATTACAGATAATGCCCAAAATATACAATTAATTATGCTATTATTATTATTAATTAATCCTAATGATATATTTCCATTTACTGTTGCTGAATCCTAACAAACATAAATGATGAACCAACCCGCCAGGTCCAGTGCAGCATGGATGCAGAAATCTGTGCAGATATGAGACTCGTGCCGTTCTCCTAATGTTTTTAGTACAGAGCTCCCTGGTTGTTGTCCTGCTTATGCGAGTCCAGCCTGAATAAGAATCGTTTAATCCCCCAAGGATCTTTTTTTAATTTTCTCTGTCTCACAAAGTGGCTTGGCAAATTGCCGAGGCCACAGAGCTGCAATGAAAATGTAATTACTGAGACACATGGTGCATTCCCGTCTCTAAAGAACCAGCTATTAGACACTGTAAGCACTTGACGTCCACCACCTGGACTCCATCACTCTCATCTTTTCTCTCTCTTTCTCTATCCCTGGTCTGACCCTTCAAGACTGACTTCTTCAAGACCTCCAACGGCGACGTCCGGCCCTCAAGCTCAGAAACGCTCGGATGAACACAGACGACAGCGCATCGCCGAGATTTCACGCGCGTCACTCAAAGGCTCTGGTTTTCTCCCTGCGGCCGTGTTCTTCACCTCTCAGCATGGGAAAGGCAATTAGACTGTGTGGATGTGCACGGTGAAGGTTAGGACCATAGCACGCAGGAAGTAATTATTTAATTCGAGGAAGCATTTTGAAAAATATATTTTACTATATTATTATTATTGTGCTGTCAATCTTGAATATTAATAATAAATTATGGATGTTTGACATGAGCATTCCTTCCTTCCTTCCTTCCTTCCTTCCTTCCTTCCTTCCTTCCTTCCTTCCTTCCTTCCTTCCTTCCTTCCTTCCTTCCTTCCTTCCTTCCTTCTTCCTTCCTTCCTTCCTTCCTTCCTTCTTCCTTCCTTCCTTCCCTTCCTTCCTCCTTCCTTCCTTCCTCCTTCCGTTCCTTCCCTTCCTTCCTTCCCTTCCTTCCTTCCTTCCTCTTCCCTTCCTTCCTTCCTTCCTTCCTTCCCTTCCTTCCTTCCTTCCCTTCCTTCCCTTCCTCTTCCTCCTTCCTTCCTTCCTTCCTTCCCTTCCTTTTCTTCCTTCCTTCCTTCCTTTCCTCCCTTCCTTCCTTCCTTCCTTCCTGTGGCCTTCCTTTCTTCTCTTCCTTCCTTCCTTCCTTCCTTCCTTCCTTCCTTCCTTCCTCGCTTCCTGTTCCTCCCTTCCTGTCCTTCCGCTTCCCATTCACACTATACCCTTCCTTCCTTCACTTCCTTCCTTCCTTCCTTCCTTCCTTCTTCCTTCTCCTTCCTTCCTTCCTTCCTTCCTTCCTTCCTTCCTTCCTTCTTCCTTCCTTCCCTTCCTTCCTTCCTTACGCTGTCCTTCCTTCCTTCCTTCCTTCCTGCACCTACTCACCTCCTGTCCTTCTTACGCTTCCTGGTTCCTTCCTCTACTTCCTTCCTTCATTCCTTCCTTCCTTCCTTCCTTCCTTCCTTCCTTCCTTCCTTCCTTCCTTCCTTCCTTCCTTCCTTCCTTCCTTCCTTCCTTCCTTCCTTCCTTCTTCCTTCCTTCCTTCCTTCCTTCCTTCCTTCCTTCCTTCCTTCCTTCCTTCCTTCCTTCCTTCCTTCCTTCCTTCCTTCCTTCCTTCCTTCCTTCCTTCCTTCCAGCTCAGTATTGCACGGCAGAGTGCAACCGAGGAATACTTCCCTCATATACAGATCACGACACCTGTGATTCCATCTAAAACAGTCAAACGTCAAATGAAATGAAAACTAGTCACAAGTCCTTAAACTACATGACCGCCTAACTCATAATTCTGTGAGACTCGCCGTGCAGCAAATCCACCTCCTGTTGCGTCTGGCTTCTGCCCAGATCTATTGTTTGAGAGAGTCGTCAGTGTGACAGGGGCTTGACTCCGTGATCTTCCAAGGTTGCGTCAACAAAACACACATTGACAACAAAGCAAAAGTCACGACAACTGGGATGTCCATGCAGATTCTTTAGGGGAGGAAGCTGAGAGAAACTAATCTACAGTAAGAGAACGTAATTTGGCATGGAGGGCTAATTAATCATCACATCACGCGGTAGGACTTCGCTTCAGTCTTGAGTGCATGATGATAACGAGTGCTGGCTCACGGTGGAAATATTAAGATCATTAATTGCAGGGCACTGATTAGTACAGGAACAGGGGACAGAGAAATCTGGCCAGCACATGATAGTATTAATCATGTAATTATATACTGGAAAATGGATGGGGCAGTGGGAGAGAAGAGGGAAGAGTGAGTGGAGCGGAAGGGGCAAGAGGTACAGTAGAACAGGAGGGGCGGTTGGTGGAGTGTTGGGCAGAGCAGTAAAGGGGAGTGGGGCAGAGTGTGGATGCAGTGGATGAAGAAAAGGATGGAGAGGAAGAGTATGTAAATATTGAACACTAAAATAACGTTTCTTTTGAAGATTTTCTTGAAATGTTCTTCAGGAATTCCTTAATTATTCTTAAAATAACTTTTCTTTTGTTCAAACTCTGTGTGGTTCGAACTTCATATTACTCACTCACTCATCGTCTATACCGCTTTATCCTGTATTCAGATGTTTTTATGATTGATTATGATTTTTTGATTATGTCATGTCCAAAATCCCTGATCACACTTTAAGAGAACACACAATTTTAGAAAGATAGTTCATTATTTATCCTGCAGATAAAGGTTCTGTTTCCATTTCAGAAAGCCCAGAAAGTTCTACATGAACATTAAAGGGTTAACCCCGAAGGAGAACTGAAGCACTCTTAACAGTGCACATTTGCTTTTAGCATAAAAACTCAATCATTTTCATCAGAAAAGAAATACAATTTGATTTAAATGTGACCAGGTACTTTAATATTGCTTTTAAAACTATAAATAACATCATTCGAGATGAAATCTGAGGTAGAGTCAACCTTCAGAAATGATGATTGTATAAATGATGATGCTGATGATGGTTATGATTGTGATGATGATGATCATGATACTGATGATGATGGAAATAAGGATTATAATAATGGTGTTGATGGTGTTAATGATGATGATGATGATGATGATGATGATGATGATGACGACGACGAGGACAGTGTTGATGATGATGATGATGATGTTGAAGATGATGATGATGATGATGATGATGATGATGACGACGAGGACAGTGTTGATGATGATGATGATGATGAAGATGATGATGATGATGATGATGATGATGATGATGATGACGACGAGGACAGTGTTGATGATGATGATGGTGCTGCTGCTGCTGCTGATGATGATGATGGTGCTGCTGCTGCTGCTGTTGTTGTTTTTGATGATGATGATGATGATGATGATGATGATGATGATGATGGTCATGTCGGTGGATAAAATGAACAGGAATGTCCCACTGTGTGTAACTGTGGGTGCCTCAGCCTGTAATTCGGCATCTCTGAGGCATGATGTAACCATCAGGTTGTTATTTTCAGAGTCTCATTTCTTTCACTCTTAGATCTCTGGAGCACAGACGTATTTCGAATGCATGAGTTTCGATCAGCTAAGCGCTGACACTTAGCCTGAATCTAATCTAGTTTCAGAGTCCCTGGAAAAAAAAATAAATAAATAAATGAATTGTACTTTAACACCCAACAAACTCTGTAATTATGTATCATGCAAAGGAACTGGCTCGCGTGTTTACAAGCATTATTGGTTATTTCAATCACAATCATCTCGACACCAGAATCCAATCATATATAATCAAATGTGTCTGATCTTCTCAAAGGAACAAAGTGGTTCCATGGTGATAATGATACACCACAGCTTTCTACTCATCATTCTCCCTCCGGGTCTTTTTATTTTTTCTAGTCAGTCAGCAAACACAGTTTCTGCATCTGTATACATTTTTTTAAAAAGGGAGAAAAATAGACAATAATGCACTTTTATTTGTCTGAATAAAACCCATTATATACCAATAATCTTTCATTCTTTATAAATGTATTTAAATTGTACAGGTGCTAAGACACAAATGTAAAACCATACAATTGTTGCTAATTAATACTATAATAAATATTATGCTGGTAATTTTATTATGAACTGACTCAGGACAAACTTCTTTTGTTGTAAGTACTAAAGCCGTAATACACGCTGTGCCATCCACATACATAATAGATTAAAGGAAAGACCTTATTGGCAACACAGTTATGTAGTGGTTTCACTGTTGCCTCACACCTCCAGGGTCTGGGTTTGATTCTCGTCCTGGTGTCTGTTTGCATTGAGTTTATAAGTTCTTCCTTTATAAGGTCTTGGTGGGTTTCCTCCCATAATCCAAAAACTTACAGATTAGGCTAATTGGCATTCCCAAACTGCCCATAGTATCTGAATGTTGACCCAGAGGTCTTACCACAGTCACAAAAATCGGAAAATGTCCAATGGTCACCATCGTTCTCCATGGTCTCTAGTTGGACTACAGAGTTTCCTAGTTGAATAGATGAAAATAACATAGTACTTTACCCATTTAGGTCACATTAAAACATGATGTTCAAAGTGTAAACTCCTCTCTGTCCTGAAGGTGGCAGAAAACTTAACTTTACAGCTTTATTTTTGACTGTTACGAAGCATCGGCACTGGAGACTCATTAAACACCTCTTACAGAAACATAGGTTTCTTTCAGAAAAAATCAACCTCATCCATGATTTCATGTATTAGTGTCAAAGCTGCTGTTATGGAAAATCCATCAACAGCTTCTGTCCAGTCACAATGCAGAACCTCAAAGCGGTTCGTATTTTTCACAGCTGATAGTGTCAAAAGCAGCTCATCATTTTAGTGGCTTTTCTTTCACTGAACAAGATAATAATTGGTTCCTTGTGATTCAGTGATGAAAAGACGAGATTCTGCGATTAGGATGGAATGAAAATGTAGAGCTCGGCTCCTTTCAATCACTTCATGTCATTCATTCTAATAATTGCATTGGTCGTAGTTTATGCACAGATTATACCGTCTGCTCTGAGTTGGAGTCTAATCAGAACCTGAAGAATTGCAAAAGAATGTGTGTTTTCATTATTATTATTATAATTATTATTAGTAGTATTATAAGTTTTTAATTTATTGGTAATTTACCCCCACAGATCACTCCCACACAGTGAATGGCAGCCTCGCCATTTTTAGCCGGGGTGGCCGGGCTGATCACACTGTGCTCGAGGGTGGGTTCTCTCAAATGTCAGAGGATCAGTGTGTTCCACTCTGCAGACGAGCGCTGGGCAGAACCAATGCCCTTTAACTCCACAGACCTTTACTGAAATAGAAAACATGTTGCGACTAAAATAAATAAATAAATAAAATAAAAAATCTTCAGGTTATGCTGTTTGCAAACACTGTAAGAGTCTTCAAGATGCTTTGCATAGTCAATGTCACAATTTCTTTTAAAATGGAAATCAGTCAGTTTAGATGTTTATAAAAAAATATTTATCTGCTTTAATCTATTATGTTGAATAAGTGCTAATTTCTGAGTAAAAATTTGTTTCTTATCCTGTTTATATATATTTTAAGAAAAATATCTACAATGTTTATTTTTCTCCAAATATCTTAATAATAATAACAATAATAACAATTATTATTATTATTATTATTATTATTATTATTATTATTATTATTATTATTTATTATTTTAATTATTCTGTGTTATTGCTTTTTGTATTTTAATTTTTTTTTTTGTATTTGTAAATTGCCATTACAACACACTGTTAAAAAAAAGAAAGAAACAAACAAATAATAAATAAATGACTAGGTCAAAAAGTAAATGAATGAATGAACGAATGAAAATCAAGGCTGACAATATGATTTTTGGCTATGGTATTTATTTATTTTTTATTTATTTATTTATTTATTTTTATTTATTTATCTGTATTAATCTCATTTTGTTTATTATTATTATTATTATTATTATTATTATATTATTATTACTTTTAATATCCTAGTGAATCATGTTGAGGTGGATTTTACTTCTGGATGCTGTAATAAAAATGTAAATTATTATATACATACAGGATCTTGGTAGAGAGTGAAATGTGAAAAAGAATTAGCATGTAATTGTTTTTTTTTTTTTTTCTGATGATTTACCAAAATAGTTGTTAATCAGACAAAAAGCTTTAAAAAACAATGCAAAAAACATTATAATAAAATGATCTTGTTGATGTATCTCTCTCTCTCTCTCTCTCTCTGTGTGTGTGTGCGTGTGTGTGCGTGGGTGTGTGTGTGTGCGTGTGTGTGTGTGTGTGTCTGTGTGTGTGTGTGTGCTTTCCCCAAGCTGACAGTATTCATCAGTATTGTTCCACACTGAGATGTAATTAGGCCATGATTATAAATCAGTTTAATCTGATCAGTCTGGAGCACTGAGACTCACCATCCTCTGACATTCCACAGTTTGAAACGACTTATATCACCTTTGTCTTTAAAAAAAGGTATTGTTTTCAGAATCAAAAGGTCATTAATACAAATCTGCAATATGTATTTATTAATGTAAACAGTACAGTCTTTTGCAGTTAAACTTAAATGTCATCTACCGCATTATGATTAAATACTGTGTTTTATACCCGTAACATCAGCTGGTGTTATGACCCCTCCGCACCAGCAGAGGGCCCTTTTTCCCAAGCACTAAGTACCCTTACTTGGTCCCCATGACTTCCTTTTCATGCACTATATAAGGAGCATGAAATGCTAATTATATAGTCCGGGTCAGTTTGTGAAGTCTTGCTTGTTTCCGTTGCGTTTTCAGTCACAAATCTTCACAGCAGCACAGTTATACTACTAAACGTGAATACATTTGTCCTGTTACTTACGAACCACAAAGCAGGAACTAATCTATCCTAAAGATTTATTTCTGGAGGCTTGCCACAGTATCAACACTGACCACCACATTGATTTTTCTTTTTTTTTTTGTTATCCAGAGTGACTTACATTTATCTCTTTATTCATCTGAGCAGTTGATGTTTGATGGCCGGGCTCAAGGGCCCAAGAGTAGCGGATTGATGTTGCTGGAGTTTCAACCCAGCAGACCTTCCATTCATAGCAGAAGGTGAAGTGTAATGCAGGCAGGACGAATTACTCCAGAGCTCACGAATGAAACCATGGAGACCCAACTTTTCAAATAAATCATTAGCAAGCATGAACAGGTTTTAAGGACAGCTAGGCTAATTTTAGCATCCAGCTGGGTTGTCGAGGTTAGACCTTGGAAAGGGAGCCAATCACAGATTATAACCATCTCCAGGTTCGATTCTCACTTCAGGTCTGTGTTCATGAAATTTGCATGTTTTCCCTGTGAACTCCCACAGTCCAAAGACATACAGATGAGTCTAACAGGTGTTCCTATTTGCCCATAGTGTGTGAAAGAGTGTGTATGTTTCCTGCAATAGATAGTCCTCCTTGCATAAGTTCCTGGCTCCGCAAGCCTGTTCAGGATAAATCGGTAAAACATTGCCCATATTAACAGCATTTTTAATCCATTTATGTGTAGTTATCAACTTTTAAAACCCAACAATATTAAAAATAAGTTAAAGAAATGTAACTTTATTTATAATATGGTTTCTGTAAATCTGTCTGTTGGAAGATGTTTTTGTCATTTTCTATTATTTTATATATATACACTGTCACATAATCTCTTATGATGAAATTTAAATGTAAGATTCCCACCTGCAGAGTCAACATTCCGTTTCCTGTTTGCAAATTGAAAAAAAAAAAGTTATATTGTGAACATTAATATAGATGAATGTAGGGAGTTTTACATTAACAGTAACATTTATTATCCTCCTCAGTATTTCCTGTAAACCTGGCTAAACCATCATTAGCATAAATAAAGCTACATTAATGAGTTTGTTGTTTTCCTCTGCAAAGAAAACATTCATCCAAAACACTAATGAGCTTATTCAATACACATAACATAACTCCAATTCTCATTTCTCCTCTTGTGTAGACGTAACGCCATCATGGAGATAATTAAACTCTTTTTAGGGCTGTGAGTTTGTCTGTAAAGCACAGTTGGGTTCCAGTTTAAAAAACTTAGAAACAAAACTTGAATCCAGAATTTTTAAATGAACTTCTTTACACAGTATATATATATATATAATATATATATATATATATATATATATATATATATATATAATATATATATATAAACAGCTCCATGTGGGATTTTCCTGCTTGTAAGATCTTCTATGGTTTTCTGCCTGAAAAAATACACAGTGTTTATCACTGAGAATGTTTCTGAATATGTGTTTGAATTGCAGTTTAATGGCTGAATAGACATTAAAATGGATAGACTCTATATACAAGGTAAGCGGAGGGCGATATGGACCGATGAATCTAGGCGAGAGTTTTTTGGACTCTGTATGGGGGTTTCGATTTTTGGTGGAGAGCCATACCTTGTCACCTGTGTGGTACAATCGTCCCGGGGGGTGTCGACGGCGATGTTGTGAGGTGTAGAGGGTATTGGTGTGCTGAATGGCTTCCTTGGCTTGAGTCCAGGACCGCCAACACCTTTGGACCAACTGTTGGGCTGAGGGTACTTCTTGATGTTCGAACATCGGAGGTTGGAAACCCTGGCATACTTCAAATGGACTCAGCTTCATGGCGGAGGAGACGTGGAGGTTGTGGGAGAGCTCCGCCCAAATGAGATAGCGAGCCCAGGAGCACTGACGGTCGGCAACAAAGCACCTCAGGTAGCGCTGAGGCATTCCGTCTGGCCATTTGTTTGGGGGTGATAGCCCGAGGAGAGACTGCAGGTAGAACTTGTCATGCACACTCATAACACGACCGGCACTAGGACCCGGAAGTAATACGGTCGGGTTTCAGGAAGCATAAAAGGAAACAAGATGACGCCTCACATTGCTCAGTCATTGAGTTATGCCCATGCTATCGCCGACGCCTCGCTCGTCCAAACGTGAGTACTCACTTTCTTGGGTTATCACTTCTGATTGGGTGTGTGTATTTAGGACGCGGGTTTATTTGTGTAAACTCTTGCTCTCGCTTCGGGAGAGTTCTAAGAATAACTAGCGTGGTTATCCTGCCTGCTCGCGCTACTTCCGCGTTTGGGTTTACCATCCACGCTACAGGGCTAACTGCTAGTCTTCTGCTTCATCTCCGGTTAGTCCGTGACAGAATGACTGAGCCACCGGCAGTATACCCAGCGGAGTTTGCTCACCTCTGCGATGTGGTTGACCGGCATGCTAAGCTGATCGATCAGCTCCGTGGTGAAGTCGCATCGCTCCGCACGGAGCTCCAGGGCGTCGCGGCCTTGCGCCGCGAGGTGGCAAAGCTGCGACAGGAGAATGCGATCCTCCGCGGGGCGGCCGCTCAGCCGGCTGTGGCCACGCCCATGGCAGCGGCTGCTGCGCCGCCAACTCCCTCTCCACCTTCTGATGTTTTTCTATCTTTACCGGATAAATGGAATGGCACGGATGGGAAGTGCAGTGTTTTTCTAACTGCATTGGATCTTGTGTTTGAGTTTAATTCCACCAGATACTCCACAGACCGACTGCGCATTGCTCTCCTCGTTTCGTTGCTATCCGGGCAGGCAGCTGAGTGGGCCACGGCGGTTCTTCGTTCAGACTCAGACGTCGCCTACTCCTACACAGAATTCACCCGCCCACTTAAACTCACCTTTGAACATCCGGCTGCTGAGGTGGAGACCGACTCTAAACTATACCATCTAAAGCAGGGAGGGTCGTCCGTGAGCCGCTACACCGCGGAGTTTCGCACTCTCGCCGTACAGACCGACTGGGGAGACTCCGCACTCCGGACGGCCTACTACGAGGGACTGGCTTCACGGATAAAAGACGAGCTCGCCGGACGAGAGCTCCCAGCGACCTTGGAGGGTTTAATTCAACTCGCCCTCCGGATCGACCAACGGCTGCTCGTTCATCATGACAGCACTACCTCACACCACGCCCTTCCTCTCCCGCTCTCCAGTTCCAGAAGTCCACGCCTCATTCACTGCAGCACCCACCAGAACCGTCGGTACTCCACCTCCCGCCGTGGTTGACAGAGGAGCCGGGGAACCCATGCAATTAGGGCGCGCCTCCTTAACCGCTGCAGAACGGGAACGCCGCTTCAGAGAGGGGCTCTGCGCGTATTGTGGATCCTCTGCACATCATCGGGCCATCTGTCCTCTGCGGCCGGGAAACGCGCAGCCCCGGTGAGAAATGGGAGGAACTCACCGGGTCCCATGTCCTTCTCCACCACCCTGACTAGTGATTCCCGTCTCACGGTAAAAGTACATCTCCAATTTGGCCACAAACGGGTCGGAAGTACCGCGTTCGTCAACTCCGGGGCAGCAGGTAACTTCATTGACTCTTCCTATGCCAAAAAATTGGGGATAAAGATCGAGGCGTTATCCCAGCCCGTAACCATTACATCAGTCGACGGTCGGCCTCTTTCATCCAGCCCCATCTCCTTTCAAACCCAACCTATCACCCTCATCATCAACCAGCATCGAGAACAGATCCAGTTTCACACCACCACCATTTCGTCACCACCCATCATCCTCGGACACCCTTGGCTGCTGCAACATGACCCGCTCATATCCTGGACCCAAAGCCGGATCCTACAATGGGGGCCGACCTGCACCGAGCTCTGCCTACGGGCCGAGGCTGGGACGTGCTCTAGGGAGTCCGAGGCCCCCGATGTCGACACAGACAAAATCCCGCTGCACTACCGGGACCTGGCTGAAGTCTTTTGCAAAAGACGCGCTACCCACCTACCTCCTCATCGTTCATACGACCTGGCGATCGATCTTCAGCCAGGTGCGACACCACCCCGCGGCCACCTCTATTCATTATCCAACACCGAGACGCAGGCGATGGAGGAGTATGTTTCCAGCGGACTTCGCCATGGTACCATCCGACCCTCCTCCTCACCTGCCGCTGCGGGGTTCTTTTTCGTGAAAAAACGCGATGGTAGTCTACGTCCCTGTGTCGATTACCGGGGGCTCAATAATATCACCATAAAAAACCGACATCCACTGCCTCTTACCAACTCTGCCCTGGACGCCCTCTCTGGTGCCACCATCTTCACTAAGTTGGACCTCCGGAGCGCCTACAACTTGGTGTGCATCAGAGAGGGCGATGAGTGGAAGACGGCCTTCATCACCCCTACAGGACACTACGAAAGTCTGGTCATCCCGTTTGGTCTCTGCAACGCACCTGCCGCTTTCCAACAATTCATCAATGACGTTCTCAGAGACATGTTAGGCCGTTGGGTGTTCGTCTACCTTGACGACATCCTCATCTACTCTCGAACTGTCAACGAGCATACCCAGCATGTCAAAGCGGTTCTAAAGAGATTGCTCGCCCACCAGCTGTACTGTAAGTTGGAGAAGTGCGCTTTCCACGAGCGCTCCACCACGTTCCTGGGTTTTGTCATCTCGCCCCAGGGTGTGGCCATGGACCCGCAGAAACTGGAAGTTGTGAGTCATTGGCCCCTACCCAAGACTCTTAAACAGCTCCAGAGATTTCTCGGGTTTGCCAATTTCTATCGCCGCTTTATCCGGGACTACAGTACCGTTGCAGCGCCACTAACCGCTCTGACCCGCCCATCATCTCACCCTTTCAACCTCACCCCAACTGCCGTCTCTGCCTTCCATGAGCTCTGTCGCCGCTTCACCACTGCTCCCATCCTCCTTCACCCGGATGCTGACAAACCATTCGTTGTGGAGGTAGACGCTTCGGATGTGGGCGCCGGGGCTGTTCTCTCCCAGCGAGGTCCAGACCAAAAACTGCACCCCTGCAGTTTTTTCTCCAAGAAATTTGACGCCACTCAGCAGCGATACGGAGTAGGGGACCGCGAGCTGCTGGCCATAAAGTGGGCCTTGGAGGAATGGCGACACTGGCTCCAGGGCGCCAGAGAGCCGTTCATCGTCTGGACCGACCACCAAAACCTCATCACAATCCGCACCTTAAAGCAGCTGAACCCCAGACAGGCGCGGTGGGCACTATTCTTCGAGAATTATAATTTCCACCTGTCATACCGCCCGGGGTCCAAGAACACCAAAGCCGACGCCCTCTCCCGACAACACGAGGAAGACGTCCCCCGGGCGGACCCCGCGCCTGTACTGCCACCCACCAAGATCCTCGCACCGCTCAGGTGGAACCTGGAAACGAGGGTTCGCCAGGCACAAGCTACGGAGACCGAACCAGCAGGTGTGCCGCCTGGCCGACTCTATGTCCCCAATGCCATCAGGGCCGAAGTACTCCAGTGGGGACACTCCTCCCCCCTTTCAGGACACCCCGGGAAACGGCGGACCCTACTGTTTGTACAACGTGCTTTCTGGTGGCCCAGTATGAAAAAAGACGTAGACGAGTTCGTCCAGGCGTGCCCAGTGTGTGCCAGGTCCAAGGACAGCAACAGACCATCGCCCGGGGAACTTCAACCACTCCCGGTTCCCCGCCGACCCTGGACACACATTGCCGTTGATTTCATCACGGGCCTGCCGGTTTCTGAAGGAAGGGACACCATCCTCACCATCGTCGACCGGTTCTCCAAAGCTGTTCACCTGGTGGCCCTCTCCGGTCTCCCGTCAGCTAAAAGGACAGCCGAGCTGATATTAGAGCACGTAGTCCGCCTGCATGGGTTCCCAAAGGACATCGTCTCGGACAGGGGGCCCCAGTTCACGTCCCGGTTCTGGAAGGCCTTCTGCCGTCTGATCAATTCCACCTGCAGTCTGTCCTCCGGTTACCATCCACAGACTAACGGTCAGACGGAGCGAACCAACCAACAACTGGAGCGCTACCTGAGATGCTTCATTGCTGATCGCCAGTGCTCCTGGGCCCGCTACCTCATTTGGGCTGAACTGTCCCACAACCTCCACCTATCTTCTGCCACCAACCTAAGCCCATTTGAGGTATGCTACGGCTTCCAACCTCCGATGTTCGACCATCAAGAACCGGAGGTGGAGGTGCCGTCGGCCCAACAGTTGGTTCGCCGGTGTCGACGGCTTTGGAGACAAGCAAACCACGCCATTCAAAAGGCCAACTGCCGTTACACTCTGCAACATCGCCGTCGACATCCACCGGGACGAATGTACCAAGTAGGTGATAAGGTATGGCTATCGACAAAAAACCTACACCTGCAGACTGAGTCAAGAAAACTGTCACCTAGATTCATCGGACCATACCGCATCAACCTCCGGATTAACCCTGTCACCTACCGGCTCCAGCTGCCTGCGGCGCTCCGGATCCATCCGGTATTCCACACCTCCCAGCTCAAACCCTTCATCACCTCAACGATGGTGAAGGCTGTCTTCCATTCATCGCCCTCTCTGTAGTAGTTGTAGGCGCTCCGGAGGTCCAACTTTGTAAAAATGGTGGCCCCAGAGAGGGCGTCCAGGGCTCAGTTGGTAAGAGGCAGCGGGTGTCGGTTTTTTATGGTGATGTTATTCAGCCCCCAATAGTCAACACAAGGATGTAATTCGCCCGAACTCTTCTTTACAAAGAAAAATCCCGCGGCGGCGGACGAGGAAGAGGGTCGGATGGTACCCTGATGGAGAGTGGAGGACACATACTCCTCCATCACCCGCGTCTCCGTGGAAGAGAGAGAATATAGACGGCCGCGGGGTGGAGTGGAACCTGGCTGGATCTCAATAGCCAGGTCGTAGGGTCAATGCGGAGGAACATGGTCGGCACGTCTCTTACAAAAGACCTCAGCCAGGTCTCGATATGCAGGAGGGATGGCGTTGGTGTCAACATCGGGGGCCTCGGACTCCCTAGAGCACGTCCCAGCCGGCGTTTGTAGGCAGAGTTCGAGGCAGGTCGGACCCCATTGCAGGATCCGGTTTTGAGACCAGGAGATGAGAAGGTCATGCTGCAATAACCAGGGGTATCCTAAGATGATGGGTGGCGAGGAAATGGAGGTGAGGTGTTGGTCAATGGTGAGGGTGATGGGCCGAGTCTGGGTGGTGATAGGGCTGGAGGAAAGGGGCCGACCGTCGACGGATGTCACTCGAACTGGCTGGGATAAGGCCTCAGTCTCCACCCCCCAATCTCTTGGCATAGGAGGAGTCAATAAAGTTTCCAGCAGCCCCGGAGTCGATGAACGCAGAACTTTTAACTCGTCTGTGGCCAAATTGGAGGTGTACCTGAACCATGAGACACGAGATGCTAGGTGTGGTGTCGGCGAGATGGAAGTGACCCGGTGAGCTGCCCCCCTGACTCACCGGGCCTGGTCGTTTCCCGGGCATGAAGGGCATATATCTCTACAGGGTTCAAAGAGGCGCGTCCTAGTTGCATGGGTTCCCCGGCACCCGTGTCAACCATGGCTGGAGGTGGAGACCCGGCAGATGCCCTAGTGGTGGTGGTGAAAGCTGGTGATCGGGGGTGTGGAATGTGAAAAAAGGGGCGTGATGGGCGGCAGGGTTCGGGGGGCTGGCTTCGGATGAGCGAGCAGGCGCTGGTCAATCCGGAGGGCGAGCTGGACCAAACCCTCCAGTGTAGCCGGAAGCTCTCGTCCGGCGAGCTTGTCCTTGATGCAAGAAGCCAGTCCTTCATAGTAAGCTGTCCGGAGGGCGGCGTCCGCCCAGGTGGTCTGCATGGCAAGGGTACAGAAATCCGCGGTGTAGCGGCTCACGGACGACCCACCCTGCCGCAGATGGTACAATTTGCTGTCGGTCTCCACCTCAGCAACAAGATGTTCGAAGGTCAGTTTGAGTTGGCGGGTGAATTCTCCATATGAATAGGCTGTGTCTGAATCTGACCTGAGAACCGCCATGGCCCACTCAGCTTACTGCCCGGATAGCAATGAGATGAGTAGTGCAACGTGCAGTCGGTCTGTGGAGTACCTGGTGGAATTGAACTCAAACACAAGATCTAATGCTGTTAAAAACACACTGCACCTCCGATTTGTGCCATCCCACTTAGCTGGTAAAGCAATGAAAATGTCAGAGAGGGGGGGGGGGTAGGGGGTGCCGCTGCGGGGGGGGCGTGGCAACAGCCGACTGAACAGTCGCCTCGCAGAGGGTCACGTTCTCCTGCCGCAGCTCCGCCACCTCGCAGTGCAAAACCACAACGTCTTGGAGCTCCTTTCGGAGAGACACGACTTCACCACAATTTCACCACGGTTGATCAGCTCAGCATGGTGATCAACCACAGCGCAGAGGCGAGCAAACTCCGCTGGATTTGCTGCTTTAGGTTCAGTCATTCTGTCACGAGCAACCGAGGGATGAACACAGTAGCCTTAGCAGTTAGCCCGTGTTGCGTAGACGGTAAACCCAAACGCGGAAGCAGCGCAAGCAGGTAAGATAACCACGCGTTTACTCTTAGAACTCTTACACAAAGACCAAGGATCTACACAAATAAACCTGCGTTCTGGCAACACACACTCAATCAAGGAAGCGATCTGAATAGGTGAGTACTCACGAAATAATTGGTGAAGCAATAGCGAGGGCATGAATTAACTCAATGACTGAACGATGTGAAGCGCCATCTTGTTTCCTTTTATGCTTTCTGAAAGCGCGACCGTCTTACTTCCGGGTCCTCATGCCGGTCGCGGAGCGAGTGTGCATGACAGTACCTAAAGAACAAAATCATTCACTGTATACATTGTATACACTTACACAAGTCATCAGGTGAAACTCTTAATACAGACAATTTATTACCATCAACAACTCAATGTTTTAAAGTCCCAGACATCAGTTTATGCATTTTGAGAATTACAGAAATTTTAACACATTTAAAATCTAAACATAACAAAACAATAATTTGAGGGGTGTTCAAGTCAAACCAGTACTTGATGAAACTTACAACTCCCAACACCAACGCTGCTGCTCACCTGAATACTAACACCTGGAACTAATTACCTGAAAAATAAAAGAGACTCACACTCTTCCAGCCTTTTCAAAGTATACGCTCCCTGTGATTAGGTCTAGTGTTGTAACCAAGCTGTTTTTTAATGCCCTTTTGATATTGACCAGTTTAGCCTGATCCCCTTTATGCCCTTGCTTGTTTTCTTGACTCTCGATATTCTATCATCTTAAGCACTCCCGTCCATAAGTATTTTAACTGCACCTGTGTTCTCCGAGTCTGATTCATGACAAGAATGAAAGTATAAAAGCGAAGACTTCAAGTACAACATGTTAAGACTCTTAGCTGCAATAAAACATGTGAATGATGCAAACGTTTTAAAGCAGGCTGTGCTTTCACGTAGGAAGTTTCTCTGAGTCCACTGCTGTCATTGCCAAAAATATCCTGGCAGAATCCCTGGTGCTTGGAAATCGACAGATAACTTGCCGCTAATTTGTGGAAGAGATGCACCTTTCTGTGGGAACTTTACACACAACACCACTTCACATTACATCAACTTGGCTGGGAGTTATTGCCTCATCTCTCATACAGACTGGATCTCATTCCAAGCCATTTATTTCCAAACATGTAGGGTCATTAAAGGAGATCAGCATTTTACACATGAAGAAGGTAGTCAAATCATGGCTACAGTGTACGCAGAAACCTTTTTACAGTACCCTAATGGTAGCCAATCACTAATGAAACACTGGGAAAAGGGCACAAGTGTAGCAGGGAATTGTACTGTATAGAGAAATAAAGGTTTACAAGTTTTACAATTCACAATCATTTGAATGCCCTTCATGCATTATTATTACATTCTTAGCAAATGTTCTTCATGCATTCTTTCAAGGTTATTGGGATGCTACAATTAAAAGTTCTTATCATTATAACAGATTTCTACTTTAATCTCTTTTTAATAGACAAACATGTTGTTTTAAGACAATAAAGACCTTAAACTCTTCACTTTTCACCCTCCTCTTTCTTCTTCTCTTTGACCTCTTCCTTCACTTCCTTCTCTCCATCTTCATCCTCTTCCTCATCCTCCCCAGCATAGCGTTCTATCCGAGCAATGCGCTCTTTCAGCTGTTTCTCAGTTTTCTCATAATCTGCTAGCAGTTTCTTTACCTTGGTCTGCATCAGCTCCATGATGTTGTAAATGCGGTTCACTCTGTCCTCAAGGTCCTTCTGGTCGGGCTTCAGGTTAGCTGGGTCCGTCTCAATCAAGCCATCTTTCATAAGGATCTGCCTCCCTTTTTCCTCCAGCATGTTTTTGGCATCAGGGTACTCGGTCAGCGCTTCCATTAAGTCATCCTTGGACAAGCAGAAGATGTCTGAGTATCCGATGCTGCGGATGTTAGCCGTCCTGCGGTTTCCTGCTTTGCTGCCTTTGATGTTCAGGATGCTGATCTCGCCAAAATAACTTCCATCACCCAGGACACAAAACTGCGTGACACCATCATCAGCCACCACGGCCAGTTTTCCCTCCTTGATAATGTACATCTCCCGGCCAATATCACCCTTGCGGCAGATATAATCACCAGGGCTAAACACTTGAGGTCGTAATTTAAGAATGAGCTCAATTAGCAGTCCTGCTTCACAGTCTGCGAAGATCCTCACCTTCTTCAATGTATCCAGGTGAACGTTCATACCAATCTCTGCTCGCAGCTTGTCCGGCAGGTACCGCAGTACTTCCCTTTCATCCTGTGCTTTCTTATTGGTCCACAGATAGTCAAACCACTTGATGACTCGCTTTTCCAGGTCCTTGCTGACATGCCGCACTTGCATGTACTGCTTGATGCTGTCTATGCGTGCCTGAAATTGGGCTTGGGCCGCATTCATGTTGGAGATCATTGTGGCAATATTTCCAACAATAGTAGCAAAGATTAGGACACCAACGAGAAAGTCTACAACATGAAAGAGGAACTCAGAGTCAAGCTCAGGGGACGGTGTTTCTCCAATGGTGGTGAGAGTCAGTGTGGACCAGTAGAGGCTGAAAGAGTACTTCCTTAACAAGTCCCCAAACTCAGGTTCAGTAAGTGATGGGTAGACCCAGGGATCTGAACCAAAACCAATAGCT
The DNA here is from genome assembly GCA_013621035.1 of Clarias magur. Classification (NCBI taxonomy): domain Eukaryota; kingdom Metazoa; phylum Chordata; class Actinopteri; order Siluriformes; family Clariidae; genus Clarias; species Clarias magur. The sequence continues at coordinate 868,810 of QNUK01000167.1, read as the reverse complement.
TTAGAGAAGGAAAAGTAAAGGCAGGCATTCCAGTGAATGATAATAATGATATACATGACCAAGGTGCAGATGCGGAAAATGTTGGGGTAGTTGGTCATGGTCTGTGAGCGGTCAAAGAACTCAAACATGCGGCTGATGCGTAGCAGCTTATTGATGCGGATCTCAGGGTAGTCCAGTCCAAGGATGAAATACAGCACATCTGTGGGTACCATCGAGATTACATCAAGCCAAAACTGAGTGCTGTCCTTGTAGTGCTTGATGAGAAGTTTCTGATCTTTAACAAGCAAACCCTGCTCGAGGTAGCCTGTATGAGAAAAATAAAAAAAGGAGAACATCAATCTATTCTACCCTGTACATAAAATGGAATGAAATCTATAGTGTGTTTAAACAAAAGTTCTCACCAGTCCGTGTTCTAAAGGCCATGTCGGCCAGGTAAAGGAGATCAGAGATGTAATCAAAAAAGAACCAAGTGAACAGATATTCATGCTGCAGTTCTTCAAAGCAGGCTCTGGATTAATGAAAGATGGATTATTGCAATGTTTATCCTCTCAAGTAACAAAAGGTAGTTAACAAATTTGCTTTGTTTAGGTGTCATGGAATTTGTTTCTGTTTTGCAATTTTTTTTTTACATTGGTGTTCTATAGTACTTTACCCACATTACTGTATGTTTAGGTTTGCAGACAAGGCACAGTTTTCTTTGTACCTCGCACGATGTTAAGTGTAATCACCAGCACCTTGTTTCGTCTGATTGGTTTATTTATTTATAGGCTGAGTTTCAATTTTTCCAATTGACTGTAGTTATCCTGTGTATCTCTCTGCTGTTTTTAGCATTAACTCTATCGGTAGCACATAGCATTAGCATTAACATTAGTTTTTAGTGTGTTGCTCTTTGTATTTTTTATTTGTTTCATATAATGTTAAAACTTCTCATTATTAAAGAACAGGTTACACTTGCAGGCTGCCTCAAATCCCTACATGACATTATTGTACAGTAATCTTCCCAAAAGGTATTTCACATAATGTAAAACATAATTTTTTAAAAGATTGCATACACATACAGTGCATGTGCTTGAGATTTTCCATTTAATATCCAGATGACGTGCCTTGAACCCAAAAGTAAGGAAAACATTCTGATTGTGCATCTTGTTTAGACAGTGCTACTGCAGCAGAAGAGGGGGCCTTCAGAATGGTTCAACTTGGTGCAACACAAGCAGACATCACCAGATGGTTTGGGGTTGCTAGGAAAACACTTTGCAGGCCACTGGGCCAGATTCTAAACAACCGGTTCCACTGCTGATCACCCTGGGTCTGGAAGAGGCCAGTAATGACCATGCCAAGATGAGATAGGTTAATTTGATGACCTCATTTGTTAAATCTTAGAGAAAAAGCAAGATTACTAAGACTACTAAGTGATGTTGGTCAGAACTTGCTGGATGTGTGAGGAGTCTGTATCAGGGGGCCAATGTTGACTGAATGTTATTGTCAGCTATGGTAGTCTGAATGTTGAATTTCTAGTGCTGATGAACACTGGTTTTGTGTAAAAATACGAGATTTATTTTGATAGAAATACATTTTGCAAGAAATGTATACGTGCAACATTTGATTTGTGCATAACCATCATCTCTATTTGTAGTTTTATTTATTTCGAATTTAAAATCAAACCTGAAAACAAATGTTGAGTTTTAAGCAACAAGCTTTTGATTGACACATAAAGCTACAGACACCCACCACATTTAAACCACATCTGCACACTGCTCATGTACTTCATGCAAATTTTCTTAATGCCTTCTTGATAATCATGCTAATGAAGTATTTTCCTTGAGCCTTATTTACCTTGCAATGATCATGGTCCAGTTGTACATGACAGGCAACGTGATGAGAACGAGCCACTGGTAATACAGGTTACTGGCCGGGTTGATCACAAACACCTCTTTCGGCCTTCGGTGAGGACACAATCAAGAAACACTGATGCGGATGTGAACAAGAGCAAAACACAATGCAAACGTAAAAGAAATGAAATAAAAGTTTGAATTTGTTGACCACTTACGCGTCCCTTTTCTCCTTTTCCCTTTCCTTGTCCTTATCTTTCTCCTTTTCTTTTTCATTTTCCTGCTCCTTCTCCTTCTTTTTTTTCCTCTCTTTCTTTTCTTTTCTCCTAATGCATGAACCGAAGAATTTTAAAAGTTAAAACTGGCCACACTAGATGCAATCTTTTACCTAAAGGATACTTACTTGTTTTTCTCCGTTTTTAATTTCCTCTTCTTTTCTTGTCTAACGAAACAAAAATAATGACATGACACCAGATCATATGATTATATAAACATGAGTAACGGATAAGATTTGCGTTAATGTGTATACAGTAGATGTACTCTTCATTGTTGTTGCTGTTGTTGAGGTTGTAGTGTGTAACGGGGATGGGTGAAGGATCTTCCTCGCTGTCGTCATCTGGAGTTATTCTGGAGATTCCTGAAGTAGTCACGATCATCATGGTGCTTTGTATTATTTTCACCTTCTTTATCTGTCAGTTTACACACAACAACAAATACTTGGAAGATTTTACAACAGCAATTAAACTTTATGCTTCGGCCACATTTCCTAACGATCGTTATATTATGTTGTACGTGTATTATGCTGTGTGCTGTATTGTACTTGTATGATGGGTTTGTAAACAAAATAATAACTATTATTAACCGTTATATCATTTACCACTGTTTATTTATGTTCAACTTATATTTTACTTGAGTGGAAATTCAGTGGATATTGTATGCTGATAGACATTTTTTTTTCAGTGTGTTTCCTTAAGTGCAACGTTTAAACAAACAAACAGACAAACAAATAAACAAATAAATAAATACACAAACAAACAAACAAACAAACAAATAGCTAGATAGATAAACAAACAAACAAATGTTTTCAGTAGAGGTCAACCACAATGAACAGCACTTCCCCAAATATTCTATTCTACAGTGTGTGCTGGACATTTCTCTGAAAATGAACCGTAACCATAGAAACACAAAACATGTTGATTATAATATTGTAGCGATGTGCAGCTGCACTACAGTCAGAACTGCTGTTCTAGAAACTTATTCAGCAAACAAACAAACAAACAAACAAACTCTGGTTAAAATTGCATAAAACCTGTTTTAACTTACCAAGTTTATGATCTCAACGTGACATAGCTGATGTTTGTAGATTCATATTCATCCATATGGCTTTAGTTTCTTGACCCTGAAAAGGATTGCCTGATTGCTAAGAGGATGAAGTGACAGTTGCGAAGTCGGCGTCTTTCTCCCTCTGTCTCTCTTTCTCCCGCTGAGAGTGTATATGTTGTCAGTGCTGTTCGCACACACCCTCCAGCAATAACTGCTGTATGATAGTTGAAAAAAATATATATATATATATTTTTTTTTTTTTGCTTTTTGAATTTTAATAGAGATTTCTAGATTTAAATCTGTTCTTGGAGCAGCTGTGATCTTGGAAACCACTACAGTATCTACTATCTGTTCTTTCCAGAATTATATATATATATATATATATATTTTTTTTTTTTTTCTCCATTAATTACAAAGTGTTTACTCCCGGTATAACATGCGCTACATGTGTTTTATGTGTGTGCATGAGGAAAAGCCGCGCGTGGTTTAGCCCAAGCTGAGAAACTTGCTGAGTCTGCAGATCTCTCTGATCCTATTAGAGCAAGCTGCCTCTCCTGTTAACAGTTCTATCCATCATTTCTACAGCAAGTCCAAGTACAGAGTTACTGCACAGTGTTAACGAAGTCGTTATCATTTAAATATAAACCAGTAATGTTTCTCAGAGTGGGTCTGATTCGAATGAAAATTGAACTAGTTGAGTGACTCGAAGAATTAATTCAAGAGAAACATGGGTGATGCAACTTCATGTCCAAGCTGAAGCAATATTTGTCAGTTACACTACAGAATCCTGAGTTCTGCTTTGGTAGATACCCAGTCGGAGCTGGTTGTAGAAAGCAAGCTAGCTTAACAACCAACAACAGTAAAACATTCAGAATAGGGAACTAGCTTCAATCTAGTCAGGTTTGTGATTAAACATGTCACTGATTACAAGGCATCTTTTTATTTATTTATTTATTTATTTATTTAAGACATAGAAAAGATTTAATCAGATGTGTACACATTGCTAAATTTCAGTTAGAAATACATTTCTTAGAAAAGAGATCCAAATTCCTATTCAAGGGACCAGATCAAAACGCATCTTTCCAGCTTCTGACTAACATTTTTTACATCTCCAACTTAAGGGACCAGATCAAAACGCATCTTTCCAGTTTCTGACTAACATTTTTTACATCTCCAACTTAAAAACACTACAACAACTTATGAGGAAATGACTTTGACCTTTATTACAACAATGTGCCTGATTAAAAGTGATTTCTTCATTGAAAATATGAAAGAGGAGATTCTGTTATTGTCTCTGGATCAAAGCCATCTGCAACATTTACTTCAACATTAGGAGCGCTTGTTGCTAGAAAATAATCGAGAGAAACTTCAGGGTCAGCGGGGGCATCAATGGACATAGCAGCAGGGTCAGTGAAGGTTGGATCAGGAGTGGGTTCCTCAGCTGCTGCCTCGGCACCTTCAGCACCTTCAGCACCTTCAGCTCCCTCAGCACCTTCAGCTCCCTCAGCTTCTTCTTCTTCCTCCTCTTCATCCTCATCAGAATTTAGTGGAGCAGCAGCGCCCGGCTGGTTGTCTCCATTAAACTGAGGATATGGATATTGTATAAAAGCCATGGTCGAATTACTCCATGAAAGAAAGCAAATGTTAACTAATGTGCCCATGGAATGTATTTGTGTTTGAGTGTTGTTTCCCTGTCATTAGAGTTAATAACACTAATATGTCTGAAAAATAGAGATATTCTGTGGTTTCAATTGAGCAGTTCATCCCTGATGAGGAAATTCAAAAACCTGATTTAATGATCAAATAAACCCTTTTTCGCCATAAACATGTTCAATCCCCAAGGACACGTCTTCATCTAGTGTAGCAACTCATTAGCTGTAAAGATGGATCATCAGCGTCTTCTTAGCCATGTGTCCTCCCACGCACTACTCCCTTTTCCAACTGAGATCAGATGATCAGAGTGTAATTGTTAGTAGAACTTATGTACATTATCAGCTTTGTGGCTTTATAAAACTGTTGTAAAAGTCCTTGAGGCTTTCCCGTTAATAGTAGAAAGTTAAAGGGTCTAAATAAACTTACTCTGTCCATTTTCGATAAGCTACACATGGTGGGGCGTTTTGTAACTGTATTGGATGTGGGGAAGCACAACATTACCATGACTTACTACTTCAGACGGACACATTTCGGTGAACAGAATAAAACCACTGCTAAGAGAACGTTTTATGGGTTCTTCAGTTCATCTGACCAATAATAATCTAGAATTTGACTGTGATGCTAAACAAGCTTGTTAAAGTGTTATTAGGGCCCAAGCACTATAGGGTGCGCAGGACCATCTTGATTTTCTTTTCATACTTTTGAGCTTTTTGGGAGTCTTAACATGTAAAATTCTCTGTCTCCCTCTCACACACACTAACACTCACAGGTCTCACACACACACACACACACACACACACACACACACACACACTTAGCAAATATTTAGGGTCTAATCAGCCCTATATAATGTGTGATGTGTGCAAGTTGTGTGGTGCACCCGGGTGGCGGTGGCTTTATGTAGGTCGAAAAGATAAACACACTCAAAAGATCAACAAGTTGTGCAGTGCACCTGGGGTGGCGATGACTCAGGGTGCTTGGGCCCGCTCATCGTTGCTTGCAACTATATTTATTATTATTATTATTATTATTATTATTATTATTATTATTATTATTATTATTATTATTTAGACCAGTTGCAGCAATTCTGCTGGTATGATAATTACCCTGCTTAAGAGCCCTCTTGAGAAAGGGAATAACTGAAAGCCTGAGAAAAGACTTTAGGGATCTGGTATTACGGTCTACATTATATTTACTGACCTGAGGTGGAGCTGGAGCTGCAATACCCTGTGAAGAGTTAAAAAAAAGAAAAAGAAAAAAGAAAGTACATGGGGTGGTGAGATTGGTTTTAAAGTCTCTGTGGATTGGATTCAGTAATCAGGCAGTTTATCAGCACTGACCTGCTGCTGCAGAAGCGTGTAGATTCGGTGCAGCTCCATAAGCTGGAAGGTTGTGTATCCCTGAGCTGCTGTCTGTTACGGGGACATTTTATACCTTCATCTTGACTAGACTCAATTTATATGTCATCGGAATCATTAGCAACATACAACATTAAAAAAAAAAAAAAAAAAAAAAATGTTTTGATGTCTGTGCGCATTTTTACTCATCAGTTAAAAAACAACAAAAACAACAACAACAACAACAACAAAATACTAAGTAAGAGAAAAGAGAAAGAGAAATTGGACCTATTGGAATTTACGAGATCCATAATTTTTGTCAATAGGAGTTGGTGTAGTAGATAACTCGGATTATGAATAAAACTTACCTCATTGCTATCACTTTCAGGTACCTACGAAGCAAAGAATATAAATGACAAATGTTTTAAGTTCCAAATGATTTAAAAGCAATAAAGAAAAGCGCTGCCCTCCTCCTAAAATGAATGAATGAATAAATAAATAAAATGAAAATGAGCAAATCAAATAAAATACATTTGCTCTAATAACTCTAATATTTAATTGGACAACGTTTTGCTTTGATTACAACAATAGCATTCATTCATAAAGCTTGTGCATTTAAGTTCGATAGGTTCATGACATCATTTCAATTAGCTTAATATGTATTTCATTCCAGAGTCGCGTTCCTTTTTCTTCAAGATCTCTGACGGGACACTCGGAGCGTAAAGCTATTGTCATCTTATGCTATCAGGGAAGAAAAACATCCTTTGATGGGAAAACCTGGTCATTCTGGTGGTCAGCTGACCTCATTTTTTTTTTTGTGCATATAAAATTGCTGAGCCTTGACCTGCCCAACAGAAGGCACTGTAGGCACACGGCATGATGGGTGCATCACTTCATCTGCCTCTATTCTTACTCTGATGCAACCTGGACTAATCAGCCCACATGACCTTTTCCCAAATGGTTATGGAACGGAAACAAAACTCAACAAACAAATAAACAAACGTATTTATATATTAAACTTAAATTATTATAATTAACGTTTTTATGTGATTAAATAGGCAGGAAAAAATGAATGAAAGAAATTTAGAAAATAAATAAACAGGTTCAATTTTGTAATAAAATTAATTAATTAATTAATTAATAAGTTAGGATGGAAACACGAACAATGAAATACTAGTTGAAAAATGAATGAAATACAGGTAGGTAAAGAATTACTCACAGGGGCTGTTAGTGACTGAGCCACCAAACACACCAAGATCACCACAGGCTTCATCCTCATCTAGCAAAATAAACACAATAAAAAGTTTTATTTATTTATTTAAATATAGTCCTGAACACCAATTCATTCTGTCTATGTCGGTACAGTAATATGCAGCTCAGTTTTACATTATACTGTCTTACTTAGATTGTAATCTTAAATAAAAACATTTCATCACTTTACCTGACTGATCCAGAACGCTGAGCACGCACGATGGTGTGGAGAAGTTGAGCACCTTAACCCACGGCACATGTGGAATATATATCCAAATACCTCTGGAAATGAGCCAATCACGTCTCAGCAAAGAGCGACGAGAAGCGTACTTTCCTGAAGCTATGTAGTCAAAATTGCGAGCCATTATACTGGATTACATGCTGTGGAATTGTGCTTGCTGTGCAGTTCTTCAAAAACAAAAGAAAAAAGCGGTGCATCACTGAGCACTTTCTCAAATTCTGTAGACTTTTGTGTGGTTACTCCTTCCAAGGCGGTTCATTTCATTCCTCATTTCAAGGAATGAGCCATTTTGTTTAAGTAAAGAGCTTCAAGTTAATGACATGTTTGGCAAAAACTACACTTAAGTTAAATTATAAACCTTCTCCAATCCCATTATCAATGCGACACGCGCACTAACATCACATTGCTACAAGTTACCACATAGAAAAAAAATCAGTTTTGGGGGAGAAAAAAAAACAAAACATGAACAAACAAATATGTATATATATATATATATATATATATATATATATATATATTTTTTTTTTTTTTTTTGCTTTTATTGTTTTTTTAATTATAAAAAGCAAAAAAGTTTTTTTTTATGTCCTATGTCATACTCTGTTGTCACTGTATTTTTTTAAGTAAAAATAAATAAACAAACAAACAAACATACTGATGTTATTTTTATATAGAATCAAATACTGATTTCATGTCAAGAATAAGATTCAGTTCTGAGTGTTTATGCTCACACAGGTAATGCTTCAAAGTGTGTGTGTGTGTGTGTGCGTGCGTGCGTGCGTGCGTGTGTGTGTGTGTGTGTTAATGCTTCCAGATGAAATACCCAAAGCTCCTTCCGTTCCACTCGTCTTCCAAATGCGCTGTTTTATTTTCTATGTAAATGAGCTACTTCAGTAAGTTACAGAGATACGCTAGGTAAAATATTACTTGAGTGAATGTAGAGGTTTAAAAGTATTAAAATACTTCCCTTCAAGTATCAAAACTATTGAGTTTATATTAGCGCTCTCTCTATCTAGCACTGTCCGTCTGCAGTTATCTTTGTTTCTGATATTAAACACTGTGTGTTTCTGTTTCATGATACTGTAGGGAATTCGAGTACTGAACAATCGAGTGTCACAAGTCCTCAGAAAACAGCTGTCTGCATCAGCCGGGGCCAGGACCGTCTTCATGGTGTAGTGGAACCGTCTCCAGTCACCACACACATTCCAAACAACCCACACGGGCATCCATGTGATGAGATCTCCAACCAGAGGGACCATTCTGAATGTCTAAGTATGAATAAATTGTAAATTTTGAATTATGGGTGCTCTCTAAAGGAGACCTATTTTTTTTTTTCCTTTATTACTTTTCTAATAAAAATAGTTTCAAATTCCTACATTTCCTATGAATAATAGTTAATAAATATGCAAAATAAAAGATTCAAAAGAACTTTTAACCATCAAAGTGGTAAGAGGCTGTGTACTGTGTGCATCGTTGTGTACAGGGTTTGCACTGTAAAAAGTGGGACTGGGATTAATTAACAATTGTTAAATGAATATAAGTGACAAGTACATAATAAAATTTATTAACTGCATTCTGGGGTCAAATTAAGCTGATTTAAACAAATGCTGATGATTTATTAATTCCATTTCATGTATTTTTTATAAGTATAAAATCAGTGAAGAAAAAAATGTGTAAATTTTAATTACATTTTTCTGGCCATGTCACAACTAAAGAAATTTTGTAAATTTTACTCAATTAGAGCGGCTAGGTTCTACTGCCATGCAATTTCCGCCTAAGTTTTTACGTTCAGACAAGTTGCAGGATCTTCATTTTTCTTAAGGTGAGTTGTTTAGTTGCTAATATGAATGTACAGATAATTCATAAACAATTTTGTAGCAGTTAATTTTTTTACCGACAGTTGTAGGCACATTTTATTTTGTGATTAAATTCAGTTAAGCTACAGTATGTCCTCTCAGTCTGTTCTAAAGCAAATGTGTCCTCTTAGAGCTGCTCTGTTTTTATTTGGCTAAAGGTCAAGTAAGGGCTTAGCATGGTAGTTAGTTTGGTGTGTGGATTTTATTACAATGTGTGTTATAGAGTATATAATATTATTTTTTTTAATAATATCTAAGAGGCAGCCTAGCTAGTAAACGTTTCAGAGTTTCAGCGTGAGCTTCCCCTCCCCCACTGTAACAAGTGATTAGCTGAACTTGACAATAAGTGGCTAACTGCAGCAGTTAACCATTGCTCTAGAGGTGAGTAATTAACTTGTGTTTTGAAATGATGCACTATCAAGTTAAAGGGGACACATGTAGTAACAAAATATTGTATGTCTCGTTATGGTGCAAGAAATGCACGGCTGCGGCGGGAATCGAATCGTTTTTATTCCTCTAAAACGGACAGTCTGGCTTACTATGAATGCACCGGCCTTAGTGCCAGGACTAATGATCAGTCGATGGGTTTTTTTTACACCAGCTTGGCAAAACAAAAACGGGAATTTACTAGCAAGGAAAAATCTTAACTCTGCGTCCAGGTTTTCTGTCACCTGTGGCTTTGAGGAGAAATATTCGTTTGTATTTTTTAAATAAATTTTATAAATGTATCAATTTACGTAATTTTATAATTAAGTATAAACGTATTGCGCACTTTTATTTTGAATACTTCATATACTATACATTTTGACATTAAAATGGTTTGCTTCAGGGTCGAGTCCTTTACTAAAGTAAGATGTGTAAAAGAAGGCCATGTGACCCTCAGGACAAGGGACGTGTACAGAATATTAAGACCACACATGGGTTAACCCTCTTTAGATCAATCGATAGGCTTTAACCATATTTTTCTTTTATTTCAGGCTCCAAGCAATCAAGACATAAACATCCCTTGAGAAGTTGTTATTAGATGTTTAATCAAGTACTTTGGAGAATCAAGTGCAATTTTATGAGTATGATGTACTGTTAGATGGAATTTGCTTTTCACTTTCCTTGCATGCCTTTTTTTTTAGATAATGTTTATCATATATTACAGGAATAGATTAGTTGATTTTTTTTTTTTTTCAAACAAACTGTTTTTGTAGATTAGTAAACTTTTGCTGTTCAATCGGCCAGATACTCACTTTTATTGTGATTGTAGGTCATTGATGAAGACAGTGTGTCCATGGACCTTGCGGAACAAAACCTGAAAATCTACCACATCAAACCTACCGTAACTCTGCTGCGGAGGAATTTGGGATTCTGATAGAAGGTGTGCAAGTGCTTAGTGTTGTGGACAACTTTCCAATGGCTTGTGCGATGTTTGTTGGCCTGACATATGCTTTAAACCTTGCATATCCCAAAGAGGTGAGATATACATTTGAGATGTTCCAAAAAATCCTCCTTGAGCTTGATCGTACAAAGCTTTTTTCAAAATTGATCAGCCTTAAAAACAAGCTCCTTGTTTAAAAATGTCAGAATGGGGAAAACACTGTTTTTGTTTTTACCAAGGCTTTGTGTTTGACATTAGCAGCAGATAATTTTACTTGGGATTTTACTGTTTACACGAGGGTTTCCAATGTGAGTTCAATTAAAGTTAAACAAGTTACTTTCCAAGTGTGTACTATTTGTAAAGAGGTGTTCAATATGTTTAAGTTCTTTTATCTTGTCCTGAGACTTTGTTAGACCTTAGATTTTCAATTGGCAAGCATTTTAAACAGTTTAAATTT